>CM040238.1:122459576-122959576 GCA_022545495.1 Chrysanthemum lavandulifolium | reverse complement strand
CAAAACACATTCAGCATATTATTCACAACTAAAACTAACTATGCTAGTCTAAATCATACATTATACTTACAAAATATAAACTAATGCATCTCTTCTTAAGTATTCTTGCATTAATCATTCGATTACTTATGCGAGATAGTAATAGTTTTTCCGAGATGTTTGATTTTTCTTACGTATCCACCGCAAACAATTAATCTACCACTTTTCTAGTAGCTAAATCGAAAAATTAACAAAGCGGTTTCGAAGAAATTAAAATCACTATGATGCGGTGGATTATGTAAAATTAAAAAGGATTTGATAACTTACAAGGAGGTATAAACTTTTCATATTCGCTTTTCATCGATCGTAATTTTGATTGCGTCAATTTTACGTGATTTGATGCGGTGTCTTGTGAATGAGATGAGATCTAGGGTTTGATTGTGTACTGTCAGTTTGATTAACGATACACAAAAGCTACTCGCATTTTTCATTTGTTTACATCATACAGAAGTTTCCAAAATTTACAATATGCCACTCGCGCTTTTTAAGATTGAAATCTAATCAATGGTTGAGATGGCTTCCCATTCTTTTCATTTTAAACATCTTTTTATTTTAACCCTATATATATATATATATATATATATATATATATATATATATATATAGGAAGGGTTATTTTCGAACCAAATAAATTACGAAGCTGAGAACCAAAGATCAACCAATCGATTTTTTCTTATATTAATTTTATTATTTAATTCAAAAGGGTATAATGGTAAAATTACTTTTTTATATTTAATTTTTTTTACAAAAACGTTTTTAGTTCGTAATTTTAGGGTTTTTTTTTTTTTTTTTTTTTTTTTTTTTTTTTTTTTGTGTGCACATGTGTTTTGCATTATGTGATAATTGTATTTTTGTTTATGCATAGGTGTTTTTTTACATGTGTGTTTTTTTACATGTGTTTTTTAACATTGTGTGCACATGTGTTTTGCATTAATGTGCACATGTGTTTTGCATATATCTTTAAAAAATATTACATAAATATAAATACAAACAACAAAACCTTATTATTAGATTTAAGCATTTCAAAATTTACAAATTGTCTTACTCTACCTTATTATTTAATTTTATTACAAATGTATGAAGCGTACACATGTGTTTAATACAATGTCTTTAACAGTTGGTTCATCTTTTAGGTGTGCACATGTATTCCTCGTCTGGTTCAAGAACCCATGAAATCTGCCCATGTGTTTATAGCCCTTGTGCACATGTGTTTTTATCGTCTCGCTCTCGATTCTACATATTCCAAGAAATATCATAATAGCAAAACTTTAACTTGTCGTCCGCTATAAACCTTGTCGCCCACACAAAACAATATAACACATCACAATAAAAACCAAGAAGAAAGCAGACAATCAAGTCCGCTTATAAAGCTTCCGGTTGTTCTTTTACGGTGTTACAAACTACTCTATTTTTTAGTCTAAATATTGGTTGCGATTTTTAAAGTTGCAATAATTAAAATAGCGCATCCACAAAGTTTTGTTTGACGACATAACTAAAATGCAAAACAAATTCAAGCGATATAGTTAACCTCTTCTAGCATCTTAATTTAAAATCCTTATCTCGGTCCATTAAAACTTTACTAATGTATAATGTTCCATAAAAAATCCTACCGTTGAAAATCCTTAACACACACTAAAGAACAAGCATTAAGAAATCCTACCCGTTGAGAAGATGAGATCTTGCCGAATTAGGTTACTTTTTTTGAATATCATCGTTATCACACCGTTGTAGAAGAGTTATCGGATATGCTTCATGTCGGTTACAAGCTGAAGGTCGGCTACAAAAAATGGTACAATCAAAAAACTATCCGGATCTACTTACGAATAACCGTTGTAGAAGAGTTATCGGATGCATACGAATGGTACAATCAAAAAATGGTACAATCAAAATGATACACGTTGTAGAAGAGTTATCGGATCCTTACGAATAACCGCGATTTGATTTTATATCAAATAATTATCTCATACTTCTGCTACAAAAATGGTACAATCAAAAAACTATAAAATTACCTTCCATTATTCACCAAAAATACGGCCGATTTGATTTTTTAAGAATCCCAATTTTTTCCGATTGAAAAAAACCTATTGATTGGGGAATTTAACTGAGATAGATGATAAGTAGTGTGTGTGTTTTAAATTGTGATATATTTTCGGAATTGATATGATTGAATCAAGTGGGAGAAGTTATATCCTGCTAATTTAATGGAACCAAATCAGTTACAATTGAATATGAAATGTATAATACCTATTTTGACCCTCAATTTTAAAAATGCGGGAAAATAGTTATATTTATTTACAAAATGCCATGTGCATTCTCGACCATTGATCATAAAATTTAAAGGCTAAGATTGGTTCTCATGATTCTCGCAATTTATTTGGTTCTACAATAACCTTACACTATATATATATATATATATATATATATATATATATATATATATATATATATATATAGAATCGGATCGATTGAGAAGACTTTGAGATTGAGAAGAATGAGAAGCAATCTTGTCCCTTCATCTCATCAAACCATGTCAAGGTAAGATTGACAATTTACATATTTTTAATAAATTAATTTTTTGATTCATTTAATTAATTAATAGCATGATTCTAGGGAATCCCTGCAAATCAGTTTGTTCTAACTGGATGGAGAAAGGAACGCATCAAACAAACTTCCTTCATAAGTTTTCTTCTTCAATTTTTTTTTTATCAATAGGATACTCAAATCGTTACCATGTCTGATGCTCAATCTGAAAATGATGCAACAAATATGAAGACTGATGATATTGATGCATACCATGTTTCCTGTAAGTTTTTAGTTAATTTTGGATTTCTTCTTGTAGCTTTCATTCATAAAATAACTCTTAACTACTTTCGATATAATAGAATTTGTTAAAGTAAATGTATTGATTCAAAAATATTTTTGTTATTCATTTTCCTTAATAAACCTTTTATGTTATGTACATATTAGAAATAAGCAGCCAAGATAATGCTTCAGGCTTTTATACAACAAATGAAGCATTTTAAATTTTTATGCAGGGTACTAGTTAGTCAATTTATTCGATATTCTTTATAAGTATTGTATGATTCAGTTTTGTTTTGAGTTTCTTATAAATGTTTTGAAATGAGCAGTTTTATAAGACCAAGCAATCACCAAATCTCAAAAAATAAATGTGAAGCGATGAAACTATTGTGGAGCATATGAGTCACATGACAGTCGTAATTGTCCGATGAAGAAGAAAGATGAGGAAGATCAACGAAATAAACTTGAAGCACAAAAGAAAAGTGAAGCAAAGAAGAAACGTGTAGCAAATCAACAAGCGTCTACATCTGGTCCAAATGACAAATACTACGTTACTCTTTTTTATATCTATTTTGTCTGTTATTTTGAATCGAAGGTCTTATGACTATTTCTTAAGGTTTTGATGCGTTTTTTATAGTGAGTTTTTACACTTTAATACTTTAATAAATTGTTGAATTACAATATCAATGTTAGCTAATGTGTTAATTTTTATTCACCCTTGATTTCCCTACTTTAAACCGACATGGAATGGGTAAGCTTTGGTAACGGGTCAAATTGTTGAATCACAATATCTAAGGCTATCTAATGTGTTAATTTGCTTACATGGTACTTTCTTTAGTTTCCATATCGAGTAGAGGTGGCAAAATGTGCGGGTTGGGTAAAGGGTCAAATTGCGTTAGTTTTGGTAACGGGTCAAAATGGGTAAGCTTTGGTAACGAGTCAAAGTGTTGAATACTGAAATAAAATGATTTAGGTGGTTTTAGGCATAAAAGATGTACCTCTGGTGACTATCATTTTTTCAACTAACTTTTTATTTTAGTTTTTGTCCCGTTAGAAGAGATCAACTTTTAGTTGTTGAATCACAATATCTATGTTATCAAATATGTTAATTTGGTGGAAAATCCGGATTTTAGGTTGTTATGCCTAGTAATTTGGTCTTATGCCAAACACCACTTAAACAAAAAATAAGTTGTTATGCCTACTACTTTAGTGGAAAAGGCGGTTTTTTGGCTCTTAGGAATTTGAAATTTGAAGCACAAAGAAAAGTGAAACAAAGCGACTCATTCGATTAAACACATCCCAAGACGACCCATTTAGGTAATGTTTTTATATTCAACCCATTCGGTTAAAAGACATCCCAAAACGACCCATCACTTTAATACTTTAATAAATTTTTGAATCACATGTGCTAATTTATATTCACCTTTGAATTCGCTATTATGAAGTTGAATCACAATATCAATGTTAGCTAATGTGTTAATTTTTATACACCCTTGATTTCCCAACATTAAACCGAGACAAAATGGGAAAGATTTATTAACGGGTTAAATTGTTGAATCACAGTATCTAAGGCTATCTAGTGTGTTAATTTGTTTACATGGAACTTTCTTTCGTTTCCAAATCGAGCATATGTGAAAAAATGTGTGGTTTGGGTAAAGGGTCAGATTGCGTTAGTTTTGGTAACAGGTCAAAATGGGTAAGCTTTGGTAACGAGTCAAAATCTGAAATACTGAAATAGAAATGATTTAGGTGGTTTTAGGCATTAAAGATGCACTTGTGGCGACTATTATTTTTTCAACAAATTTTTATTTTAGTTTTTGACCGTTAGAAATGATGTACTTTAGTTGTTGAATCACAATATCTATGCTAACTAATGTGTTACTTTGGTGGAAAAGCGGTTTTGGGTCATTATGCATAGTAATTTGGCATTATGCCAAACACCATAAACCAAAATAAGTTGTTATGCCTAGTACTTTGGTGGAAAAGGCGGTTTTTGGCTCTTAGGAATTTGAAATTTGAAGCACAAAATAAAAATGAAGCAAAGCGACTCATTCGATTAAAACACATCCCAAACGACCCATTTAGCTAATGTTTTATATTCAACCCATTCGTTTAAAATACATCAAAACAACCCATCACTTTAATAATTTAATAAATTTTTGAATCACAATATTTATGTTATCTAATGTATTAATTTATATTCGACTGAATTCGTTGATTCCGAGGTAACAGTACCTAGGCTCATGGTACCACTTATACACCACTTAAATCAGCAGCCAAACACCACTTAAAAGATTGAATTAACTCCAAAAATCAGTAGGCAAACACCAATTAGACACCACTAAAATCAGCAAGCCAAACACCATGTGATTTCCTTGCTCTAAACTAAGACAGAATAGCTGCAAAAAACAGCAGCCAAACACCACTTAAACCCCAAAATCAAGAGAAATCATACAAAATCGGCACCATAACACCACTTTAAGCCCAAAAAATCAGCAGCAAACTTGCAAACGATTGTTCGTTTTTAAAAAATTTATGTTGGCTAGGTATTAACCTGTTTGACCTGTTGAACTTATTCAAATTGTTCGCCATTTAGCTAATGCTTTTTTTTTTCAACCCATTCGGTTAAAACACATCTCAAAACGACCCATCACTATATGATTTGGTCAAACATACAATATGTAATTTAAAGCATATGAGATTTAATGTAATTTAAGATATGCAATCTCACCATACATTTTCTATTTCTCGCAAGGCTTGTCACATAACCTTGGTATTTCCTCACGTGGCTGTAGCTTAACAATAACAGTTGCAAAAATCAATAGACAAACACTACTTAAACCAAAAAAGGACTGAAGTACAACCAAACACCACTTTTAACCAAGGCAGTAGCTGAACAATAATAGTCGATTATAGCTTTGCATGTTTGGGGAAAAATTCCAGCAAACAACGACACTACATCAATTGCTTCAGACTTTTGATTCAATATTACGATGCTTTGGGCTTATAGTATAAAAATGATATCCCCTACACAATTGAAAACCAATATATCCACAAAAATACCCAATGATTCAGCGTTTGCACAATGATTCACAATTATAAAGATACAATATAGAATCATAATCAAGCATCAAAATTCCATAACATAATAACATCAAGTTCATTGAATCAATATTCTAGGCACAATCCATCGAAAAAAAAATCAAATGAAATAATTAAAAAACAGTAATAAGATTTTGAATAAAAAACATGAGTTTGTGAATCAACAAAGCATTCTACCCAATGTCGGTTCAAGATATTTTTTGCCCTTTGTCGTTGAGCAATTGTAAATTTTTTTATGAAATCAATCAAACATATTTTGGATGCCGCCTATTCACATGTGGATATGTATTCCCTTTCTTTCCATACTTTTTTGGACTATCTCTAACATTATCAAACTTCTGCCTCTTCTTCGATTCATTTTTATTCTCACTCTGAATCAATACGGTCGTGACGGTTTTCTGCTGTCTTGAATGATGCCATCTCTTTTCCAACTATTTCTGCATACATTAATAATAAGTGTCACATTTTCACAAAACACGTGTTGAATTTATAACAAAGATGAAATTATTTTTAGCCCGCATTGCAAATAATGTCCAATGATTCACATATACTGACAATGGATTCATTCACTACAAATTGATTCAGAAATACAACTCGATTCATTTTTAATGAAATCACAAACATGGTGTTGTGAATTCATGTAATATAAACTAAAAAAACAACACAATAACAAAAAACCTACAATAACAACAAACCATGGTATTCTTTAACTTTCATATGGCATTCCTTTTGATTCACAATCAACTTAAAATGGATTTATCTACTACAAAATGATTCAGATATACAACTTGATTCATTTGTAATGAATTCACGAATATGGTGTTCTGAATTCTTGTAATGTATACTAACAAATCTGTGTGCATTTTGCAATTAACACAATTCCAAAAAAAATCTAACCTTTGTCTCGTAGTTTTCTTTAGTTGTAGTTTTGATTTTCTATCGATCTTTAAAAAACGATTTGAAATTTTGATAAATGATTGATTCACAAAAAAGTATGATATATTCTTGAGAAACAGAAATCATGATGCAAATAAAAAAATCTGTGATAGTATTAGGTTATGACCAAGTTCAAATTTTTGGAAAGCAGATATGTAGGGATATTAATTCTCTTAATAATTCATGCATTGATTCAATTACTAATTTACCCTTATCATTATTTAAAATAATTTATTAAATGATTCAAATTCAATACAATTGGATGGCTAAGATCTCTTCTTAATCTTCTCAATCTAAAAGTCTTCTCAATGGAACAAAGCATATATATATATATATATATATATATATATATATATATATATATATATATATATATATATATATATATATATATATATATATATATATATATATATATATATTATGGATTGAGATCCTCTTAAGTTGAGAGGTAACTTGACTCGAGTTGAAATATATGAGCCATTGGATCAAATCCAATGGCTCAAATCAAAAGAAGTTATTTTGATTTGAGTCATTTGATCAAATCCAATGGCTCACAATCATCCAACTTGAGTTAAGTTGATCTTCTCAACTTGAGAGGATCCCATTCCATATATTATAGATGGGAGGACCAAATTCTATAATATTTTATTCATCCTATATATAATTCATCCTATCATTATTAATTATAAGGAGGTTTGGCCCAAATCCTATCATTATTAAATATAAGGAGGTTTGGCCAAATTATAAAAACCAAAATGCCCAAACGAAATTAAAAAAAAAAAAAAAAAGAAATTTGAAATACTCCATGAACTTTTGACTATTAAAGATTTCTTTATACAACAAACTTTATATATCAATTATCTAATGATATATCTTGATTTTTGAATAAAAAAAATACTGACAAAAGTGTCTCTTTATAACGAACAAAACAGGCCCATTATTGATATGATTTTGGCAACATACGATTTTATAAAAATATTGAAGTTTAATAAAAGAAACAGGCCCATTATTGATATATATATATATAGTTTTTAAATAAAAGAAACTTTTAAAATAGACCCTTAGCGTATCAAATACTTTCAAAATTATTCTAAGGTTTTTTAAAACTACAAGGGCCAAATAAGTACAACTTTTTATAAAAGTTTATATATAATTCCTTTTTTTTATATATAACAAAGTTTATTTACTCAGTATCTGACAAATATCTGGCTATTTCATTAAGAAAAAATATACGGCCAGAAAAGCCTCTGCATTACAAACAAAACAAGTCCAATATTGAAATACTTTTGACATACGTGCGATTTTATAAAAAATGTTGAAGTTTAGCATATATTGTTTTTAGAAAAAATTGTTACTGCTTACCATTTCAAAAGACTTGATAAAAAAGATGACAACCAACAACAAGAAACTAGGTCTTAACATTAGGGTAAGATAGATGCAATTATACAAGGGTTATAGCTTTACAGTACCGAATTTTGAGGCCAATGCCAAATGGATGGTTATTTACCCGCTTGTGTTAATGTCACTCAGGTATCCTGATCAGCCATACTCGAGTGCTGACCACAGGTCACCTACAGACGTGTTATAGTAAAACAGTTTCCCAAAACAGTTCATAGTTTTTCTTGTTTTTGAAATTTAGGGTGTTTGGGTGCATGCATTTGAGTTGTTTGGTACAACATTTTCTTGTTGTTTTAATGCATAATTATGTGATGTTTTATGCAATGTACAACACAATATTGTTTGTGTTATTTGGTGTAAAATATTGTGGCAAAGTAGTGCCTATTTAAAGTTGTTTGGTGAAACTTTGTGCAACTAATTTTGTAACATGAGAATAAACAAGTCATTCGATTTTGTATTGAGTATTGGAAGTTTGGATGTTGTAAATATTCTTTTGTGAATATTGTTGCGAAAAATAAAACTACTTGTTATTCTAGAAGGATGAATAATCGTAGGACTTTTTATAACTCATATTGCTAATAATCGAACGGTTTGTCATATTTAAGAAATGACTATGTGTTGAATATAACCATGTAGGTCATTCTGAAATGTCAAGAAAGAACACACATATAGATGACAACGAATTACGTTGGTTTATGTAACTAACTTGAACGGTGTGATTGTCATCCAATGTTAGGTATTGTCCATTCGCTAAGTTGGACATATTTTGATTGTGTAAAATGATTACACATTGATTTTATGTGATTATAATTACATAATAAATTGTGATAATCATATAATGATAAGAGAATAAATGTGATTATATATATAATCACAAGTGAATTAGAATGACATGTTATAAGTGTAGGACTTACACATATAACTTATGGGATCCTCCTAAACATGTGTGGTTTAAGGTGGTGATTTGTCTAAAGAAGAATGTTAGTAGATGAAGTGTGAGTAATCGAATGATGCATCTTCTGTCATTGGTCTATAGCATGCTAGATTTGGAATCTATTAAGTATGATATGGAAAATAATTAACATAAGATATTTAAAAAGTGTGCATACACTAGTATGAAACTTGTGAAGTGACAAATTACTAATGATCTTGATGTCATATCCATGTGAGAAAAAAATCTTATAAACAAGATTAATACATTGAAAGAGATAACCTTTCTACAAAATTCTTGAGATAAATTCCATGTGGGGGATTCCGCCTAGCTAGAGTTCAAAAGGACATCAACAAACATGAAGTTCTTGCCTAGTTGGAATACTCGAGAATTTCTGGAGCATGATATATTTAGAGTTGAGCGGAACTCAAATTTGTACAAACATAGTATGTCGATCGAAACTACTCTCGGCATTGATTATCCACATTGACAATATGAAGTCATAGAATAACTGCGGATCCGCTAGCAAAACGCTAAATGTGAGAGTTAGTTAGCAAGTCGTGAAAAGGAATGTGACTAAATCCTTGAAAAGTTTATATGAAGGAAAACCTAACCGGTGTTGGAGATCCCAAGATCCGGGTTCAATAGACAACCTACTTGTATAAAGCGAGGTCATGTGGAGAGTAATAAACTCCACATTTATTTAAGCGGTTAGTAAACTTCCTAGTCCATTCCTATACGGTGACAATATGAGGTTAAGCATATGTATTTTAATGATTAATGGAGAATCACCTATGTGGGAGAGAAGTGGGGTTGCTTTGAAGGGAATTATGGGGCACAATTCTTAAAAGCTCTCATGAACCGAGCTAATGTTCATGACCATAACGAACATAACTATGAGAACCAAAAGTGTCAAAGAGATATTTGTGTGAATATATATTGTCGTCTCCATAAACACGACGAGTTCAAAGACATCGAGTTCTCTTGGTGCTAGGAGTCTAAGTATATTTCACGAGGGAAGGTTCAAAGGTAACACCTACATCCTTTGCAAATATCAACTGCAAAACTATATTACAACATCGAGTCATTGAAATTTGTTTCCCTTTTATCAATTTCATTCATGTGGGGGATTGTTGGAAAAATTGGTCATATGGTAGGTTTGAATGACAATTGATGGTCATCAAGTGCACTAATGGGTATTAACACAAAAGTTAATGCATGGTCATATGTAACGGCCGAATTAATTTTGTGTTCATGAACCACTAGTTTGATTAATTAGTTGACCATTTTTCTTGAAATCCTTTCACTATAAGTTGAGAGCTCTCCTCTCATTTCTAGGACACCGAAAAAACACATAACTCATTCCTCTCATTTTGTTGTTGACCTCGATGTTGATTCATGTTGTATCAGTTCGTAATAGAAGGAAGGCACATTTTTGGTTCGCCATGATAACTCGTTTGTGCTAACGGAGTTATCCGTTGTTGTTGTATCCTGGGAGATAGACGTTCACGATTCCCAAGCACCGTAGAGAGGACGAATCTGTCTTAAAGAAACTGTGAGCATCACAGGCCTCAACATTTTTCTTGTTTGTGTTTTTGAGTCTCCACGATCAAAAGATTTCGGTATTTTTTTCTACACTTCATGTTTTATATTATTGTTTATTCATCTCTAATAGCAATCACGTAATATTTTACCAACATTACACTCGGTAACAACCAACGAAATAAGTTAAGTAATCATTGCACTCGTAGACAAACCATTATTTATTGGAATGATGAACTTGGCTGTACGTTCTTATCATTGGACTTCACCTTACCATTTATTTATTACATTATTTACATTTATTAATTTAAATTAGTAATTAAAACTCATACCGGTCTCTCGGTGACCTGTTAATACAAATAAGCCGTAAAAACGTTTATTTATATTTTACGATCTTCTAATGTTTTGTCGATAACAAACGTAAAATCATTTTAACGAAACAAATAAAATACGTAATTGGTTTGAGCCAATAGTTTACTAACACACTTACGTTTTCACATAAAACACTAAAACAAGTATAAGTGATTTTATGATTTAGTAATACATATGTACAACAACTAGTGTTTACATATTGGGTAAATATATACATAACTAGTATGTATTATAATGGGTAATATAAATGGGTAGAAACTTAAGTATTTGACCCATTGACCAAATACATTGAATGTAGTTGGGTATAACCCAAAGTCCATGACCCATACCCATGGAGCATGACCCATAACCCATTGCATGACATCATGCTTAAGTCATATATGGATATTATCCATGACCCATGGTTTTAACCCATGACCCATGGACTAGATGCATTGCATCTTGTAGATACATTGTATCTACTTGGATACCCATGATCCATAACCCATGACCCATGACCCAAAACCCATGGGCAAAGAGGGGCGTCCCACGGATCCCCAGTAATACACTGGACGGATCCCTCAAGTGAGGGATCCGTGGGATCCGTGGAACAGTAGCTATTTTTCCTCTATAAATAGTGAGCCATTTCTTCATTGTTTCTCACCCCTTTCTCATATATTTTCTCTTTGAGTTATAAACTCTCTAACCTCAGATCCAAGTGATCTATGTATGTAGTTTTGTTTTTGTGTGATTCTCTAGGTTCCTCTTAAAGGCGAGATCACCACCTTTTGAAGTCGAGCAAGCTCAAGTCCATGAGTTGCCATGCTTCGTTATCATCAAGACTACTGAGGTTCTCTTGTTGATAGTTCTCTTCTTTCTCATAAGAAGTGTAGTGTTGAAGACATTAGTGAAAGATGTCTAAAGGGTCAAGACGAAGACATTAGTGAAAGGTGTCGAACGTCCGTATTGAAAGCACTAGTGAAGGGTGCTTAGAAGTCAAGGCTAAAGGCATTAGTGAAGGGTGCCTAGAAGTCAAGTCACAAGGCATTAGTGAAGGGTGCCTTGAGATCGAGTCAAAGGCATTAGTGAAAGGTGCCTAAGGTGTACATTCGATATGGTGTGTTCGATGTACAAGATAGATTAGTATTGGGTCAAAGGATATTGATATCCTTGTTGATGTTGTTATAAGGAGTGGATCTCCTTTGGGGTTAGTTATTGTTGTAGTGTTGGGTAGTAGTTCCTCCATTGTAATGGAACTCGGTATCTAGCCTAATACCGGATAAAGGGTAGGCGACGTTGTGATAGGTTTGGTTCTACCTCGTGGAAGAACCCGGTATCTAGCCTTGTACCGGATAAAGAGTAGGCAACGTTGTGAAGGCTTCTCCGCCATAAGGAGTTGGTGTCGTGTAGTGTTTACAAACTCTCGAGTAGGTGACTCGGGAGTGGAGTAGGCAAGGAAGGTGTCCTTGTAGCGAACCACTATAAATACTCGCGTTGTGGTTTTGTGCTTCTTACTCCTTATTCTTTCATTACATATTTATATATGCTTGTCTATCAACATCCAACACACATGTTTAAATAGATTGACATAAGTCGATCTAAATAGTTTAAAACCAAGTTTTAATCGGTAAAACTATTCAACCCCCCTTCTAGTTTTCCACAATTGGCATCAGAGCTTCGTTACCAAGTTTCTTAGAGTATATTGTACTTTAAAAACTTGATACGATCCATGTTTAATTGAAAACTACAAAGAAGGTCTTTTACAAAAACAAACACCATGTTTTAAAACACCTTGTTTGGATGTTGATTAGATGACAACATTTTTCTTATTTTTTTTTACTTAATTGCACTAACCTTCCTTGTCATGTTGCTTAGTTAAAGCTCATACCTATCAAGCCATAGGAATTGCTTGGTAACAAGAATACCTTCCCTAAGAAGGTATCTTATACACGAAGGAACCGGAGTTGTCTACTGACATTTGTTTTGTCATTAGTAAAGACACTCCTAAGTGCATTAGAGGTATGATTTCCCACTTATCTCTAAATAACATTAGCTTAAATAATAAGTATGCTTACATAGGAATTTATATGATTATCTTTTCACATACTCATATATTACATGTAACTTCGTTAGGAAACTTTTCTTGCATACGTGTTACTCTTTCGTCTAAAGTCTAGGTTTATAGAATTTGTGTTTTATTTCACTTAATCCAAAAATCATATCTTTCTAATAATAAAACAAAACACAAATCTCAAAAATTCCTCCTTCCCCATAAATATCCCTTCCGATCGCTTCCTCCACCAAACCCTCATTTTTCAAATCTTCCACTTTCAAAAATTACCTCTCATTCAAACTTCATCTTCCTTCTCATCTCATCTCATCTCAAACCAAAACCAAGAAGGATCTTCATCAACATGGTGTACATCGCCCTCATACTCATCGCCTTAACACTCATCGCTCTCGTGTTCCCCATGATTAAGTTTTCTTATGGAGACATATACTTTGTGTTGTTAATCTACATTGGTGTTATATACCCAATCCTTTGTATCGTTCTTAGCATTGAAATGAAATATTACTAATGTTCTAGTTTATCTAGTTTATTTCTCAGAATATGTTTGTCATTTCATTTATTTTTTATCTTTCGTATTTCTTTTTGGTCTTAAGATACATTAGAAACCAACAATGCATGCTAAAGTAAACATTGGCTAAAATACATATCTTTGTATAAACATATAAGATGCAAAAATCTTTTTTCGTCAAAATCTTGTGTCTGTCACTACAGATCCACGGATCCCTGGAGTTCTACTAGCCGGATCCCTCATGGAAGGGAACCGTGAGAACCGTCCTTCTGGAAAACAGTTTTTCATGCAAATTAAAAACCGTTTCCTTCTTAAAAGAAATATTCCACTAGAATGTCAAACATTAAGTGAGTTAATTATCATTGTTAATAAATATCTAGTAAAAACGTTAGGTAATCATTGTTTTGCCTTAAATACGTCTCATCTTATTAACTCTTCACTTCTATAGGTTTCGTCATGTCGCATGAGTATGAGTTCGACTTTTCACTCACTTGCGTTTACACCCCTAACATCTCTCTTGAACCCAACACACCTGGCAATCATGTCCGTGGGTTCAATAATCTCGAAACCCGTCACTTCCATGAAGGACGTATTGTCGACACTCCTCTACAATACGAAGAAGGTATCAATACCTCCTTCCGAACCATAGGACTAGAATGTCTTCTCGAAATTAACGAGAAAATATGTCCGAGGTTTGTATTGGAATTCTTCCGTCAAGTTGAACTCGTTCGTAACGAGGATCGCTCTCTATCTCTTTGGTTTTGGATCAAAAACCAAAAGTTTGTTCTAACCCTTGGGCAATTTGCTCACATCCTCCGAATTCCAAATCATGGACAATGTGCCTTCACTGAAGATTGGTCTCTTGATTCTCTCTTCAACCATCGTGAAGAAAATAGTCCATATTGTTCACACATACCTTCCCCTCAAGACTTGACTCGCATGTTATGCAAACCTCGACCCTATTACTCGGATCCAAACATTATCTATACACGGGATATCCGAGAAGAGTACAAGCCTCTCGCACTCATCCTACGTGAAAATGTTTGGAGTCTTAGGGGAAATCGAGAAATCCTTCCCGCTTGTTGTGCTCACATAATGTATTGTTTGCTAACACAACAACCATACAATCTCGCCTATTTCTTCGCAAGGCGAATTGTAAATCTTCAAGGCTCCAAGAACAAACTAATCCCTTATGGAATGTTCTTGACACGCCTTTATCATCACATCATGTACTTCCACCCTCAATTTCAAAGTCCGTTATACGTACTTATGAACAAGATGATGGAACCTCTAAACACATCTCTCATGAAGACTTTCTTCATCCATGAATCAGCAAATACTCATCAACCATTTGATTATCCATCGAGCAAAAACGCTCAAGAAACTTAGTTTCTTTTCATTAAGGTCAATCCTTAGTACTCATGCTTTATTAATGTAATGAAATTTCTTTCATGAAATAAAACATTTAACATTTGATATCTCTACTATATTAGTGTTAGAACCTCTTAGAAAACACTAGCTTGGAAATATGATGCTTTGTGCAACCCTTGCATACCTTTTGTAAAGGTGTTGTTTAGAAGGAAGACGGATCCCTAAGTTTGTGCTAGACGGATCCCTCCTCTTAGGGAACCGTGGGATCCGGGCAAACAGAAATGCAGTTGCAATCTTTATACTTCAAACCATGTATTTAGATCACTTCACACTAGCTAAACATAATGCCTTAGGACCAATTAAGTCATTCTCAAGCTGAGTAAAGTTTCATACTCACTCATAACCCACTTAGCACTCAAGGCGCTTTTCGATCTATTGTTTCACCAAAACTCATTACTCTTCCGCTCTTACACTCATACATCATCCCTCTCATGTTAATACATCTAGCTTTGGAAATCTTTGCAAAAGATTTTAGTCATCCTTACCTCAAAATGGGTCAAATTCTAGTTTTTCCATTTTCTATAAATCTTTAAGATATCTTCCAAAATATTATCTTAAGTTACTATCTGGTCTCTAGGATCATTTAGCTCCATTGGACACTCTCAAATTTTTAGTGTCATCCTTGGTCATTCATTGGTACTCATAAAAGTTCTATTTTCTTCCATAAAAGGCAATTATTAGCTACATCACTCATTGCCCTTGAACATTTAAGTACCCTTTCATTTAAGATACTTAGGAGGACTGAAACACTCAAAAAGGTATAGGCATTAGACCTTACAAACATCATTTTTACCCTTTCCTAGTCTTGAGAGCCGGATCCCTAGGATTAGCCTAGACGGATCCCTCATTGGAGGAACCGTGGGATCCGGTGATGATTCATGTCAACTCTAGCTAAAACATTCATTTCAAGCTCATCTTGCTAACTTGAACACTCCATCTTATCTTAATTAAGATCCTAGATCAATACAACTATGAAGTTGACTCTTGTGCATGCTAATCATCACATTCCAAGGGATCTTAGTGGCTTAAGTCTTGAATGCACTTGCCAAATTCCTTTCTTTATAAACCACGTTGTTAAGACTTTTAAAGTCATCATCTTCATCCTCATTTTCAGAAATTAGAAACCTTTACAAATCTCTTTGAATCATCTCATCATGAGGAAAGCTCCTAGTGGTAATTCATCCACCAAAGGACCACCCAAGAAAATTGCTCGTGTTGTACACGAAATTTCCTCAACCGAATCATCTCCCGTTAAAATCACAAATGGTAGGATCTCCCCTCCACCTATCAAACCAATCCCAAAGAGGATTTTTCCCATAAAACTCTCAATGCCAAACACCATCATACCTCCTAAACCAAACAACCCCATTTCCACTAAACCATCACCATTGGTGCCTAGAGCCCTATCATTCACCACTCCACTCTCATCACCACACCTCTACAATCTAGAGGATTTGCCTCCTAGGCCATCTCATCCTCCACCACCGACAACTTTCTCCTCTTTAGGAGGAATAGTGGAACAAAATCAAGGTGTTGAGTCAACACTAGCTCCGCGCTTCTTTTCTCCGTCACCATCAAATAATCCCTTTTGGATTATGAGAAATCATCAAAGTCAACCACCCGACCACATGGAAGTTGACACCTCTCTACCACCACCATCATTCTTAGTTGAGCCATCCTCGAATGCGCCTCCGCCAATCCCTCCTTCTTTTGAGGCTCCTCAACCCGCTTCACTTGATCCTTCACATCAAGCAATTTCCTTTCTTCCATCACCACTACCGAGCCATGACAAAGATTGTTATCATTGTCAACATGTTGAAAGTTTGATACATGAAGTACGTGAAGATCAACGTTTCATGTTTTATCACCTCCTCGAACGTTTCGACGAGATTAAACCTAAACAAACTTGAGCTAGAGGATTCTAGTGGTGTCCTAGTATCAAGCGCGACTTAGATAGTCTAGTAATTCAAAGTCATGTATTGTTCATTTTCTTAGTTTTTAGAGTCATGTATATCATATCTCTAGTTTTATTAAATGAAAATACATGATATTTGCTAATATTGTTCTGAGTATATGATTATTGTTCTAATACATATCTCATTTTGATGCTAACATCTTTTGGTACATCACATTTGCTGTATTTTAGTTACAGACAGACGGATCCCTACATTTTGCTTAGACGGATCCCTCCAAGGAGGGAACCGTGGGATCCGTGCAACAGAAGACTAGTTTTCTACTAACTTGAGTCTTATTTGCAGGAAATTATGTATTATATACTTGTTTTCTAACCTTTGTTTTGTAGATTTTCAATTTACACATGAAGACTTTGACACACTAAGCTAGGGGGAGCTTTGTGTCAAAGCAATACATTGCAAAATCACTTGCAATATTAGGATTACATTTCATGACGTCCCTTTGCAAAGTTGCAATCATCAAGGGGGAGCATATTCGTCACATAGACGAAATCTTTTGCAAACTTAGTTGCAAATGAACTAGCTTAGGATTTTTTTTCTTGCGCCTCACAAAGGGATGGACTCGTCAAGGGGGAGTTAAGACGAGAAATCTTCCCGTTACTTGCTCTCTACCTTTTTATATTATCTTTTTACTTCACATTTTTTCTTAAAACAATGTGTTAGTTTCTTTCGAAGCTCTTTTGTTTCGACAAAAAGGGAGAAGAAAGTAAAACTACAATTCAAACTTTTACAATTTTAGTTTTTCCTTAAAATAATTTTATGTTTTGTCATCAACAAAAGGGAGATTGTTAATACAAATAAGCCGTAAAACGTTTATTTATATTTTACGATCTTCTAATGTTTTGTCGATAACAAACGTAAAATCATTTTAACGAAACAAATAAAATACGTAAATGGTTTGAGCCAATAGTTTACTAACACACTTACGTTTTCACATAAAACACTAAAACAAGTATAAGTGATTTTATGATTTAGTAATACATATGTACAACAACTAGTGTTTACATATTGGGTAAATATATACATAACTAGTATGTATTATAATGGGTAATATAAATGGGTAGAAACTTAAGTATTTGACCCATTGACCAAATACATTGAATGTAGTTGGGTATAACCCAAAGTCCATGACCCATACCCATGGAGCATGACCCATAACCCATTGCATGACATCATGCTTAAGTCATATATGGATATTATCCATGACCCATGGTTTTAACCCATGACCCATGGACTAGATGCATTGCATCTTGTAGATACATTGTATCTACTTGGATACCCATGATCCATAACCCATGACCCATGACCCAAAACCCATGGGCAAAAGGGCGTCCCACGGATCCCGAGATATACATGGACGGATCCTCAGTGAGGATCCGTGGGATCCGTGGAACAAGAGCTATTTTTCCTCTATAAATAGTGAGCCATTTCTTCATTGTTTCTCACCCTTTCTCATATATTTTCTCTTTGAGTTATAAACTCTCTAACCTCGGATCCAAGTGATCTATGTATGTAGTTTTGTTTTGTGTGATTCTCTAGGTTCCTCTTAAAGGCGAGATCACCACCTTTTGAAGTCGAGCAAGCTCAAGTCCATGAGTTGCCATGCTTCGTTATCATCAAGACTCTTGAGGTTCTCTTGTTGATAGTTCTCTTCTTTCTCATTAGAAGTGTAGTGTTGAAGACATTAGTGAAAGATGTCTAAAGGGTCAAGGCGAAGACATTAGTGAAAGGTGTCGAACGTCCGTATTGAAAGCACTAGTGAAGGGTGCTTAGAAGTCAAGGCTAAAGGCATTAGTGAAGGGTGCCTAGAAGTCAAGTCACAAGGCATTAGTGAAGGGTGCCTTGAGATCGAGTCAAAGGCATTAGTGAAAGGTGCCTAAGGTGTACATTCGATATGGTGTGTTCGATGTACAAGATAGATTAGTATTGGGTCAAAGGATATTGATATCCTTGTTGATGTTGTTATAAGGAGTGGATCTCCTTTGGGGTTAGTTATTGTTGTAGTGTTGGGTAGTAGTTCCTCCATTGTAATGGAACTCGGTATCTAGCCTAATACCGGATAAAGGGTAGGCGACGTTGTGATAGGTTTGGTTCTACCTCGTGGAAGAACCCGGTATCTAGCCTTGTACCGGATAAAGAGTAGGCAACGTTGTGAAGGCTTCTCCGCCATAAGGAGTTGGTGTCGTGTAGTGTTTACAAACTCTCGAGTAGGTGACTCGGGGAGTGGAGTAGGGCAAGGAAGGTGTCCTTGTAGCCGAACCACTATAAATACTCGCGTTGTGGTTTTGTGCTTCTTACTCCTTATTCTTTCATTACATATTTATATATGCTTGTCTATCAACATCCAACACACATGTTTAAATAGATTGACATAAGTCGATCTAAATAGTTTAAAACCAAGTTTTAATCGGTAAAACTATTCAACCCCCTTCTAGTTTGCGATGTTCGTTGATGATATGGAATTCATGGATGACCTTCCGTAATGGATATTCAGGAAGAAATTAGGATATCTAAGGACTCAGAAATACTTAAATATCATGGATATCAAACTACTTAATGAGCAACTAAAGCACCCGATATCAACCCGGTTTTGGTTGAAATTTCAAAAGAATTGAATGATGAGCTCTTGGACACAACCTTGGTTGAAGAGCAGGGCAATTTAAACTCAACAGGGAAAGTAGAGGAGTTAGAACAGTTACTTGCTAAAGACCGTTTCTCATCTTTTATGAAAGTCAAGGGACGCCTAACTACCAAAGAGACAAATGAAAAAGGAAGGCGATTCATTCATCCTCAACATATTAGTCTCTCACGTGGAGTGTTCAATACATCCGATTCATCAACCAAACCGAGCAAGGTAAAGAGAGAAGCGTATCACTTGACAAGGTACAATTTTTACATATTATTTCTCCTTACCATTTACACCCTTATGGTGTTTATTGCTACTATCACATGCACTTGATTTCAAGTGGGGGGAAACACCCTATTACACAGTAATTAAGGGGTGGAGTCAGGCTCGTGACTCGAACAAAAGCAAGCACTTCGTGAGAGGCAACCTATGCTTATCTTTTATTTTCTTTTAGGATATTTTATTCTAATATTTCTTTCAGATGGTCTATACAACATATTCTCTGTTTGTGGATACGGCGTATTCTACCCCTGACATGCACTTTAGTATTTCCTACAGATAGTCAATACGACGTATCCAATATTCTATGGATATTATATTAGTTTTCTTACTTGGTTGATTACTTGATGGATTTTCGATGCAGAGTCTCTCCAAAAACATTTTTGCAACTTTGTGAAAGTAAGAGAATTTATTAGCACGTTCCGCATTAGCCAACTCTCATTAGTACTCATACAGAGCATAATTGTTTAACTATTTTTTTCATTTGCATTAACCTAAACAAGACTATAGACTAGATTTTACATTTTAACATTTCAAAAACTTTAGGTCACATAAGCATTTTGGTTCCAGTTTTCGACAATCACTATTAAATGTAAAATTGCCATATGAAAAATCATGTGTTCTCTTGCTTCTAAGTATATAACTTTCATTCTTAAACAATAAACTTCGACATTTTTCCAACCAAATTCAAATGCACAACACAAATTGATCAAGTAGGCGTTAGATGACTCAAGCCCACAAATGCAAAAAAGGTAAGAAACAAAACGACACAAATGGCTAGAGGTTTTTTAGAACTACACAGTGAATCAGTGATAATATAGCAATTAATGAACTTTAGTTTGTATATCATACAGTAAAAAAAAGAATGCATCTGATGTAGATAAAATACCTGGGGATACACCTATTGGCCTTCAACATTATATGTTTGTACTATTAATAACACACATATGTTTGCACTGACTTCCTTTTTTGCATTGACATATCTATCATTGTCAAATCATTCCTTACTGCAAACCATAACGTTCTTGTAGCTATTGTCATCAGAACAGTTTGGAGTTTGTAAAAAGATATCCAAACATGACCTTATTATACTCTTTGTAGTTTGAAGGTAAAATAGATTATTATGATCAGGATTAGGCTAGCAAGAGGTCTAAGAGTAGAATTATCATTTGGAAGCATTGGATAAGTGTCAGGAGATGGCATAACACAGTTTTCACCAGCGAAGTAAATGGTTCTTGGCAAAGCCCAACCGTTGTGTAATGTAAACGTTTTGTGGTCCTTGGCTAGAAGTATTTCTGTAGAGACTGATCCCACTTCATCCTGGTCTGCGTTCAAAAGCTCATTGTTGTAGTTGTCTATACCCCAAAAGAGAGCTACATCATCTGCAAATAATTAAGGTTATGAAAAGATATATCTTTAAGCACAAAAATGAAACTAGAGGTGGCAAGATGGGTGGGTCAGGCGGGTTTGGTAACGGGTCAAAATAGTACTGTGTTAAAATGGGTCATTTTTATACAGTCGAAACTGGCGGGGCTGGCCCACTAACACTTCTCTGTCCATTCTTTTAACACTTCTCTGTCCATTCTTAAACAACATTATTACAAAATTTGTCCAACCTTTTGACAAAAATGATTCAGTAGGTTCTATTCATTAAAACTAAACTATGTGGGAACTTCAACCTATTTGACATGTTAGCCTTTTAACTAAATATTTGATTTCACCTGATTTACCAGTTAAAGATAAATTTCAACCCAGTTTAATCCGCTCTTATGTCAACTTCTGAGATCGAACATGCATGCTAATTTTTAAATTTAGATTAGTTGGTAATATCGTAGGCCTTCGCATAAAAAGCTGTTGCTTGGAAAAAATTTACCTGAGATCCCAGTAGTATGGAGTAAAGTAGTGTTGAAACTAAAAGTTGTCATGAGCTGACTGAACCCAGGATGGTGAACCAAGGCGTTCCAATTAGTGTAGTTTCTGTTGTAATTTAGATTCGTGACCGTGAGTTTCACCCTCCAATGACCCATATAGTTGGTTTTTATATGCCAATGGACTCGAATGGGACACATATGATCAGTACATCTTAGGGTGTCCGAACGAGTAACGAATTCTGAACTGCCAGAACCGCTGTATTTCACATCATAGACGTTAAAAACAGGTAGCTAGATTTATTATAAAAGATGTAAAGATACTGGATAACACACCTACCTAATGCAGGATAATGTTTTCTTGTCTGCTGGTCTGCACCCGCAGCTGCATTGAGGACATGTCGTGATTTCTGGGCTATAAAAAGTTGAAAGTGAAACACAACATACTGGTGTTTTGTTCGCTAAATAAGTAGAGTATGTGCATGTTGATTTCCATGTTCCTGAAAACCACGAAAGTGTTGTCAATAGATGCTTCATATTAGAAAGAGGTTCATTAAATTGTACCCAAAAAATGGGATCAAAACATAACTTAAGGATACTTGTATGATTTAATCCATGTCCAACATTTACAAATTGCTGATTTCTGGTTGCTTTTGTACAACCTCCTATACCATTTAATGAGAAACACAGAATTATTATATTAATATTCTCTATAAGCATAAATAACGTGATAACTATTTATACTTATTGCTAGACGTCGACACAAAATGTTTTTGGGTCAATCTGCCTGCTCGGTTTGATAACTAAATATGACCCGTTTTCTTGACACTACTATTATGCCCAGTTTGTCACCTATGTTCAGTACCAGAACAATCCTTATCCAAATTAATATAGTATAAATCATAAATGAAATATTTAGGTTTTAGAACGATATCTTACTAAACACTTCTTCTTCTCTTCTCCCCCCAACAACAATAGAAACTGTTGGTTGAGTGTCCTCAATAGGGCTACAAGTATAACCAGGTCCTGGTGCCAGTAAAGTAAGATTCACAGGTATTTGTAACGAAGAATTTCTTTGTATGTTACCAACAACAATATCAAAAGATGAAGATGATTCTTGAGGGTTAATAGCCGATGCAGCAAGAAGACCACCACGGCAACAGTTCTCGGGCGAGTTAGGAGGCTTTGCGTCTGGCATCAGATCAACTATCTCGGGGGTTGACATACAGGAATGCGGTATTTGATCTTTGAAGTTAGAACAATTCCCTCGGTGCGTTGCAATTGCACCAGACATTAACCAGATGATCTCGTTGTCGATCCATGTGAACCCAAGTGTCCATCCAGGTTTGTCTACTTGGCGATATTGATAGTAGTTTTGGATACTTACCCTTGCCTACGGTTATTAAGAAACTCATCATCTTAACAACTTTATGAAAAATCCTCATAGCTATTTACATTCTTGCATAAACGAGTACAGCTTAATTTAAGTCACTGCACTCTGACTCAGTATCAGTGAGTAAAAGATAGACTAAAGGTAGCAAAATTTGGCTGAGAGATGTATAACGAATTAACGAGTGAAATGGGTTTGTGGTACTTTCTAAAACAATCTGGGCCTGGGTTGTCTATTTAAAAAAAATATATACACATTATTATTTGAATTTATGATATTGCATTCAGTAAAAAGACTTTATAAGACTTTCAGCTACGTGTTCAACACTTTAACGCATTTGATGTGTTCCCTATTGTACTAAAAAAAAAGTTATTGGACCTGTTTGAGAAAAAAGTACAGCCCATATTGAACCATTCATTAGTAAACCGGGTTGATATTGCCACCTTGAAGCAAAGTCATAGTTGTAAAATAAGTCAGTGAACAGAAGGGAAGTAATCAAATCCATGGATATATAAATTTAACACAAGCGATAAGTGAATCTTATATTAGAGAAAAAGTGCAATTGTTGATTAGAAAACTAACCACATAGCCATCAAGTGTCCATTGAAGTATATTGAAAGTAACATTAACATTCCTATTTGGATCCAACGGGTCATATCAATCTGCAGTAAGATAACCATACTCAATTAGTAAATATAGTATAGGACAAACAAAATAAACTTTACATCCATACAAAACAAAAGTAACATATATAGATGCCTGTAAAACTGCAAAACGCAAACAGCAAAACCAATATCGAGGGAAAACACCATCTGGATTCCATTTTCCAGTACTACTAAGTGAAGATGGAACAAAATATACAATGGATGAGACAAATTAGTAAGAAATAAAACAATATAGTGGTATCTAGGAAAGCTAATCTGCTTGTTATACATGCGAAAATCCGCAAATAAGCCAAATATCATTGAAAATTTCACCACAAGATAAAAAGACAAATTCGAAGGGAAGAAGCTCTCAGATTTTACCACTAAATTATAGTCAATATATTGGTCTCATCTTCCTTTTATCATCTTGAGTTTTGGATGACAAGTGTCACAAAAAATCGCTCTATCAGGACTATATTGTTCTCGTCGACGTACGGGCATGTAAACACAAGTTACATTTATTACCTTTACACGCTCATATGAAATACGAAATAATTTATAGGATAAACACGAGGAATTTCATGCTTCCGGCTGTCATGGAATCTACAAGTAATTCATCCTCATTAGAAGAAGCATTATGAAGGTCTTAACTATTCAATACAGTCCAACACGCGCGCATGAATCCTTATTATAAATAGGTTCCAAATAAGTCCATCATCACTGCTGTGTGAGGATTTCATACATGAGATCAAATCTCAATGTTTATGCTTATGAATAAAAGTTGGAAAACACATTAGAATCGAAGTTAACCATCCATATTGAAACTCAACTGAAATGACATATTAAATAGGGCTAATTATTTAAAGGGATAATAACTTAAAAAAACATGGTACTTGTCCAAAAATATATTTTTGGGTATAGAATAAATTTTTTTGCTTATGTGAGTATTAAACTTTTAATTTCGGACTCTTTGAGGTACTTTGTGACATTTTTGCCCCTCAAATTATTAAAAATCCTGTGGCAAAATGTCATAAAAGTACCTCAAAAAGTCCAAATTTGAAAGTTTAGTGCCTCAAAAAAGCCGGAATTGAAAGTTCACTGCGAGTATAAGCAAAAACAATTGTTCGATACCCAGAAGTGTATTTTTGGACAAGTATGATGTTTTTTTAAGTTATTTTCCGTTATTTAAAAACTTATCTAAGGGGGTTTGGTTCGCCGTAATATGGCGTAGTTGGATGTAATTGTAATTTGATTACATTACGTAGGCTATTTGGTTCGCTGAATAGAGGGAATTGTAATTCATATTATATTACGTAGGCCGTTTGGTTTGCGTTGTAATTGTAATTCAGTCTTTACAATTATATCAAAGGATAGAATTCATATTACATCGGATGTTGGATGGAAAATTTTAAATTACGTTGTAATTAAAATTTTATACTAATACTAATAATAATAATAAATTATATTATTATTATTATTATTATTATTATTATTATTATTATTATTATTATTATTATTATATAAATATTAAAATGATAATATTTACATAATAATAATAATAAAAATAATAATAAAATTAATAATAATAAACATGTATAATAATAATAAGATAAAAAAAATACAATCATAATGTTTATAATAATAATTATTATTATTATTATTTATACTTATATATAATAATAAAATAAAAAATAAAATAATAATAAAAATAATAACAATGAACATGTATTACAATAATATTTAAAAATAATAATAATAAGATAAAAAAAGTACAATAATAATATTTATTATAATAATAATTATTATTATTTATATATATATAATAATAAAATAAATAAAATAATAATAATAAATATTTAATATAAATAATAAAAAAACAATATTTATATTATAATAATAATAAATATTCATTATAATAATATTTTTATAATAATAATAATAATCAAATAATTAAAATAATATAATTATAATAATAGCTAGTATTATAATAATAATAAATGTTTATTATAATAATTTTATATAATAATAAAAAAATAATAAACATATAGCGACAATAAAAATATTTAATTTAAATATAAAAGTAATAATAATAATAATAATAATAATAATAATAATAATAATAATAAATCCTTTGAAATTCTTCTAATAAAGTTATTATTATTATTATTATTATTATTATTATTATTATTAAATAATAATAATAATAATTATTATTATTATTATTATTATTATTATTATTATTATTAGGTGTTTTATTCTTTATTAATTGTTTTTAATTAAATTACGTTGAGATCCAATCAAACACAGGTGACAAAATACATTAATTACAATTTTAACACATTATAATTACAAAACATTTTAATTCTTTGAATTACAATTAATTTAAATTACTGATTCTTTTTGATTCATAATTCTTTTTCGAACTTAATGCGAACCAAACGCAGCATTAAGTGTCATAGTTTTTGTTTTTGTGTCTTGAATATTTTTTCTTCTCATTTGCGTAATAAAGTTCAAATTTAGATTCGTTGTGTGTATTTTGTGATTATTCAATGTATAAAATGACTATTTTACCATTTGAATTTTTTAAAAAAAAGTAAAGGTAAAATGGTCAAAAATACACATGATATTTGAAAATTCAATCACATGATTAAACTGTTCTTCATTTCCTTCTTATCGAAAAAAGTTTCTCATATTTAGAATCTTTCTGCGGTGTCTCAGTTTACTATTCTTTCGTACTTTCTTCACTTTACCACGCAATAGGTTAGCGAAGCGTGTTGGTAGCTGGAGAAGGAAAGGCCAAAGACTTAAAAAATATAAAAAAAAAAAAAAAAAAAAAAAAATGACAAGTTATATGACCTTTTAAGTAATTAGTCATGTAGCACAAGCGAAATCACATCGGTGTGGCGCGAGAGATCTTGGTTTCATAAGATAACATTCGCGCTTCTGACGACAGCGTTTTGTGTTCATGCTGCGGGTGGAGTTCTTAGGGCTGGCGGTTAAGCGTCTTCGTATAGAGTAATCTTGATTGGGTGGCGCAGGAAGTCTTGAATGGTAGCAAAAGCAATGGTGGCGCATGCAAGCAAGACGATGTTGTGGTCGGATAAGGCGGGGTGTTACATTAGCTCTATTAGTAAATCTTATGCATGAAATAAAACGAATTACCTGTAGTTTTTATAATCTATACAAAATTGTACTTATAAATTTATGATTCTTATGTTGATTGTTATTTTTTTTTAAAAAAATCAATATAGTAACACGAACAATTGACAAAATATGTCAACTTCAACCGTATTATCAAACTCACAATGGGCCGGGTATTCTGACAAAGACATCTGCCGATTTAAAACAGCCTTCAAGGCCCAAGATTCTTTATTGTTAATTCTGATTCTTTCACATTGTTAGTTGAATTTTATTTAATTTTTGATTGACTCAGCAAATATCAATGCATAGCGAAGAGATTTTATAATGACGTATAACTATAGTTGTAATATTTTCGTTAAATGTTTCGTGTAACGTTTATGCATATAACGTAAAATAACTAAAATTAATTGAAAAATGTTGCAACATATAATAATTCAACTAAAAAAATAATTAATGAACTAAATAGTAAATAAAGTATTTAGTGACACTGAAAATGAAAGCAACTGTTTTGTAATCATGTATAGTTTCAACAACATAAGACAACTTTTTTCCAATTATAAGTGAACTATTTATAGACTGATATTAACCAAGTTTGAAATTTAAAACCATTAACAATAACAACATCCATTATAAGAGGTCTAAATACAGGTCCAAAAAATCCTAAAAGTTTTATATTTTATATTAATGATAGTGGAGTTTCATTTTACACTTATGTGGCATGAAAATATTATAAATTTTAAATTTTTCATAGTCTTTAGACATTTAATGCATGTGTTGTGTGAAATAATATTAAAGTTTAAAGATGTTTGTATCATAGTAGAAATAAGTTTATTAACTCAAAAGGTCTAAACCTTATTAATGTGGCATGAAAATTAAATTTATAAAGGTTTATAATAGTTTAACGTAGTAACAAATGACTTGTGTCTTAATAGTACATTATATTGTTTGAGAAGCTCGTCGAATGGTTGTGGGTTAAAGTCATAACTTAAAACATATGAGATGAATTTGTAGCTCCCAATCAAATGTTTGACATAATAAAATTGTCATTCTAAAATAATATTAATAAATAAATAAATAAAATAAAATAGTTACGTGTAGATGCCCTAACACATTATTTTTTTCATATAAGACAACTTTTACAACCATTATAGCAACACGAAAGCGATTTGTTGTAATATCTGTAAAAATCCAGTTATTACTAAACGCTAATAAATGATTAATTATGTATTACTATTCACACATCCATTTTAGGTAAAATTAAAACTTTTGCTTACACTTGTGCAACAACGAATCAATATATAATTCTCATTTTCCTTGGAGCGAGCTCACGCACCACAATATTTTAAATCATGAACAAATCAAACCTTGGTACCGTTTTAATCACCAAACACCACAACACACTCACAACCCCACGGTTCCCAAATTTCTCATATTGGGCCTAAAATGCCAAAATGGATCCAATAATACCCAATGGGCCTCGTTAACACCAAAGCCCATCAATAAACCTACTAATAACCAAACGGACCCTTAATGATTTACTAATGGCCTAATCCATTCCTAAGCCCAATAACCAACCTAATAACAGCTTAATTATATAAGCGAGCGAGCAACACCCATTTAATTTACCTCGTTAAGCGGAAATTTTAACACACAATGTATATAACAAATTACACTATTCTAATCATCACCTTCCAAGGAATCAAGATCAAACAATACATTTAATTAAAACATAGGTATGAACAATAAGCGAAGGGCAAAGCTAAACGGGTTCACACACATTACAAACGTACTCCAATTTGGTCAAAACCATTTCAAACAAGTTTTAATGTGTCCGAACCTTCCCAAATGAGTTCCTAGGCGTGTTAAACATTCTCACATGTCACCATAACCCCAAACGTACCTTTTGAATTCATTTGGTCACGATATCACATATTACGTACCAACTAAAACCCAAAACCCCAAACTAATGCATGGCTAGTTAAGTGACATTTAGAGATCCATATTTTATACATGATAAATCAAAGAACTAAGCATTATTCGTTTTGAACCTCCCAAGACCTTGGAACTAGAAACTCGATCACTATAAATTGTTTTTGGACACGTTATATGTTTTCTAGACCTAGTAAGGACTTCAAGCTCACACAAGCCTCATAAAGACCATCAAGGATCATATAGAGCAAGTTCTAAACCCTCACAACCTCATTAGGACACCAAATCGATCCCAACATATTACTAGGTCACGTTATAAGTCATTTTGGACCCGTTGGAGTTCTAGATCAAACACAACCTTCGTATACTTGTTTGTATCATCCAAACTCAATACATTGCATATTCCTTTGTCCCTTAAAGACTCCTAGTACACGAATGATATACAAAGTCAGTTTCTAGAACCCCTTTGCTTAGTCACACACATAAACCGAAACCATATGAACCCATACACACTTGTACATGCTAGTTGTTATGATCTCAAATACTCTACCCCTAGGATTAGTCCCTATTGGCTTATCCCCTGCCAGATTCTCTTTTTCTATCCCCAACTTGCCTCCTACAGGTTATAATATACATCCCATCAACCCGCCTCGTATCACTCAAAACTCACTCACAAAACACACAAGTCCCGCCTTTGTTCTGTTTTCGGTTGAGTAGAACCAAGCTAAGTCCTAAGTGATCCCTAGCGTGTCCAAGTCATCTCAAGGTCTCTCTCAATACTTTGGTGTGCGAGCAATCAAGTCTCGAAGCCTACATACCCTCCCTTGCTCTATGGTCATGTATCACCCCACCTTTTAAGGTGTATTAAGTCATCTCAACACTTAGTGAATTTTTAATTACTTTGAAAAGCTGTTTCATAATCTATTTAAACCGACAAGCTTTTATTTTATTTCCTAAGCTCATTAAGCTTAAACTATACAAACGAGTTCAATTGATTCACAACATAACTAAAAATGGAGTTGTACACTTTTTGACTTAACACATCATATAAACACTTGTTATCACACATTTCTCACTCATTTTCAAACAACACATCAAAACTTCCTAAGTTAATATACTCAAAAGAATTGATTCTTTGTCATTCAAAATGATCTCGTAAAACTTAATCCAAACGTACACCAACCACACAAATTGTATCACTCATCTCTATATACACTAAAAAAATAGAAGGTATCAATAAAACACTCACACAAGCTCAAAACTTAAGCCACTCACACAGTTTCTAAAACCTTTGAAAAGGGTTAACAGGCCTTAAAGCCCAATAGCTAATAATAAGTTGTTTACAAATAAGCCATACATAAGCCGTTTTTAAATTTAATATGATCCATAATAAGCCCATGAATAACTAACAATACCCCAATCCATTGGACCCGAAATACCAATGGGTCATATGTTTTCGCTTAAAGCCCATTAAGCACAAAATAAGCTTTAAGCTCACAATAAGTTGTTGTATAAGCTCTCATAAGCTTGAATAAACTTCGGTAGTATTATAAGCTAAAAGAAATGGAACCATAAGCTAAACATATATTTTGGACTAAAATGCAAGCGTGTAAACTTGAGGGTCAAAGCTGCCACTTTTGAAATATAAGGGTTGAAATTGTCAAAACTGAAATCTGAGAACATAAACAGAATCTATAAATGTTTTGAATTCGAATATGTAATTTTGGAACGAAATGGACTTGAAATGTAAACCTTTTATGAAAAGGACTATTTTGCAAAGCTAGTTAACCTTAAGGACTAAAGCGCCAACTCTTTGAAACTTGTGTTTAAACAACCTTTTCGGTAAACTATGGGTATTTATTAAATATTTGTATTCTACACGTACTAAAATATCACATTATTAATTAAGGACTAAAAATGTAATTTTGTAAAGTTAAAGGACTAACTGTGTGATTATACATAAAAAGGTATCAAAATTGCCATATTGGTAATTTAAGGTTAAAAATGGAATATTTAAGAACCAAGGGTGATAAATGTCATTTTTGTAATATTAAGCTAAAAGTGTAAAAACATAAAGTTAAAGGACTAAAGTTGTAATTTTCATAAACTTGTATCAAAATTGTCATTTTGATAACTATAAGGTAAAAATACAAGTATTTGGAAACTAATGATGATAAATGGTTACATTTGAATACTTTGAGCCAAAAATGTAATTTTACCAAAGTACAGGGACTAAAAGTGTAAATAACCACCGTTAGGGTTTAAAATATAAATTTATCATAACTTGAAGGTTTATACAGTAATATTATGATTTTATCAAAACACTGAGATTTCATAAGTCATATCCCAAGAAAAACACCACACAGTTATGTTAAGCCTAACTTATCATCCACTAACTTTTGAAGGAACAATAATCACTGAATCTAAGCACTTAAAAGCAAGATAATATTATATATATAATATTGTTTTTGAACGTTAAGAATTTTAAAGCATTTCAAACCACCCAAACCACAAGAAATCTTAGTTTTCTCTTATTATCCGGTTGTGTGTTGGAGCCGTTCCCAAGTTGATCATTTACTTGCCTATAACCCCCAAAGCGAGGTGAGTTCATAATCCTACTTTTATATGTTTTACAAACCCATGGGAGATACATGTTACAACCACAACACAAGTATTCTTGTATGCTATCTTTGAATGTTATTGCATAAGATACATGCTTGCCTTATAAAAGCCTCTCATATCATGAACCTTAGTCACTTGCGAGTGAGCGAATATTGTGAATAGATCTATTGGAGGTGTGACCCATTGTGTTAGCAGTTAATAGCCTTTATGCTAGTCGGATTGATAGCCAAATGCACATTATTTGATTTATACTAGGAGAATGACAAGCTCTACCCAGGGGCCCCATATTAATATCGTTTATGATTTCCCACGTTAATGTTGAGTTCATGAGACTTATAGAAATATAAAACCGATTTATTTTGAAATACTTGTCTTGTGTTCAAATGATTATTAACACAAACACTATGGATTCACTCAACAATTTTGTTGACTTTTAGCATGTTTATCTCGGGTAATTGAAGCGAGAATCAAGGCACGGGTGGACATTTGACCATGCGTCATTGGTGTAAACATAAATTTATCAGTAATTTCAAACACTATTGTCATTTAGAATTTGCTAAACATTGAAAACGCTCTCGCATTTAAATTGAATAAATAATGACTTTTAAAGCGTCTCTTTCGAGTCGTTTTCTATGATTATAATGATGATCCTCACGTAATACCCAATTAGTCTTCCGGATGATTATGAAATTTTGGGGTGTTATAGATTGGCATCGAGCCGAGTTATAGGGAACGAGTATATTTAAACACGGACTATAATTACGTTTTCAAAGCGGACCGGTTTACACCGCACCCTTTGAGCTCTCCGTGCCTACGTGCTTACAACACCTTGTTAAAGATGTTACACACCACACCCCGGATTATCTCTTAACAACGTTTGCATATTTTATAGCTTATATTTACTAATGAGCGGGTTATTACGATACTATGTTTTCATCTCCACACCACACCTCCTCCTCATCAGAGGCGATATCGAAGACACCTATCCTCGCTATGTCCTCGATACCCCACAATACATTGACCCTGCAATGTCGAGCTTGGTCTAGTGAAATGGAAGCCTTTGAGGAGGTGAAGTAGTTCCTACTCCCGCAATGTTATTCACAATGCCGACATACACACCCTTACCAAACGACCCATATGTGCAAGCCGAGGAAGGAATATATTTCTCCCACGACACATGATCATTACTGAATCCCAAGGTGGTTACCGCACTAGTGCGTAGATTCTTCCTACTCCCCATTTCACCCATAGTATCAACTGGAAACCCGGTTCCCCGTCATCAGATGATCAGATCACACAAAATTGGGAGCGGAAACCTGCCCCTAGAGTAGAGAATTCCCCACCTACACCACCACCCCCACACGTCTTTAGAGGCCGAAGAGTTAGGGTCTTCCAGCCCTACGAACCCGAACCATTTATGAGGCCATTTAGGAGACACCCAAATGGTCCTATCAGGATACACACTCCTCGCAGAATCATGAGAGCACGGAGAGTCCCTGTTGCACCATCATCACCACATCACCTTTGGATCTTTTGGATCATCGACACCTCTTCTCCCGAACATGACATATCACCACCGTGTCACCTCCACCACCGCCCGATTAGGACGGATCACCTCTTCAATGCATTTACTCGATTTATCCTTTGGTACCTCCTCGATCACCCTCCCACTCACCTTTGGATGATGCATTATCCTGCACCTCTTGATACATGCCATTCCCACTAGGTTTTTTCCGTCAGGCGGGGTCACGACCTTTGGAGAGTCATCTAGAGCAGCGGTAGCCCCCACACCCACCACTATCATGACGCAATTGGATTGTCATGCAGGGCGGATAGCCCCCACACCCACCACTATCATGACCTTGAGGTACGAGTCAGACAACATGCACTACATGACAAGATGTTGGAGCTCAAGGAGAGTACGGAGTAGACTTCCAGGAGTTAGCATGGATAGCACCTTGTATAGTTTTGAGGCATCCAGCCTGTTGTATGTAACTTAATAAAAGACCTTGCATCATTTTGTTATGTAACATAAACAGATCAATTTTATTCATGTTATGTTATGGTTGTGGATTTTACTATATATCGATGTTGGTTTACACTTCTATGGTTGATATCTTACATTCATGTGTGTTGTGAATTGCATTCAGACATGTCGTGATGATACTTATGATTGTGATGGTTCTTTATGTGTTGTGTCTGAGTTATAATTGAGGAAATTCTAACAATGAGTGTTTCGGAAGAGAACTTGATACATGTAGATAAAGTTGTTAAACTCCAACTGTTGTGAAAGATGAAAATCTTAACAATGAAATTATGGAAGAGAACTTGATGCATGTAGAGAAAGCTGTTAAACTCCAACTGTTGTGAAAGATGAAAATCTTAACAACGGAATTTTGGGAGAGAACTTGATGAATTTAGAGAGAAAGTTACTCAAATACAACTTTTGTAGATGATGATTTAGTTTGTTCCTTATTAATCCCATACTAAGTGTTAATCACCCCATACACACATATGATGATGTTTGAACATACGGTGATTTTGTGATTTATATAGACGCATGAATGGTCGTGATTCCATAACAACAATATTATTATGGCATAAAATTTACTTGAGATATTCCTGCATGGTCATAATATAACAATCTAAACTAGTGCTTTCTTGTTGTATTGATAGAAATATGGCACACACAAGGAGAACAACTACCCCACCAACACCGACACCAGCTCTAGCCATGACCCCGGAAGATATCCAGAAGATGATAGCAGATGGCGTGGCAGCTGCACTCGAAACTCAAGCAGCTCCAGTGGCCCGTTCAAGCAGTATCAACCGGTCCACTGAAGAAAGCGTGACTGTTACCCCATGAAAGTGTACCTACAAGGGTTTTATGAACTGCCAACCAGCTTATTTTAAGGGTACCAAAGGAGTAACCGAACTAACTCGATAGTTTGAGCGTTACGAAGCGTGTTCATGGAAGCGGTTCCACGACAAGCTGTAAGGTCACGTATGATACGGGAACTCTATTGGATGAGGCCCAATCATGGTGGAATGCTATAACACAAACTATGGGTACTGAGGAAGCACATTGGATCTCTTGGTCTGAACTCAAGCAGAAAATATTTAAGAAATACTACCCCGTCATCGAGATCAAGAAACCGGATGATGAATTTCACCATTTGGTTGTAAAGGAGTTGACCTAAGAGCTTATAACAGAAGGTTCCAAGAATTGGCTGCACGGTGCCCAAATATGGTGCCAGATCTTGACAGGACATTGGAAAAGTACCTTGAGGGACTACCTCAAAGTGTTGAAGGTAATGTTACTGCATCCAAGCCACCAACACTTGAAAAGGCGATGATCATTGCCCAAAAGCTACTGGATCGGGAAATTAAGCATAAATCAACCATGGGGCATAATGATCTTAAACGAAAACATGATGATCAGAGAACCACCCCTCATAGTAGCAGCAGGTACCACAACAACAGCCACCGTAAACACAAATACCGACAGAACCGCAAAAACCACCATCATAAGCAAAACCGCAGGCAGGAAGCTGCCAAGGCATATGTTGCGGCACCAACTGACATGATTCCTGATGCTGGAAGCCAACCCTTGTGTAACCGATGCAAACTGAACCACACAGAACCTTGCACTGCTAAGTGTGGAAAGTGCCGAAGAACAGGTCACAAGACTATTGACTGCAAGGCCACTGATACAAACTTACCACCAGTGATTGTGGTATGCCACCGATGTGGAGAAAAGGGGCATTACAAGAACCAATGCACAAAACGGGATGCTAACAATCCCGCTCATGCAAGAGTGTATGCGCTAGGAGACGGAAATGCACCTCGAGACCCTGACATTGTCACGGGTACGTTTGATAAGGTTTTAAAAGGTACCATTTTGAGGGGTCGTTTTAGTCCTTATTTGATCACTTTTGTATCCGTTATTGCTTAATATCGTTCCTTTTCACTTTTAGGTCTCGTGAAGGCAAAATGTGGAATGACACTTATTTGGACGAGAAGGCGCGAATATATGAAGAAAATGGCCAAAGTCGAAATCAAGACACTCACAATACCGAATGTAGAAGCGCGACGGCGTCAGAGCTATTTCGGCGACGCCGTCGGAGAATTGTTGTGATGGTCGAACTCAAAACTCGTGTTTTCAAGAGGCGGCGTCTAGTGTGAAAGAGTAGGCCGTCGCTACTCGCACGGCCTAGATGCGATCCGGACGACGTCGAAGTCGAAGAGGGACGTCACGGACATAAGGTGACGCCGTCGCAAGGTTAACGTGGCCAAGACGAAACCCACGAATGGCGGCGACGACGGCGTCACTAAACATAAGGTGGCGCTCGCAATTGTAATCTTATATAGAATCCGAATTTTTCGGTCTTTGGGTGGAGAGTCTTTGGAGTAAAACCTAAACCGAACCTAAGGTGTCTTGTACAAGATTTTAGGGTTTTTAACCCTATCTTACACCAAGATAAGTCTTTGCTTCATTAATTCAATTATGTCTTTGATTATTTGTGTATGCTTGCATGTTCTCCATGTCCCGCTAATTTATTTGTGTGTTTGCTTAGGAAGTATGAAACTTAATTATTAAATATTGATTGGTTGTTTCTTATCTTAGTTGATTAATGATCTAGTAATGCGATGGGTCATTCGTTGTGTACTTAATGCTTGATTCATCTTTGTGAACCCTAGAGTATGATTACCGAGTGATTGTAGTCTAAACCATCCGAAGAGCGCCTGTAGAGTAGAGTCTATAATCTCTAAGTGGATTTGTAGACAAGACCCTTTGGTAAGTTCAAAGAGTTGGGAGAAACGCATACCCTACAACTTTAGAAACACAACGCAACTAGGAATAAGACGTGACACTCAACCATCAATAGGAGATAATTAAGTAGTAATACAAACTAAGTAAACACATCTTTAAACTATCATACGAGCACACATTAATTAGACATAGACTCCCACAACCTTAGTTTAGATAATTAGATAATAGTAGAGTAATCGGTAGAAATACCAACCCCCAAATCCAATACCGAGATTCGTACCTTTCCATTTTCATAAAATATAAAAGATAAAAATAATCTTCCTCAACCTTAACCTTAGCGTAGTAACTCCTACTAGCATTCCTATTCCCTAGAGAACGATATCAATACCGTGGCTTACCCTAATTACTACACTACAACGATTAGGTTCATCGCCTAGGGTGTTATAAAACTTGCTCAAGAAAAGGAAGTTTCCTTGACCCCGAACGACGCGTGTGGCGTTATCAAGTTTTTAGGCGCGCTGCCGGGAATAGAATAGCTAGTTAGTAGTCCACCTCGCTTAGGTTTCTTTGCTTGATTCCTATCAAGTAAATTTTCTTATTTTAGCATTCTCTTAGTCTATCCCCTCTTCGTGACCTCGTTCGTAAAACCATCATTAACCATGATCCGTATTTTCCATCAAGATTCTTTACTCTACCCGTTCCTAATCCCGAGATTGAGAACGAATCCCACAAAACCCTTCACCCACTCACCATTTTGGTAATCACCTAGAGCATAATGAGATAAATTGGCAACAACAAAGTCCTTTCTATTACTCGATTCATGAGGAATTTGATTATGATGAAGCACTTGATAGCTGGGAGGTCATTAATGAAGTTAGTTCAAATTGAGAAGACCCTCCCAATGTTTTGACCCTAGGTGTAGGATTGAGAAAGATGGCCCTTTTAACATGCAATTCCCCTGCAAAATAGGACTAGAAGGGTTCGATGCTTATTTGAATTCATTCTTACCTTTAAACTTAATCTCAAGGGACTTATACAACAAAATCAAGGTCAATGAGTTAACATATCAAGGGAACAATGTTGTTGAAGCAGTCATTTATTTGCAAGTGTTTGTCGGAAGCTTTGCTTATTTGGTAGAATTCATGGTCTTAGAAGACTTAGGAGAATTTATAGATAAGGACCTCACTCAAATAATTTTTGGAAAACCTTTCAAGAAATTGACTAGGTTGAATGAACGGATGATTGATGGTTTAATTACATTCTCTAATGAAGTTGAAGATTTCATCTACCAAATGCCACGCTACCATCCTAGGTTTAAACATAAGGACATCGAGGTTTGTAATAGAATGACCCTATTCCATTGCTTAGTGAAAGAGATAAGCAGAGTGGGCTTAGGTACCCATATGAGAAAACTAAGCGGTATTACAAAAAATGCCTTGAATTAGGAGATGATTACAAAAGAATGAAAGAGCGTTAGAATGGCTTAAGTATGAGCACGAGAGGATAGGTGAGAAAGCGTAGGGAACACGACTACTGAGTCTAGCTACAAGACTCTTAAATAAAGAAAAGCGCTTCGGGAGGCAACCCATGCTTAATTGTTTGCTTGTTAGTGTCATATATCTTTTATTGATTGTTTATTCTCATGTTTGAATTTGTAAAATGCTTTATTTTGTTTTAACCTCGTCTTAATTGCATATAAAGGTATTTTACATAAGGGATAAGTGTAGGAGGATTACACACGTTTCAAAAGAAACGTAAACATGAGAATAACAATTAAATAAAAGATATATATGTTTGTTTGTTCGAGTCAAATGCTTGTATCGAGTCATAATGGATGTTTTTGCGTAAATTTTTCCATTCTAAAGATGTAAATTTTCCGAATTTTTTTCGTAAAATCGCAGTAACGCTTTTTGTCGGGATAACTTTGACGGCGTCAGATTGCAACCGACGTCGGCCGAAGGAGCGAAACAATGATTACTTTTCTCGTTTTCGTGCTACTTATAAATTTTTGGAATTTTCCAGTCTTAATTTTCTAGAAAATCGCAAACATCCATTCCACAAGCATTATATCTTATTTAAGTCTGGAATTACATCTTGTTGTGATTTTCTTTGTTCGGTTTGATCGTTGGGTTGTTTGTTTTCTTCAAGTGTCTGGGTTTAATTTATCAAGAAGAAGTTACATAAGATTGAGGAGCTTTTCACGCATAAATTCTTCTTGGAAAGGATTTAACCACTACTTCACACACGGATCCTACCGAGCTAATCGAGGAGTATTAGTTTCTTTCATTTTAATTACCTTCCATTATCATAACTTTGATATTTTCTGGGAACATTGGGGACAATGTTCAGTTTAAATGTAGGGAGGGAAAATAAACGGAACTTTGAAACTATGCTTATCCTTGATTATTTGCTTTGTCAATTGTATTTGTGTAATAAACCATGAGAAAATGTCGGTTAGGGTAATTTTGGCACCAAATTTAAAATTTTTATGACATATAAGAGTGGGCCATTAGTCTTAACAAAAGCGCCTCACGGATAGGAAGTTATATGACTAGCACAAAAACCCTTTACCACCCAAATTCCACCAAATGTGAGGATCGCCCTTAGATTAGTAGGAATTAAAGCATTCATCTTTAATGCTTAGAATGTGAACCGGTAGTATAATAGATTCTAGAACTTGTTTTGTGATGCATTTCGAGATCGCAAGTGAGGCTACACTTGTGTAGTTAGGAATAACTAAATGATAAGAGGCATTAGGATAACCCTTGTTTGATACCGTAATATAATTACTTCTTCCACTTCGGTTGAGTAATTCCCCATACCCTTTGCGTTGTACTCATTTTAGTACACGATACCCTAGTTAACCCCTCGAGCCTATCCTTTTCAAGGTTCTCGTGATATTTCGGTTTTTCCGAATATCAATGAAGAGCATTGTTTACACCCCCCCCAAATATACACCCAAATCGCCTTAGCTCACCCCTTATGCACTCACTTTTAGTGCGGATGTTTGTTATCACCCTAAACCTTAGTTTAATTATCTAGTTGCTTGCATAAGTTGCTAAGTCGAGTCATATCCTTTGTATACAGCTTTGGGACGATTGGGATTCATGGGAAAAGTTAAAGTTTATGAAATGACGGAAGGAACGTTAAATTCAAATTCCCTTTGTTTACATAATAATGTACCCCAAGTGTTTTGATCTTTTCAATTCGGGTCAAATTAGTGTTAAAATAATAAAAACTCAAGTGTAGGGATATGCCCATAAATCCCTAGTATTTTGATGTTATCGTAGAGGATGGTAGAGTAAAAGTGTATGAAAAAAAAAAAAAAAAAACAAAAAAAAATCGAAAAAATAGAAAAAGAAAAAAAATAGAGTGAAAAAAAAAAAAAAAAAAAAAAAAAAACATACGGGCTACCATCCTACATCTATCTTTTAATTTATGTTTGTTTATTTCAGTTATCTAGAGTTTAGAGTGTCGAGTCTTGGCTTAGCAACGCCATTCTTCATATGCGCTAACATAAAGATTTTGACTTACCACCACTAAATAGCCTATCCCACCAAACCCTTATTTCCCTACCGTAAGCCTAACATTACAACCCTTTAAAGACCTCTTTGATAGTCTTTCCTAGGTGCTTACGCTAAAGCGATGGAGGTTTGATCTATTCTCAAGCCTATGGTAATCTATGTACTAGGACCGGTTAATGAGTGTTTATCTTCCATTTCCTATATTGTTATATTTCATTTATACACCGAGAGAGATGAGTATCCAAACACCCCATGTGAGGTGCTAGTATGTAATTTCCGTGCTTGTTATGACTTTTATGGGCTTATATGTGTTGTGGACCGTTTGAATTAATCTTTGAATGACCCCTAACTTATAAATTAATTGGCTAAAGCACATTTGCTTGAGGACAAGCAAATAACAAGTGTAGGGATATTTGATAAGGTTTTAAAAGGTACCATTTGAGGGTCGTTTTAGTCCTTATTTGATCACTTTTGTATCCGTTATTGCTTAATATCGTTCCTTTTCACTTTTAGGTCTCGTGAAGGCAAAATCTTTGGAATGACACTTATTTGGACGGAAAGGCGCGAATATATGAAGAAAATGGCCAAAGTCGAAATCAAGACACTCACAAATATTTGAATGTAGAAGGCGACATGCGAGAGCTATTTGACGCCGTCGGAGAATTGTTGTGACGGTCGAACTCAAAACTCGTGTTTTCAAGAGGCGGCGTCTAGTGTGAAAGAGTAGGCCGTCGCTACTCGCACGGCCTAGATGCGATCCGGACGACGTTAGAAGTCAAGAGGACGGCGTCACGGACATAAGGTGACGCCGTCGCAAGGTTAACGTGGCCAAGCGAAACCCTAATAAGCGACGTACTGGCCACTAAACATAAGGTGGCCGTCGCAATTGTAATCTTATATATAGAATCCGAATTTTTCGGTCTTTGGGTGGAGAGTCTTTGGAGTAAAACCTAAAACCGAACCTAAGGTGTCTTGTACAGTATTTTAGGGTTTTAACCTATCTTACACCAAGATAAGTCTTTGCTTCATTAATTCAATTATGTCTTTGATTATTGTGTGTATGCTTGCATGTTCTCCATGTCCGGCTAATTTATTTGTGTGTTTGCTTAGGAAGTATGAAACTTAATTATTAAATATTGATTGGTTGTTTCTTATCTTAGTTGATTAATGATCTAGTAATGCGATAGGTCATTCGTTGTGTACTTAATGCTTGATTCATCTTTGTGAACCCTAGAGTATGATTACGAGTGATTGTAGTCTAAACCATCCCAAGAGCGCCTTAGAGTAGGAGTCTATAATCTCTAAGTGGATTTGTAGACAAGACCCTTTGGTAAGTTCAAAGAGTTGGGGAGAAACGATACCCTACAACTTTAGAAACACAACGCAACTAGGAATAAGACGTGACACTCAACCATCAATAGGAGATAATTAAGGAGTAATACAAACTAAGTAAACACATCTTTAAACTATCATACGAGCACACATTAATTAGACATAGACTCCCACAACCTTAGTTTAGATAATTAGATAATAGTAGAGTAATCGGTAGAAATACCAACCCCCAAATCCAATACCCGAGATTCGTACCTTTCCATTTTCATAAAATATAAAAAGATAAAAATAATCTTCCTCAACCTTAACCTTAGCGTAGTAACTCCCTACTAGCATTCCTATTCCCTAGAGAACGATATCAATACCCGTGGCTTACCCTAATTACTACACTACAACGATTAGGTTCATCGCCTAGGTGTTATAAAACTTGCTCAAGAAAAGGAAGTTTCCTTGACCCCGACGCTGGCGTGTAGCGTTATCAACGTTTTTAATTAATCAGCAAAGTGCAAAAGTTTTATTTGATTCTAGTACCGATAAGAGCTTTGTGTCTACTTCCTTTGCTTCTCTATTAAACATTATTCCAACTAAGTTAGATCTCACCTACGAAGTCGAAATAGCTAATGGGAACATAATAGGAACTAACACCGTAATCCGAGGTTGCAGATAATCTTACAAAACATACCTTTCCTTATCGACCTCATGCGTATCCAACTTGGTAGTTTTGACATTGTTATTAGTATGGATTGGCTATCCCAACACTGTGCCAGAATAGTTTGCGACGAGAAAACCGTCCATATTCCTTTAGACAATGGAACTCTTATTGTCCAAGGAAACCGAAGCAAGTTCGGATTTGGTATTATCTCGTTCATCTAAATAGTGAAGTACATGAATGTGGGATGTCAAGTATTTATGGTTCAAGTGACGGAAAGTAAGTCGGGTGAAAAGCAACTTGAAAATGTGCCCGTAGTCAGAGATTTTCCTGAAGTATTTCCAGAAGATCTACCCGGCCTACCGCATGTTAGTCAAGTAGAGTTTCAGGTTGACTTAGTGCCAGGAGCGGCACCAGTGGCTAAAGCACCTTACAGGTTAACACCATCAGAAATGGAATAGTTGTTTAAACAATTGAAAGAACTGTCGGATAAAGGATTCATTCGACCGATTTCATCACCCTGGGGAGCTCCAGTGTTGTTCGTTAAGAAGAAAGACGGATCATTCTGAATGTGTATCGACTATAGAGAGTTGAACAAACTTACAGTAATGAATCGGTATCCGCTACCTAGGATCGATGACTTATTTGATCAGTTGCAAGGGTCGAGCATTTACTCGAAGAGTGATTTAAGGTCAGGATATCACCAGCTGAAAGTTCGAGAAGAAGATATCTCCAAAACGGCTTTCAGAACATGCTACGGTCATTACGAATTTCAAGTAATGCCATTTGGTTTGAACAACGCACCTGCAGTATTCATGGATTTGATGAACCGAGTATGCAAACCATACTTAGATAAGTTCGTGATCGTGTTCATAGACGATATCCTCATCTACTCCCACAGTCAAGAAGAACATGCTGAACACCTGAGAACCATCTTTGAATTACTCAAGGCAGAACAATTGTATGCTAAGTTCTCCAAATGTGATTTTTGGATCCAGAATGTGCAATTTCTTGGGCATATCATCAATAGTCAAGGCATTCGCATATATCCAGCCAAGATAAAAGTAGTGAAAGAATGATCTTCCCCTACCAACCCTACAGAGATTCGACAATTTCTAGGACTTGCGTTGGTTATTACAAAGGATTCAGCGAAGGTTTCTCGAAGATCGCAAAGCCTTTAACAGAATTGATGCAGAAAAACAAGAAGTATGAATGGGGAGAGAAACAAGAGACAACTTTCCAACTCTTGAAGCAGAAGCTTTGTGAAGTACCCATCTTAGCACTACCCGAAGGAAGTGAAGATTTTGTAGTGTATTGTGATGCATCACACCATGGCTTAGGTGCAACTAATGCAAAGGAGCAAAGTAATAGCCTATGCTTCTCGACAGCTCAAAAAGAACAAAGAAACCTATACAACTCATGATCTGGAATTAGGAGCAGTAGTATTTGCTCTTAAGATATGGAGACACTACATGTACGGCACCAAGTGCACATTATTCACAGAGCACAAGAGTCTGCAACACATTCTTGATCAGAAGGAGTTAAACACGAGGCATCGTCGATGGTTAGAGCTACTCAATGATTACGATTGTGAAATTCGCTATCACCCAGGGAAAGCGAATGTTGTGGCCGATGCTTTAAGCAAAAAGGAGCGTATTAAAGCCCTCCGAGTCTGATCGTTAGGAATGACGATTTGTTCACCGCTCCCCTGAAAAATCCTCAAAGCATAGTTTGAAGCCCTTAAAGAAGAGAACCGACCCAATGAAAAGATGTACATCATGCCCGAAAGTGAGAATGGTCTTGTGAAAAGATCAGATGGAATGCTATGTTTCAAAGAAAGAAGTTGGGTTCCACTCCATGGAGGTATACAAGATCACATCACGCATGAATCCCACAAGTCAAAGTACTCCATCCACCCCGGTTCTGACAGGATGTATCAAGATATTAAGAAACTCTATTGGTGAAGGCCGACATCGTTGAGTTTGTCGGGAATGCTTGACTTGTTCCAGAGTAAAGGCAGAATGCCAGAAGCTATCAGGATTACTCACACAACCCAATCTTCCAGTATGGAAATTGGAACGGATTAAAATGGACTTCATCACCAAACTCCCAAAGACATCCACCGGATTAGACACCATCTGAGTTATTGTTGATCGACTCACAAAGTCTGCTCATTTCCTACCCATCCGAAAAACTAATGAAATGAAAACACTCGCGCATCTATATCTGAAATAAATAATGACCCGACACGGGGTACCCATCTCCATTATCTCAGACAGAGATACTCGATTCACCTCCAGATTTTGGCAGTCATTGCAAAAAGCTTTGGGCACTCGTCTAGATATGAGCACCGCATATCACCCCAAACTGATGGTCAGAGTGAAAGAACAATTCAAACCCTGGAAGACATACTTAGAGCATGTGGGATCGATTTTGGGAAAGGTTGGGATAGACACGTGCCATTGACAAAATTTTCATATAACAACAACTACCATGCCAGTATCAAGGCAACCCCATTTGAAGCACTGTATGGACGAAAGTGCAGATCATTTGTTTGTTGGTCCGAAGTAGGAGAAATACAACTCACTAGACCTAAACTGATTCACGAAACGACTGAAAAGATATTTAAAATCAGACAACGTCTACAAGCTGCTAGGGACAGACAAAAGAGTTATGCTAATATGAGACGAAAACCAATGGAATTCTAGATAAGAGACAGTGTTATGTTGAAAGTGTCCCCCGGAAGGGAATAGTGTGCTTTAGAAAGCGTGGAAAGTTAATTCCCCGATACATTGGACCATTCAAAATCCTGTAAAGGATTGGCCCAGTGGCTTATCAACTAGAGCTTCCAGAAGAGCTCAGTAGAGTGCACAATGTCTTTCACGTGTCAAACTTAAAGAAGTGCTTATCCTACGAATCTCTTGTGATCCCACTAAAAGAGATCCGACTCGACGACAATCTCACTTGCACCGAAGAGCCAGTAGAGATTATGGATAGAGAAGTGAAACAACTAAAAAAACCGCATCCCCATCATTAAAATTGATGGAACTCTAAGAGAGGACCCGAGTATACTTAGGAGCGTGAGGATTAAATTCACGTCAAATACCCACACTTGTTTTCATAAACAACACTCACCACCACCACCAATAAACTTAAATTTCGGGACGAAATTTGAATCTGTAGGTATTGTAACATCTTGTAAAAATCCTTAGTTATTACTAAAAGTTAATCACGGATTAATTATGTATTACTATTCTCACACCCATTTTTAGGCAAAATTTAAAACTTTTGCTTACACTGTGCAACAATGAATCGATATATGATTCCCATTTTCCTTGAAACGAGCTCACACACATACCACGATATTTTAAATCATGTACAAATCAAACCTTGGTATCGTTTTGGTCACCAAAACACCACAACACACTCACAATCCCCCTGGTTCCCACATTTATCATATTGGGCCTAAAATGCCAAAATGGATCTAATAACACCCAATGGGCCTCGTTAACACCAAAGCCCATCAATAAACCCACTAATAACCAAACGGACCCTTAATGATTTACTACTGGGCCTAATCCATTCCTAAGCCCAATAACCAACCCAATAACACACTTAATTTTATAAACGAACGAGCAACACCCATTTAATTTACCTCGTTAACTGGAAAGTTTAACATACAAAGTATATAACAAATTACACTATTCTAATCATCACCTTCCAAGGAATCAAGATCACACAATACATTTAATTAATACATAGGTATGAACAATCTACGAAGGGCAAAGCCAAACGGGTTCACACACATTACAAACGTACCTAAATATGGTGAAAACCATTTCATACAAGTTTTAATGTGTCCAAACCTTCCCAAATGAGTTCCTAAGTGTGTTAAACATTCTCACATGTCACCATAACCCCAAACATACCCTTTTGAATTCATTTGGTCACGATATCACATATTACGTACCAACTAAAACCCCAAAACCCCAAACTAATGCATGGCTAGTTAAGAGACATTTAGAGATCCATTTTTACACATGATAACTCAAAAGAACTAAGCATTATTCGGTTTGAACCTCCCAAGACCTTGGAACTAGAAACTCGATCACTATAAATAATTTTTGGACACGTTATATGTTGTCTAGACCTAGTAAGGACTTCCAAACTGACACTAGCCTCATAAAGACCATCAAGGATCATATAGAGCAAGTTCTAAACCCTCATAACCTCATTAGAATACCAAATCGATCCCAACATATTACTAGGTCACGTTATAAGTCATTTTGGACATGTTGGAGTTCTAGATCAAATACACCCTTTGTATACTTGTTTGTATCATCCAAACTCAATACATTTCATATTCCCTTGTCCCTTAAATACTCCTAGTAAACGAATGATATACAAATCGGTTTCTAAAACCCCTTTGCTTAGTCACACACATAAACCGAAACCACATGAACCCATACACACTTGTACAAAATCGCAAGTCCTCCCTTTGTTCCTATTTTTAGCCGAGAAGAACCAGGACAAGTCCTAAGTGATCCCTAGCGTGCCCAAGTCGTCTCAAGGTCTCTCTCAATACTTTGGTGTGCGAGGAATCAAGTATCGAAGCCTACATACTCTCCCCTTGCCCTAACAGTCGTGTATCACCCCACATTTTAAGGTGTAGTAAGTCATCTCAACACTTAGTGAATTTTCTATTACTTTGAAAAATGTTTCATAATCTATTCAGACCACACAAGCTTTCAATTTTATTTCCTAAGCTCTCGTTAAGCTTAAACTATACAAACAAGCTTACTTGATTCGCAACATATCTAAAAATGGAGTTGTATACTTATATTTGACTTAACACATCATATAAAAAGTTGTTATCACACGTTTCTCACTCATTTGCAAACAACACATCAAAACTGCCTAAGTTAATATACTCAACAGAATTGATTCTTGGTCATTCAAAATGGTCTCGTAAAAATTTATCCAACCGTACACCATACCACACAAATTGTATCACTCATCTCTATATACACTAAACAAACAGAAGGTATCAATAAAACACTCACACAAGCTCATTTGATCTGTATCACAAGCTTAAAGCTTTAGCCACTCACACAGTTTCTAAAACCTTTGAAAAGGGTTAACGGGCCTTAAAGCCCAATAGCTAATAATAAGATGTTTACAAATAAGCCATACATAAGCTGCTTTGAGAATTGAATATGATCCATAAGAAGCTATGAATAAGCCCACAATACCCAAAGTCCATTGGGCCCACATAAATACCAATGGGCCGTATGTTTTTGCTTAAAGCCCATTAAGCACAAAATAAGATTTAAGCTCACAACAAGCTGCTGTATAAGCTCTCATAAGCTTGAATAAACTTATGGAAGTATTATAAGCTAAAAGAAATGGAAACATAAGCTAAACATATATTTTGGACTAAAAATGCAAATTGTGTAAACTTGAGGGTTCAAAACTGCCACTTTTAAAAAATAAGGGTTGAAACTATCAAAACTGAAATATGAGGACATAAACATAATCTATAAATTTGTTCGGGTAGAATATGTAATTTTTGGAAGGAAATGGTCTTGAAATGTAAACATTTTATGAAAAAGGACTATTTTTGCAAAACTAGTTAACCTTAAGGACTAAAACTGCCAACTCTTTAAAACTTGTGTTAAAATAGCCTTTTCAGTAAACTAAGGGTATTTATTGACTATTTGTATACTCTAAGTACTAAAATATCACACATTATTAATTAAGGACTAAGAATGTAATTTTGTAAAGTTAAATGACTAACTGTGTGATTATACATAAAAAGGTATCAAAACTGCCATATTGGTAATTTAAGGTTAGGGAAGGTCAAGAAAGGAGGTTAGGGACAATACAATGCATAAAGCGTCCCCTAATTAACAAGAAGCTTCCCTTACAACGACAAGCAACAAAGGATGAAAACTATGCTTTCATTTCTGTTGTTGTAGCCCGGCATGCAAGCAAGAGTACGGTCAACCAATCCAAGTATAACGGGTTGGAAAGACTGGGTTAGAGCCAAGATGAAAAGCTTGCGAATTCCGGGATAAAATAAAATGCTACGCGGGTGGAAAAGCTACCCCACTAAGCCTAACCACCAGAGGGGCGGATTCGTCCAGAGAACTCCCTGAATGCCCTTGTTCATTTGTTGTATCCACTATAGCAAAGGAAGCTCGTTGCTCAAGGAAAAAATAATACACGAGGAGAACATTCTAGCCATTCAAGGAAAAATTACAAGCCCCGAAAAGTAGCATTCCGCAGGTAATCCCGTCAGGAGAACACGACAGCTTCCGCAAGGAAGCATCCTGCTGAGAAATCCTTCAAGAAAAGTATAGCAGACAAGAAGAGGATTCTAGACCTTCAGCAGAAAGGCACAATATTCACAAGCATAACTTCCACACTGGAAGCCCAAGAAAAAATTACAGCACCTGTAAAGAAGCATTACACAGGGAATCCCTTCAGGGAAACATGGCGACTTCGCAAATAGGCAATCCGCTAGGAAAGCCCTTCAAGGACGAAGACTAGAACTTCAACAAACATAGCACTTTCTGCTACGGACGATCTCTAAAATAGACTTCTTCAAACATCATGAGCTCACTATGGGACCATTTTAAGAAGTATAACTTCAGCAAAAAATGATGTCCGTCATCAATGCATTCCGGGAAAAATATGACTTCAACATGCATAAAACTCGGATAATAACAAAAAGAACAGTGCACAAGGGGTCAGAGCAGTCGGCTATAGAAATTATGTACAATGTATTTGATTTATCTATTTTGTAATGCATTTTTAAAAATATCAAATAAATAAAAAAGTGAAGATTAGCTACCTTCATCATTTTATTTTTTCAGTAACTTTATTTTATTAAGTGCATAAGACGCGCAAGCATATGATTTGGCACGACCCAAATAATGTTATTCCCGAATAACAAAAGAGATACGTTATCTCGTATAACGAAAAGGTGAATAATCAAAGCCTCAAAAGTACATAAGAGGTATTGCAAGCCCAGTACTGGGAGAATAACCTAAAAGTATTCAACAAAGACTATTATAACGTACATATCAGTATGACACTATGATAATAGCATTGCACAAATTAAAACAAAGTGCAGAAAAAACATACACAAAGAAAGGTTGCACACAACCATGATATATATTCAAAGACATAATTCAAAGAAAGTGGAATATTGTTCAAACATTACAAGGATCTAAACATAAACAAACTAGCTCGCCCCAAGCCAGTCTCACTCACTTCTGATTAAAGCAAAGCGGAAGGGGTCTCATTCACCCCAAGGTACGGATCATTTACGATGCCAATCAAAACACTGGTTTCCCCAATATCATAATCATCAGTGGAAATGGACTCAGTAGGAATGGTGGAAACAACTACAAATGGCAAGGAAGTGGTAGGAACAATAGCCAACTCGCCGCTCGAAAGCGCTTCTACACCCATAACATTCCGAGCGGACAAAGGATCCACCAAAGAGTTATAAACGTCAGCAACCAGGACTGATGAGTAGCAAGATGCTTTTAAAGCGATCAACCCTTTTTTAGACAACTTCTAAAGAACAGGACAATGAGCCGGTACCAACAACAATGGTAGTCTCCCTATCATATATAGGAACTACAAGTTGTTCAAGATCAGGCTGTAACTCGGCAATCCCAGGAACATCCGCACGTGGTCCCTCAACATGAAGAAGATCCATAACATCTGCAATTCTAGCATCCTTATGAGACTTAAGAGTGGAAAGTAAATAAAACTCTACATCACTAAGGGCCTGCATGGCAGAACGGTAGTCCGCTTCCGTGGAAGGGTTATGCACATCAAGGTCTGAAAGCTCTACATCACTAAGGGTTATGCACATCAAGGGCCTGCATGACAGAACGGTAGTCCGCTTCTGTGGAAGGGTTATGCACATCAATGATCTGAAAGCTCCCTTTTCTCCTTACCGTGACAAATACCTGCCGCCAAGCCATCTTGCATGCCTTTCTCAATAGAAAGAATGATAGCGCCGCCAAAACCGAAGAATACTCCGGATAATTCAGGTATTTGAACACAACAAGCTTCATACCATAAGCCAATAGCCAGCGGCGGCTAGACAAAACAGTCAGGAAATGAGGGTAAAACTCCTCGTCAAGGTGAAGGGCTAACTCGGAAAATCGGCACTCAATGAATCCATCTTCTTCGTAATCAAAGCTGATTGCGTATCTTGAATCTTACAAAACTCTTCCTGTAAGGCATCAAAGGAAGGGATCTGACTACGAAGTTCGGAACATGAAGCTTCCAAGGTATGTATCTGCAGTGCAGAAAGAAAATACAACAAATTTAAAAGACAATAGCAAATACGTAAGCGGAAAAAATGGTGATAAGGTTTTAAAAGGTACCTTTTTGAGGGGTCGTTTAAGCCCTTATTTGATCACTTTTGTATCCGTTATTGCTTAATATCGTTCCTTTTCACTTTTTAGGTCTCTTGAAGGCAAAATGCTGGGATGGCACTTATTTGGACGAAAAGCGCGAATATCTGAAGAAAATGGCCAAAGTCGAATCGAGACACTCAAACTGCTTGAAAACATAGGTGGCGGCGTCAGTGTTAATTGCGATGCCGTCGGAGGATTTTTGTGACGGGACGAAGCCAAAACTCCTATTTTCAAGTGACGACGTCAAGTTATAAAAGAGTAGGCCGTCGCAACTCGAATGGCCTAGATGTAATCAAGACGGCGTCGAGTCAAGAGGACGGCGTCACAAGCATAAGGTGATGCCGTCGCAAGTCTAACGTGGCCAAGACGAAACCCTAATGGCGACGACACGGCGTCACAAAACATAAGGTGACGCCGTCGCATATGTAATATTATATATAGAATCCGAATTTTTCAAGATTTGGTGTAGTCTTTTGGAGTAAAAACCTAAACCGAACCAAGTACTGTCTTGTACAAGATTTTAGGTTCCAAACCCTATCTTACACTAAGATAAGTGTTTTACTTCATTAATACAATTATGTCTTTGATTATTTGTGTGTATGCTTGCATGTTCTCCATGTCCCGCTAATTTACTTGTGAGTTTTCTTAGGAATATGAAACTTAATTATTGAATATTGATTGGTTGTCTCTTATCTTAGGTGATTAATGATCTAGTAATGCGATAGGTCATTCGTTGTGTACTTAATGCTTGATTAAATCTTTGTGAACCTTAGAATATGACTCCTTGAGTAGTTGTAAGCTAAACCATCCAAAGAGTGCCTTAGAGTAAGAGTTTATTATCCCTAGTGGGTTTTGTAGGCGAGACCCTTTGGTAAGTTCAAAGAGTTAGGGAGAAACGATACCCTACAACCTTAGACACACAACGCAACTAGGAATGAGGACGTGACAATTCAACCACCAATAGGAGATAATTAAGGAGTAGTAAAACCTAAGTAAACACATCTTTAAACTATCATACGAGCACACAATAATTAGACATAGACTACATACACCTTAGATTAGATAATTAGATAAGTAGAGTAATCGTAGCAATACCAACCCCCAAATTCAAACCCCAAGATTTGTACCTTTCCATTTCATAAAATATAAAAATCCAAAACAATCTTCCTCAACCCCAACCTTAGCGTAGTAACTTCTCACTAGCATTCCTATTCCCTAGAGAACGATATCAATACCCGTGTCTTACCCTAATACTACACTACAATGATTAGGTTCATCGCCTAGGGTGTTGAAAAACTTGCTCGAAGAAAGGAAGTTCCTTTGACCCGAACGCGCGCGTAGCGTTATCAAGTTTTGGCGCGCACGGGGAATAGAATAGCTAGTTAGTAGTCCACCTCGCTTAGGTTTTCTTTACTTGATTCCTATCAAGTAAACTTTTTCTCATTTTAGCTTTCTCTTAGTCTACCCCTTCTTCGTGACCTTTGTTCGTAATCCCATCACTTTTCATCATGGAAGGTGATAACCACCCACCATTCATCAACCCACCACCAATTGACCCGCCAAGAGCCCGTACTCTTGGTGAATACTCGAGACCAAGCCACTTAGGCTATAGGAACACCATTGAGCTTCCCGACCAAGCCCAAACTACGGCCTGCGATCCGACACCATCCGGTTGGTGCAAAGCGGATGTGCATTCCACGGACTTCGTTCAAGATCCAAATCGACATCGAGGATTTCCTCAAAATTGTCGATTCCATCGACCTTGATGCTACTACTCGGGAGACCACGCGCGCGCTGCGTCTCTTCCAATTCTCTCTACGGGACCAAGCTAGTAATTGGCTTGAGCGACTTCCGCCGGCTCCATCTCAAGTTGGGATGATCTTACCTCTCGCTTCCTTGCTCAATTTTCCCACGGGAGAACCACTAAGCTTAGGAATGACATCTTGATGTTCCAACAACGTCAAGGTGAATCTCTTTACAAAGCATGGACTCGATTCAAGGACTTACTTCATAAAGTCCCTCATCACGCATTGATCTTTGGCTCCAAGTCCAAATTTTTATGATCATGTCAACTTCCCACCAAGCGATCCCTTGACCAAGCGGCGGTGGAAAACTTAGTGATCTCACCGCGGAAGAATCATGGGGTATAATAGAGGACCTTGCCTCTATGACAACGAAAGTTAGGATGACCCCGTGAGCTGCCCAAAACCGTTAAGGCAATCTCCTTGCCTCCCATTGACTCACAACCTTCCGACCGTGGGATGATCGAACTTGAAGATCAAGTAAAATTCCTAATGAGTTCCTACGAAAATCCTAAGTCTTCACACCATGTGAACAAAGTTTCTTCCTCGTGTGAGCGTTTTGTGATCCTCATAACACGCGCTAGCACCCGATCCCCGAACATGCTTCCGTTGACTACGCATCCTCGTATTAATGGAGCGGAGGAAGATTCCTACAATACCCGGACCTAGGAATTTCAATGAAACCCGAGAGGCATGGAAAGGCAAGCCCGACTTCTCACTGGGACAAACCAAAGAATTCACTTCCAATGATTTTCATGGCCCCACCTAACGGTCCTAACCAACAAAACATCGAAGGGATGTTGCAGAACTTAGTTGCATCCCAAGAAGCCCAAATAGATAAGCTCTCGGACCGGTTTAACCAACAACAAGCCGAAATGGATAGGAAGATAGACAACCTTTTGAAAGCCATAACCAATAGTGATAGGAAGGTTAGTGCTATCTCAACTCCCGAGCCTTCCGGTGTAGAGATTAAGGACCCAAGTAAGCTAGCTAAGCACGTTCAATTCGTCAATACCATCGCCTTAGTGAAACCTAATGGAACAAGTGACGAAGAGGACCATACACTTGAGAATAATGAAACAACCGAGGAAGTAGATGAAGTAGACAATGACTATTTCAATAAGTTTCCTACGGAAGAAGAACTATCTCGCCACCCTCACTTAGTGCGTGACCTCCGTCACATGTATGTTAGGAAAAGCCCTAGAATCAAGTTTGGGAACCCTTGGAATCTTAACATACCATGTTGCATAGGACACCTTTTTGTGGCGAAGGCCTACATTGATCGCAAGTCCCCAATCAACATAATGACTAGTACCTACTACAATTGGGTAATGAAGAAGCCTATTCCAACTAGGCAAGACCCCAATGATCCTAATGTTAGTTGCAATTTTCTCGGTAGAATTAAGGGATTGCCCGTTTATGTAGGTAGTTTCATGTTTCCTACGGACTTCATAATTGTGGATGATATTAGCACGGCCATAGACCCTAGCTTGTCCCACATTATTCTAGGAAAACCTTTCATAGAAAGCACCGGGATGACCTATGATCCCTCGTTAGGAGTAGTGCGATTCAAGGATGAGACCGATGACATAGCTTACCAAATGCCATTTAAGATTGAGAAGTTTTCATCACTCTCTAATGATGAAAAGGAACTTAAACTGTCGGTCTATTATAGGAATGATGAGGATAGGGAAAAAGGAGTGGATTATGTTATGGCTAAGATTTTCGGATTCTATAAGAATTGTTTGAACCTAGGACCGGAATATAGGACCAATTGGGGAGAGGATGAACTCTTAGAGAAGTGCATCATGGGGCATTTCTACAACATGGAATCTCCCAATAGAGACCGTCAGAAGGAAGAAGGTGGCGGTAATGAAGTAACGTAGGAGCACGACTACGAGTCTAGCTACAAGACTCTTAAATAATGAAACGCGCTTCGTGGGAGGCAACCCATGCTTAATTGTTTGCTTGTTAGTGTCATATATCTTTTATTGATTGATTATTCTCATGTTTAATTTTGTAAAAATGCTTTATTTTGTTTTTAACCTCGTCTTAATTGCATATAAAGGTATTTTACATAAGGGATATGTGTAGGGAGGATTACACACGTTTTCAAGGAAACATAAACATGAGAATAACAATTCATTAAAAGATATATATTTGTGTGTTTGTTAGAGTCAAATGCTTGTATCGAGTCATAATGGATGTTTTGCGAAATTTTCCATATTCTAAAGATGTAAATTTTCTAGAATTTTTCCAAAATCGCAGACCGCTTTTTGTCGAGGATAACTTCGACGGCTGGCGTCGGGAAGGAGTAAAACAACATATTATTTTTTCTCGTTCTCGAGCTACTTATAAATTTTGGAATTTTCCGGTCTTAATTTTCCGAAGTGCAGTAAACATCCATTCCACAAGCATTATATCCTAGTTTAAATCGAGTCTTATATATATTATTACCGCCGATTTTACGCGAAGGTTTCGTTTGTTTCTTCAAGTGTGCAGGTTTAATTTATCAAGAAGAAGTTACATAAGATTGGAAGGAGCTTTTTCACGCATAAATTCTTCTTGGAAAGGATTTAACCATTACTTCACACATGGATCCTACCGAGCTAATCAGGGGAGTACTAATTTCTTTCGTTTTTAATTACCTTCCAATTATCACAACTTTGATACTTTCGGGGAACATTGAGGACAATGTTCAGTTTAAGTGTAGGGAGGGAAAATAAAACGGGAACTTTGAAACTATGCTTATCCTTGATTATTTGCTTTGTCCAATTGTATTTGTGTAATAAACCATGAGAAAATGTCGGTTATGGTAAGTTTGGCACCAAATTTAAAATTTTTCATGACATATAAGAGTGGGCCATTAGTCTTAACAAAAGCGTCTCACGGATAGGAAGTTACATGACTAGCACAAAAACCCTTTACCACCTAAATTCTACCCAAAATGTGAGGATCGCCCTTAGATTAGTAGGAATTAAAGCATTCATCTTTAATGCTTAGAGTGTGAACCGGTAGTATATTAGATTCTAGAACTTGTTTTGTGATGCATTCCGAGATCGCTAGTAAGACTACACTTGTGTAGTTAGGAATAACTAAATGATAAGAGGCACTAGGATAACCCTTGTTCGATACCCGTAATATAATTACTTCTTCCACATCGGTTGAGTAATTCCCCACACCCTTTGCGTTGTACTCATCTTTAGTACACGATACCCTAGTTAACCCCTCGAGCCTATCCTTTTGCGGTTCTCGTGATGTTTCGGTTTTCCGGAATATCAATGAAGAGCATTGTTTACACCCCACCCCCAAATATACACCCAAATCGCCTTAGCCTACCCTGTATGCACTCACTTTTAGTGCATTATTGTTATCACCTTAAACCCTTAGTTCAATTATCAAGTTGCTTGCATGAGTTGCTAAGTCGAGTCATATCCTTTGTATACAGTTTTGGGACGATTGGGATTCATGGGAAAAGTTAAAGTTTATGAAATGACGGGAAGGGAACGTTAAATTCAAATTCCCTTTGTTTGCGTAATAATGTACCCTAAGTGTTTTGATCTTTTCAATTCGGGTCAAATTAGTGTTAGAGTAATAAAAACTCAAGTGTAGGGATGTGCCTATAAATCCCTATCATTTTGATGTTACCATAGAGGATGGTAGAGTAAAAGTGTATGAAAAAAAAAATCGAAAAAAAAGAAAAAGAAAAAAAAAAAATATATAGAAAAAAAAAAAAAACATACGGCTACCATCCTACATCTATCCTTTAATGTTATGTTTGTTTATTTGAGTTAGCTAGAGTCTAGAGTGTCGAGTCTTGGCTTAGCAACGCCATTCTTCGTATGCTTGTAACATAAGAGATTTTGACTTGCCACCACTATATAGCCTATCCCACCAAACCCTTTGTTTCCCTACCGTAAGCCTAACATTACAACCCTTTAAAGACCTCTTTGATAGTCTTTCCTAGGTGCTTACGCCAAAGCGATGGAGGTTTGATCTATTCTCAAGCCTATGGTAATCTATGTACTAGGACCGGTTAATGAGTGTTTATCTTCCATTTCCAATTTGTTGTATTTCATATACACCGAGAGAGATGTGAGTATCCAAACACCCCATGTGAGGTGCTAGTATGTGATTTCCGTGCTTGTTATGACTTTTATGGGCTTATATGTGTTGTGGACCGCTTTGAACTAATGCTTCATGACCCCTAACTTATAAATTAATTGGCTAAAAGCACATTTTCTTGAGGACAAGCAAATACCAAGTGTAGGGATATTTGATAAGGTTTTAAAAGGTACCTTTTGAGGGGTCGTTTAAGCCCTTATTTGATCACTTTTGTATCCGTTATTGCTTAATATCGTTCCTTTTCACTTTTTAGGTCTCTTGAAGGCAAAATGCTGGAATGGCACTTATTTGGACGAAAAGCGCGAATATCTGAAGAAAATGGCCAAAGTCGAATCGAGACACTCAAAGTCTGCTTTGAAAACATAAGGTGACGGCGTCGGTGATAATTACGACACCTTCTGAGGATTTTGTGACGGACGTAAGCCAAAACTCCTATTTTCAAGTGGCGACGTCAAGTTATACAAGAGTAGGCCGTCGCAACTCGGACGCCTAGATGTAATCCGACGACGTCGAGAAAGGCTGAAGAGGACGGCGTCACAAGCATAAGGTGACGCCGCCGCAAGTCTAACGTGGACAAGATGAAACCCTAATGACGGCGACACGACGGCCACAAAACATAAGGTGACGCCGTCGCATATGTAATATTATATATAGAATCCAATTTTTCAAGATTTGGTGTGTAGTCTTTTGGAGTAAAACCTAAACCGAACCAAGGTGTCTTGTACAAGATTTTAGGGTTCCAAACCCTATCTTACACCAAGATAAGTGTTTTACTTCATTAATACAATTATGTCTTTGATTATTTTGTGTATGCTTGCATGTTCTCCATGTCCCGCTAATTTACTTGTGTGTTTGCTTAGGGAATATGAAACTTAATTATTGAATATTGATTAGTTGTCTCTTATCTTAGTTGATTAATGATCTAGTAATGCGATAGGTCATTCGTTGTGTACTTAATGCTTGATTAAATCTTGTGAACCTTAGAATATGACTCCTTGAGTAGTTGTAAGCTAAACCATCCAAAGAGTGCCTTAGAGTAAGAGTTTATTATCCCTAGTGGGTTTTGTAGGCGAGACCCTTTGGTAAGTTCAAAGAGTTAGGGAGAAAGCATACCCTACAACGTTAGACACACAACGCAACTAGGAATGAGGACGTGACAATTCAACCACCAATAGGAGATAATTAAGGAGTAGTAAAACCTAAGTAAACACATCTTTAAACTATCATACGAACACAATAATTAGACATAGACTACATACACCTTAGATTAGATAATTAGATAAGTAGAGTAATCGGTAGCAATACCAACCCCCAAATTCAAACCCCGAGATTCGTACCTTTTCATTTCATAAAATATAAAAATACAAAACAATCTTCCTCAACCCCAACCTTAGCGTAGTAACTTCTCACTAGCATTCCTATTCCCTTAGAGAACGATATCAATACCGTGGCTTACCCTAATACTACACTACAACGATTAGGTTCACGCCTAGGGTGTTGAAAAACTTGCTCGAAGAAAGGAAGTTCCTTTGACCCGAAGCACGCGTGTAACGTTATCAAATGGTCAAAGAATTATGCTACATACCTGGCCTGAAAGATTGGCATTCTATGATTTAATCATAGCAACCTCAGCCTTCAAGATGGTAAGTTCATGATCTTTCTCACCAACAAATGATCGAAGGGCCGCCAACTCCGCCCAAAGAGAATCCCGTTCCCGCTCAAGGTCAGAATTTAGACCTATCAAAGAGTGAACCTCGGCAGCAAGCGGGGCTTCGGAAGCCTCCATAGCAAGATTCTGGTCCTTAGAAGACACTGCCTTCGCAGCTTCAGCTTTCAGGGTTGCAACTTCATCCTCCTTTTCCTTCAGCAAAATTGACATACGCCTCCTGTAACAATTCGCATTTTCGGGTCACTATTCACTTTTTACTATTCACGTTACTATTCACTTTCACTATTCATCCCGTAAAATTTTTATTTCACATTCTCGTAGGATAAATTATTTTAGTAATGACACGAGAGTTCGACAATCGTTAGATCATTTTCGCAATAGTTATTAAGAAAACATCGCTTTAAAGTTTCGCTTTGACGGTCCATCGCTTAAACATCACACGATATCGAAAACGAACTCGACAATTTTTCCCGCATCGAGATAAATTTTAGATCACTCATGATGAATTTGAGAAATTTTAAGATTTGTTTTATGTTACCAAATAAGCCCAAATAAGAAGACGAAACTAAACTTACGTTTTAAACAATTCTACTTACATCCGGACTTAACGATTCTGCATCAGTATTTCCTAAGATTTTAGAAACTTTACATTTTGGAAAAGTCAAACATATTCCCTCCTCCTTTGACCATAAAGAAATTAACCTTGTACGTTCTACATTTTGCTTAAATCGCGTAATTTTTAAACTTCACGAATAATCATAAGTTATCCCGCTGACGAAAACCAAAGTTTGACATCTCATATCACTTTTAGACTAATTTTTGTCTACTCTAAATAAATTCACGGTCGTTTCCTAAAATTTTGTTCTTTTTCGATAAAGCTGCGAATTCGCGTTTTTGACCGTATTTCAGCTTTTAAGCAGCGTTTTTGCACCCAATGAGACTTATCACCCATTTTATATTTTTAGATGGAGTATAATGATTATTTTCATCATTCCTATAAGTTTCATATTTTTGCGACACCCGGTTTTACGTTTCATGAATTAAATACTTACCGTTAGCGATTTTCGGAACCGAAACACTCCGTAAAATCAAGATAATATCAAGAAGTTCCAATCTTATCACCACCACCTCATATAAAACGTGTAAAGACACATGTAGGGAGGATATTTGATCATTCCTTAGATCTTGCCAAGTATATAACTTAACCATGGTTAGTTTTTAACCTAATATATAGTTAACCAAAACCACTAGCCTATAAATACCAAGCATAATCACTTCATTTTTCTTGCACCACCCCTTCTTAACATCTAAAGTCCTAAACCTAAAGGCATTTCTTATAGATCTTGTAAGAACATTCATGTGTTCTTGAAGAAAACTAGCGTTTGATCTTCGTTCTTGGAAGTTTTCAAGAAAGAGTCGTTATAACCTTCAAATATCTTCAAGTCTCCAAAAGACGTCGTTATAATCTTCTTTTCTTCTTCGGGTTCTCAAGAAGGCGTTTTATAATCTTCTAATAGCCGTGGGTTTTCAAGACTCGCAAATTCTACGTCAAGTCCGTTAATATTTTATTTTTCCATAATACTCAAGCATTCTATTTTAAGGTAAGTATATATGTAACTCAAACTTATTTAAATACTTATAAACTTTGTTAGTTTATTTATTGTATTTATAAACTCTTAATATAGCATATAATCAAATAATTAAAATACATGTTTTACGTATTGGGCACTACAACACTAGGGAACTTCATGTGAGGGTTCATTTGGGTAAACGGATCGACGAGTTCTTTGGATTTACGATTTAAAGTGTCCTAGCTCCTCGACGCCATCGCATGACCTCTGAATTATGATGGCCCGAACGGTAGTACGAGATATACAAACTAAAACCATTTCTATAAATAAACATACAAATACTACATCACGATCAATACAAGGACGTATATAGGCATGTTTATACTTTCGCGTCGTTATTCCGAACCTAAGAGTTGACATCATATTCTAGGTTATACGTAGAGACTTCCAGGCTTATCCATCGATCCCGTTATACATTGTGATATCATTATTAAGGTGAGTTTCATAGCCCCACTTTCTATTACTTAATTGTTTTACAAACTCTTTGGGGGAGATACATGCTCAACTATTTTCATTTACTTTTATAAGTACTCTAAACTTTTACTGATTACCGTGAGTTCTTAGCCCCGTTTTTATATACGTTTGAAACTCTTTGGGGGAGATACATGCATAACTACTTGCTTTTACAGATACAAATATTCAAAACATTTACACTTTTATGCTACGCTATACTTTTTATACTTGATTGCAAAATACTTGATTGCATATATACATGATTATGATATACCTATTTGCGTTATTCTTGACTGCATTATACTTATTTGAATTATTCAATTCAGTGGCTCCAAATTAAGTTGTTGGATGACCATTAATTTAGTGGCTCCAAATTAAGTTGTTGGAAGGCTATTAAATTAGATACATACGCAAGTGGCTCCAAATTAAGTTGTTGGATGACCATTAATTTAGTGGCTCCAAATTAAGTTGTTGAAGGCTATTAAATTAGATACATACATAAGTGGCTCCAAATTAAGTTGTTGGATGACCATTAATTTAGTGGCTCCAAATTAAGTTGTTGGAAGGCTATTAAATTAGATACATCCCAAATTAAGTTGTTGGAAGACCCTTGTGGTGACACATATAATTTTACTACTATGATACATACATACATGATTGTGCAAACTATATTTTAGCAAGGTTGTAAACACACAGGTTGCAAGTTTTGTATGGGTGGAACTTGAACCGAGTGGATTTACAATGCCTTTGTTGTGAACATTCTTTAAAGGCTTTTCAATTTATTCAAAACAAACTCTATGAACTCACCAACCATTGTGTTGACACTTTAGCATGTTTATCTCGGGTCATAAGGCGATAGCTATTGCATGGAACATAGAGTCGCACGACATATTTTGAAGACTTATGCTTTTGTTATTTACCATTCAAACATTTATGTATTATACTTTGGGACCTCATTGTTTGTAACTCGATTTCATTAATTGAATGTTAACTTTTCAAAACGCCTCATTTAGAGGTCGTTTTCTATAACTTGTACTTTGTATTATGAAGTAGCACCCGGTGACATGATCTTCCGCTGCGGTATTTTGGGGTGTTACTGATTGGTATCGTAGAATTGGTTATAGAGAACTAGGTTGCATTTAGAGCCTAGACTATAACTACTATATACGTTGAGACCTTCCTCCTATCGCCTTGCACACCGTAGACTTTTTCGTAATTTTAGCACCTAAGAGAGATTTCTATGAACCGATTGAAACACCAAACATCATATGAGTCGATTAGTCCAAGCACAGATAGTTACTCCTAAATTATACATAGCCCGATCACCTATGTCTAATTCGGGAAGAATCGTGCAATGAAGGGAGTAGTAGTCTCATATGTGTAAGCAATTCCGTAATCGAGCCAAATTTTCAATGATTTTCTTCAAACCACTTGTTTCAGTTTGATCCGAGTGGCGATTCTTGTTTGATGAGTTGCAAAGATCAAGCTAGAATCAAGTTGTTACTCAAACCGATTTAGCCTAATCTCATGACAGTTCTTGTTTGATGAGTTGTGAGATTAAGTAAAAATCAGTTACCTAAAAATCTTTTGAGGGTTTTGCTCGAGAATGGGAAAGCTTGCCTCATCAAACCTAGCCATAAGAGAGTATGTCTTTAGAACGGGCAATAGTCGCGATAGTCACAAGAACGTACCTAAGTAGATAAGAAACCCATATACATGAGCTTTGACGTAATCCCTTAGACTGTGCACACTGTAAGTAGTGAACATCAACAGAACTTCGGGACGAAGTTCCTTTTAAGGAGTAGAGACTGTAACAATTCGCAGTTTCGGGTCACTATTCACTTTTTACTATTCACGTTACTATTCACTTTTCACTATTCATCCCGTAAAATTTTTATTTCACATTCTCGTAGGATAAATTATTTTAGTAATGACCTGAGAGTTCGACAATCGTTAGATCATTTTCGCAATAGTTATTAAGAAAACATCGCTTTAAAGTTTCGTTTTGGACGGTCCATCGCTTAAACATCACACGATATCGAAAACGAACTCCACAATTTTTCCCGCATCGATAAATTTTAGATCACTCATGATGAATTTGAGAAATTTTAAGATTTGTTTTATGTTACCAAATAAGCCCAATAAGAAGACGAAACTAAACTTACGCTTTAAACAATTCTACTTACATCCGGACTTAACGATTCCCTGACCGTATTTCCTAAGATTTTTAGAAACTTTTACATTTTGGAAAAGTCAAACATATTTCCTCCTCCTTTGACCATAAAGAAATTAACCTTGTACGTTCTACATTTTGCTTAAATCGCGTAATTTTTAAACTTCACGAATAATCATTAAGTTATCCCGTCTGACGAAAACCAAAGTTTGACATCTCATATCACTTTTAGACTAATTTTAGTCTACTCTAAATAAATTCACGGTCGTTTCCCTAAAATTTTGTTCTTTTCGATAAACTCATGCAATTACGCTGTTTTTGACCGTATTTCAGTTTTAAGCAAATTTTGCACCCAATGAGACTTATCACCCATTTTATATTTTTAGATGGAGTATAATGATTATTTTCATCATTCCTATAAGTTTCATATTTTTACGACACCCGGTTTTACGTTTCATGAATTAAATACTTACCGTTAGCGATTTTCGGAACCGAAACACTCCGTAAAATCAAGATAATATCAAGAAGTTCCAATCTTATCACCACCACCTCATATAAAACGTGTAAAGACACATGTAGGGAGGATATTTTATCATTCCTTAGATCTTGCCAAGTATATAACTTCACCATGGTTAGTTTTTAACCTAATATGTAGTTAACCAAAACCACTAGCCTATAAATACCAAGCATAATCACTTCATTTTTCTTGCACCACCCCTTCTTAACATCTAAAGTCCTAAACCTAAAGGCATTTCTTATAGATCTTGTAAGAACATTCATGTGTTCTTGAAGAAAACTAGCGTTTGATCTTCGTTCTTGGAAGTTTTCAAGAAAGAGTCGTTATAACCTTCAAATATCTTCAAGTCTCCAAAAGACGTCGTTATAATCTTCTTTTCTTCTTCGGGTTCTCAAGAAGGCGTTTTATAATCTTCTAATAGCCGTGGGTTTTCAAGATGCAAATTCTACGTCGAAGCTCCGTTAATATTTTATTTTTCCATAATACTCAAGCATTCTATTTTAAGGTAAGTATATGTAACTCAAACTTATTTAAATACTTATAAACTTTGTTAGTTTATTTATTGTATTTATAAACTCTTAATATAGCATATAATCAAATAATTAAAATACATGTTTTACGATTGGGCACTACAACACTAGGGAACTTCATGTGAGGGGTTCATTTGGGTAAACGGATCGACGAGTTGTCGGATTTACGATTTAAAGTGTCCTAGCTCCTCGAACGCCATTGCATGACCTCTGAATTATGATGGCCCGAACGGTAGTACGAGATATACAAACTAAAACCATTTCTATAAATAAACATACAAATACTACATCACGATCAATACAAGGACGATATAGGCATGTTTATACTTTCGTCGTTATTCCGAACCCAAGAGTTGACATCATATTCTAGGTTATACGTAGAGACTTCGGGCTTATCCATCGATCCCGTTATACATTGTGATATCATTATTAAGGTGAGTTTCATAGCCCCACTTTCTATTACTTAATTGTTTTACAAACTCTTTGGGGGAGATACATGCTCAACTATTTTCATTTACTTTTATAAGTACTCTAAACTTTTACTGATTACCGTGAGTTCTTAGCCCCGTTTTTATATACGTTTGAAACTCTTTGGGGGAGATACATGCATAACTACTTGCTTTTACAGATACAAATATTCAAAACATTTACACTTTTATGCTACGCTATACTTTTTATACTTGATTGCAAAATACTTGATTGCATATATACATGATTATGATATACCTATTTGCGTTATTCTTGATGCATTATACTTATTTGAATTATTCAATTCGGTGGCTCCAAATTAAGTTGTTGGATGACCATTAATTTAGTGGCTCAAATTAAGTTGTTGGAAGGCTATTAAATTAGATACATACGCAAGTGGCTCCAAATTAAGTTGTTGGATGACCATTAATTTAGTGGCTCCAAATTAAGTTGTTGGAAGGCTATTAAATTAGATACATACGCAAGTGGCTCCAAATTAAGTTGTTGGATGACCATTAATTTAGTGGCTCCAAATTAAGTTGTTGGAAGGCTATTAAATTAGATACATCCCAAATTAAGTTGTTGGAAGACCCTTGTGGTGACACATATAATTTTTACTACTATGATACATACATACATGATTGTGCAAACTATATTTTAGCAGTGGGTTGTAAACACACAGGTTGCAAGTTTTGTATGGGCGGAACTTGGAACTGAGTGGATTTACAATGCCTTTGCTGTGTGAACATTCTTTAAAGGCTTTTCAATTTATTCAAAACAAACTCTATGAACTCACCAACCATTGTGTTGACACTTTAGCATGTTTATCTCAGGTCATAAGACGATAGCTATTGCATGGAACATAGAGTCGCACGACATATTTTGAAGACTTATGCTTTTGTTATTTACATTTCAAACATTTATGTATTATACTTTGGGACCTCATTGTTTGTAACTCGATTTCATTAATTGAATGGTAACTTTTCAAAACGTCTCATTTAGAGGTCGTTTTCTATAACTTGTACTTTGTATTATAAAGTAGCACCCGGTGACAGCCTTCCATTTGCGGTATTTTGGGGTGTTACAGATTGGTATCGAGAATTGGTTATAGAGAACTAGGTTGCATTTAGAGCCTAGACTATAACTACTATATACGTTGAGACCTTCCTCCCTATCGCCTTTGCACATGTAGACTTTTTCGTAATTTTAGCACCTAAGAGAGATTTCTATGAACCGATTGAAACACCAAACATCATATGAGTCGATTAGTCCAAGCATTGATAGTTACTCCTAAATTATACATAGCCCGATCACCTATGTCTAATTCGGGAAGAATCGCAATGAAGGGAGTAGTAGTCTCATATGTAAGCAATTCCGTAATCGAGCCAAATTTTCAATGATTTTCTTCAAACCACTTGTTTCAGTTTGATCCGAGTGACGTTCTTGTTTGATGAGTTGCAAAGATCAAGCTAGAATCAAGTTGTTACTCAAACCGATTTAGCCTAATCTCATGACAGTTCTTGTTTGATGAGTTGTGAGATTAAGTAAAATCGATTACCTAAAAATCTTTTGAGGGTTTTGCTCGAGAATGGGAAAGCTTGCCTCATCAAACCTAGCCATAAGAGAGTATGTCTTTAGAACGGGCAATAGTCGCGATAGTCACAAGAACGCACCTAAGTAGATAAGAAACCCATATACATGAGCTTTGGACGTAATCCCTTAGATCGTGTACACCGTAGTAGTGAACATCAATGAACTTCGGACTAAGTTCCTTTTAAGGAGTAGAGACTGTAACAATTCGCAGTTTCGGGTCACTATTCACTTTTTACTATTCACGTTACTATTCACTTTTCACTATTCATCCCGTAAAATTTTTATTTCACATTCTCGTAGGATAAATTATTTTAGTAATGACCTGAGAGTTCGACAATCGTTAGATCATTTTCGCAATAGTTATTAAGAAAACATCGTTTTAAAGTTTCGTTTTGGACGGTCCATCGTTTAAACATCACACGCATATCGAAAACGAACTCCGACAATTTTTCCCGCATCAGATAAATTTTTAGATCACTCATGATGAATTTGAGAAATTTTAAGATTTGTTTTTATGTTACCAAATAAGCCCAGCGCAGTACGAAACTAAACTTACGTTTTAAACAATTCTACTTACATCCAGACTTAACGATTCCTGCACTGTATTTCCTAAGATTTTTAGAAACTTTTACATTTTGGAAAAGTCAAACATATTTCCTCCTCCTTTGACCATAAAGAAATTAACCTTGTCGTTCTACATTTTGCTTAAATCGCGTAATTTTTAAACTTCACGAATAATCATTAAGTTATCCAGCGTCTGACGAAAACCAAAGTTTGACATCTCATATCACTTTTAGACTAATTTTAGTCTACTCTAAATAAATTCACGGTCGTTTCCCTAAAATTTTGTTCTTTTCTCGATAAACTGCGACCACTGCTTTTGACCCGTATTTCAGGTTTTAAGCGCGTTTTGCACCCAATGAGACTTATCACCCATTTTATATTTTTAGATGGAGTATAATGATTATTTTCATCATTCCTATAAGTTTCATATTTTGCGACACCCGGTTTTACGCTTCATGAATTAAATACTTACTGTTAGCGATTTTCGGAACCGAAACACTCCGTAAAATCAAGATAATATCAAGAAGTTCCAATCTTATCACCACCACCTCATATAAAACGTGTAAAGACACATGTAGGGAGGATATTTGATCATTCCTTAGATCTTGCCAAGTATATAACTTAACCATGGTTAGTTTTTAACCTAATATATAGTTAACCAAAACCACTAGCCTATAAATACCAAGCATAATCACTTCATTTTTCTTGCACCACCCCTTCTTAACATCTAAAGTCCTAAACCTAAAGGCATTTCTTATAGATCTTGTAAGAACATTCATGTGTTCTTGAAGAAAACTAGCGTTTGATCTTCGTTCTTGGAAGTTTTCAAGAAAGAGTCGTTATAATCTTCAAATATCTTCAAGTCTCCAAAAAGACGTCGTTATAATCTTCTTTTCTTCTTCGGGTTCTCAAGAAGGCGTTTTTATAATCTTCTAATAGCCGTGGGTTTTCGAAGACTGCAAATTCTACGTCGAAGCTCCGTTAATATTTTATTTTTCCATAATACTCAAGCATTCTATTTTAAGGTAAGTATATATGTAACTCAAACTTATTTAAATACTTATAAACTTTGTTAGTTTATTTATTGTATTTATAAACTCTTAATATAGCATATAATCAAATAATTAAAATACATGTTTTACGATTGGGCACTACAACACTAGGGAACTTCATGTGAGGGGTTCATTTGGGTAAACGGATCGACGAGTTCGGATTTACGATTTAAAGTGTCCTAGCTCCTCGAACGCCATCGCATGACCTCGAATTATGATGGCCCGAACGGTAGTCTGAGATATACAAACTAAAACCATTTCTATAAATAAACATACAAATACTACATCACGATCAATACAAGGACGATATAGGCATGTTTATACTTTCGTCGTTATTCGAACCTAAGAGTTGACATCATATTCTAGGTTATACGTAGAGACTTCTGTGCTTATCCATCGATCCCGTTATACATTGTGATATCATTATTAAGGTGAGTTTCATAGCCCCACTTTCTATTACTTAATTGTTTTACAAACTCTTTGGGGAGATACATGCTCAACTATTTTCATTTACTTTATAAGTACTCTAAACTTTTACCGACACGTGAGTTCTTAGCCCGCTTTTATATACGTTTGAAACTCTTTGGGAGATACATGCATAACTACTTGCTTTTCTGGATACAAATATTCAAAACATTTACACTTTTATGCTACGCTATACTTTTTATACTTGATTGCAAAATACTTGATTGCATATATACATGATTATGATATACCTATTTGCGTTATTCTTGACTGCATTATACTTATTTGAATTATTCAATTCAGTGGCTCCAAATTAAGTTGTTGGATGACCATTAATTTAGTGGCTCCAAATTAAGTTGTTGGAAGGCTATTAAATTAGATACATACGCAAGTGGCTCCAAATTAAGTTGTTGGATGACCATTAATTTAGTGGCTCCAAATTAAGTTGTTGGAAGGCTATTAAATTAGATACATACGCAAGTGGCTCCAAATTAAGTTGTTGATGACCATTAATTTAGTGGCTCCAAATTAAGTTGTTGGAAGGCTATTAAATTAGATACATCCCAAATTAAGTTGTTGGAAGACCCTTGTGGTGACACATATAATTTTACTACTATGATACATACATACATGATTGTGCAAACTATATTTTAGCGGTGGGGTTGTAAACACACAGGTTGCAAGTTTTGTATGGGCGGAACTTGAACCGAGTGGATTTACAATGCCTTTGCTGTGAACATTCTTTAAAGGCTTTTCAATTTATTCAAAACAAACTCTATGAACTCACCAACCATTGTGTTGACACTTTAGCATGTTTATCTCGTGTCATAAGGCGATAGCTATTGCATGGAACATAGAGTCATACGACATATTTTGAAGACTTATGCTTTTGTTATTTACCATTCAAACATTTATGTATTATACTTTGGGACCTCATTGTTTGTAACTCGATTTCATTAATTGAATGGTAACTTTTCAAAGCGTCTCATTTAGAGGTCGTTTTCTATAACTTGTACTTTGTATTATGAAGTAGCACCCCAAGGACACGATCTTCCTTGGGTATTTTGGGGTGTTACACCTCCTCTCCATCACATTATACTATAAGCGCATACGCATCTCAGTGCCAAAACATACTTGGCAAGCCGTCCTAACATTAAACTCTGCAAAAAGTCGATCATAATCCATGTCACGAATTGAAAAGAAGAAGGAAGGGGGAGCTAACTCATCAACCATCCCGCGAAACTCGTTAGAGTCATCAAGAAAAGATTTCTTGGTCATGCTCCACTTTGGAACGTGAACATCGGATGAAGAGCTAGAGTCTGTATCAGCAGCGACACAGATATCCCCAACAGAAAAATCACAATTAGAAAAATTGCTAATATTAAGACGCGCGCCACCAGCAAACTAAGAAGACCAGGAAGAGAAGAAGAGTCGCCTACTTTGTCTTTCCCCTTCTCAATAGCATAAGAGACAGTGGTAGCAATGGCATCTGTCATAACCGGAACAAGAGACCTGTCAATAAAACAAACAAAAATTGCGAGTAAGCAAAAATGGAGAAAGCTAAAAAATTACAAAGGATAAAACTAAAAAAAAAAACAAACCCTACAGGAGAACCATCAAGACGAAGTGAACCAGAAGTAGATTCTATAGGCGTTCCAGCCTCACAGAAAGGAGTGATTAATAATGAAGGAGAAGAAAAGGAATGAGTGGGCAAAGCTTTAAAACAAACTTCCGGATGTTGAACACTTTGAGCTAACATTCTCTGAATTGATTTCGAAGACTTACCACCAACAGAAGACCTACCGGAATCCATATGATCGCTCCTTAATTTTTTTAGGAGGATAGGCATGTTCAACAAAACCTTTTCTCTTCTTCTGGTGAGAGCCCGTGGCCATGTCACAAGTAGATGTCGACACAGTCCCAAACGCAACTTCAGACATCAGAATATCAGCTCCGGTAGAGGAATGGAAAGGCTCCGCAACATTAGCACTAGCATAATTATCACCCAGATGAGGATTACCGATTTCAGAACCAGCTCCCATATCTTCATTAACCCCCAACTCATCACCCGAAGATGGAGGGTTGAGGGAAACAGTCTGATTCTCAGTAAGTTCCGGCAATCGGGGTTCACCTTCATTTCGCTTCCGAGCCCTAATTTTCAACTTCATAGGATCCTTCACTTAGATTAAAGAAATAAAAACCATCCCTACAAGAGAAAAGAAAAGAGAAAGACTACGTTTTAGAAAACATAAAGATAAAACAACAAACGAAGGGATGCATATATGGCATAACCACCCTGTCCATTCTCATAAAAAACCGAGGATAAGAATCTGCATCTTAAGTATAGTTGCGACTTAACCCAACCAAGCAAAAAGGGTTCTGGAAATTTATGAAATAGAGAAGGATTGGCAGCAAGGGAAGCAAAGTGTTCAACAACAAAATCACCATCTTCGGGAATAGCATCTCTAGGAATGCTCTTCGCATTATGCCATGGATAAATAATACGACAAGCAAAAGTATCAACCAAGAAGAAGTGGTCATTCCAACTCTTAAGGGAGTCAATAGGTTTGGTATAACAAACACCAGTACTATCAGACCGTTTGCTAAAAGACAACCAACCATTACTTTTAGATTGAACATAAAAACACCTAAACAACCCAACCGTGTGTGTAATACCAAGGGCGTAACAAAGCATCTCAAATTCGAAACCTTGGCAGATCCGATGACCGAAAGTTGGGATATATTAATGCGATAATAATCAAGAATGGCCGCGAGGAAAACAGACAAGGGAAGACAAAAATTGGCGTACTCAAAAAAGTGGGTATACACACCAATTTTTCCATTCGGCGCTTGCTGAATGGTTTGGTTAGGACCAGGCAATTCTGGATGAACGATCAGTGGAATAGAAATTTTTTTACAAAAGCAGTTGAGCGCCTCTTATGAAAGTTTAGATTGAACATGTGTAATGGTACCCATAACGGAAGCAAAAAGTGTTAGACCCTAACCTAGAAAAACAAAAGAACATGGGAAGAAAGGAGCAGTCCAAGAAAGACAGATTGAAAGTCAAAGTAATATCATTTGCAAGTGAAGAACAGTAAAGGAAAAAATAAGATAGTAGAGACTATGGAGGGTATTTATACAAACGGAACATTTGCTTCCAAGAAAAACCCTAAAGAAGGACACGCGTCAAAAAATAATTTGATCTAACGATCAAAATTGAAAGATAAAAATAAGGGTAACAGCAAGACGGATGGCCCACTGGGTCAAATCAGCCAGAACATGCAAAGCCCAAAAATGTCCACGTCGCACGATACACCTACCAAGAAGAGAAGCGTAATAAAAATGCTTCAAAGGTGTGAAGAAAAACCGCTTAGTCACCTTAAGTCTAGTAACATTCACCGCACGCAATAAGCAACCGTAGGCGGTGAATACACTAGACTCGGGGGACTTAATGATGTATAGCACATATAGCAGGCCTACTGGGCTTAGCTCGTGCTATACACATACTGGGCCCATGCCCAACAACAAAACAACCACGAGTACTGGATCAACAATAAGCCCAATAACAGAATTGGTTGCGGTCCAGACTTAAAGACGCACGTAGAATGACCGGCGGACCAAACCTTTAGCCTCGGAAAGCATTCTATGTCCGCATCCGCGATTATTACGGAACCTTGCCGGAAAAGGGTTCCACTCCGACTACTAACTCCTATATGCCAGTACCTACCAAGAAGAGAAGTGTCATAAAAATGCTTCAAAGGTGCGGAAGAAAAACCGTTTAGTCACCTTAAGTCTAGTAACATTCACCGCACGCAATAACCAACTGTACACAGCGAATACACTAGACTCGGGGGACTTAATGATGTACAACACATATAGCAGGCCTACTGGGCTTAGCTCGCGCTATACACATACTGGGCCCATGCCCAACAACAAAACAACCACGAGTACTAGATCAACAATAAGCCCAATAACAGAATTGGCTGCGGTCCAGACTTAAAGACGCACGCAGAATGACCGACAGACCAAACCTTTGACCTCGGAAAGCATTCTATGTCCGAATCCGCGATTATTACGGAACCTTGCCGGAAAAGGGTCCCACTCCAACCATTACTCCTATATGCCAGTTGTTAGGGAACTGCAACAGTGAGCTTCGCCTATAAAAGGGGTTCTAACCCCCTCACAAGGTACATATTTCTCTCTTATAATAACACACACTCTTATTATATCTGACAAGAATGCGTACTTACTCTTACGCTGGAGCTTAATCATGACGGTAAGGCTAACGGTTTACTCTTACTTGTGCAGGTATTCAATCAATCACTTGGATTAGTACAAAATTAGCTCATTAACAACTTGTTGGCCCAATCTAACAAGTATCATAAACACTCATTATAACCTGTCACACTTTTTGTACTAACACTAACCAAAACACTAACCCTAGGCGTCTACATGGTGTAGAAACATGCCTAGACACACACACATACACCTTTGGTGTTTTACATCTTTGACGCACTCTAAAACTAATTCCCTATATCTCTTTATATAATAGAGATACTAGGGTGACAAAGGATATTCCTAGACTAATGAAAGATTTGTTGTAATCTTTTCTTTCTTTTGAATTTTCTTCTTTTGTCTTCTTTAGACCTACATCTTTCACATGTTTTGTCTTATCAACTCAAATGTTAGACCCAACAATCTTTCCCTAGTTGATAATGACAAAACCAATAAGCACGAACTTCCCCTGAAGTTAATATGTCATGAAACATGCGACTTCCCATTACACCATGCAAGGATCTTCAAGTTTCAAACCGTCTTTGTCGCCTTTCTTCCCCTTTTAGTCATAATCCACTAGGAGAACCACGAATATAAGCAACTTTGATTTCAACCACCACGAATCAATATCATATGAATAATTCATCCTTCTAATGCCTCAAGATACCCTCCATGAAGATCACCAAAAGCTTGATAAAAATAAAATTAAGGCAGTAGAATTTTGATCCAATAGTACAAATACCAAATAAGTCGTAGTAAAAACCTTCCCCTCGAATGATGCATGTAAATAATCATAAGAACTTTTCGAATAACTAACCACCATAACATCAAACACCATGTAGTACCATCCATGAATGAACATAGTACTTGCTAGAATACTAATAAAGAATGACTATGATGCACGTTTTACTGACCAGGTTTTAATATTTATAAGTTCTCGTTATACCTATGGTCTACCCTACTGCACTAACGGGCAGTGTACTTGGTCGTGTGTAGTGTAGTATTCGGTAAAACCGAGGTCATCCCAAGAGCTATGTGTGCAGATTTAAACTAAGTCTAGGTGTCACAGATTTTAATAGATTGTAAGGTGGAAATGATTAACTATTAAAACAAGAAAATAAAGAAAGCAAATAGAGGCGAGGGTTGTGATCAATAGGGGAGAATTGTGCTAAACTAGTTATTCATCCTATCAAGCTAAGTTCATGTTTGATTACTTCCAATTACTTCAAGTGGGGTCAAAGTCGCTAGGACAACATTTGGTCAGTTCGTCCTAACCTATCAACAAAGGGTTCCACTGGAGATGTCAGGTGACCCGTCGAAAGTCAAGTTGTTCTTAGTCCGCAAATCCAAGTCATTAAGTATCGCTACATACAAGATTTGTAATAATGAGTGCCCGGGCGCTAGCATCTTAAACACTCATCCCTGGCTTCTTATGTTCATCCAAATGGTAGGTGATCAGTTGGTCAAATCGCACAAGCGAAGAAAGGTCGTCAGTTGGTCATATCTTACCCTTCCCACTCAGTCTACCTACTTAGGGTCGGTTGGTCATATCTCCTAAGTAACTAGCCACTACCACGATTCAAAACTACCGAAACAAGGGTAGCTACCAACAAACTATGCAAGCATACACTAGAAATAATTATACGAAAGTAATGGAAACATAAACAAAGCAATTAAAGAATCATAACTAGGCTAGCACCAGAGGTGCTTAGCCGCTCATATTAACTAAAACAATCGATTCAATGTTTAAAATTATGAAATACATGAATTGAAAGTAAATAAAAGGTAAAATGCTAATACTTATCGTAGGGGAGTGATTTCTCTCTTGGAGATGGCTCCGTATGCTCCCTAAGATTTGCCTTCAACCTTCTACTCACGTTCACTGATGTTGTGTGTGAAATGGGATGATTAGAAATGCTGGAAATCGAGGGGTATTTATAGGCCAGATCTGGTTATGGCGTAACTTAAGTTAAGAGTTACGCAGTAACACCATTATCTTCGTAATTTGCACTAAAAATACTGGTTACGGCGTAAGATCTGGAAGGAGTTACGCCGTATCTTCAATAAATCCTTGTTACGCCATAATTGAGACAATAGTCTCGGCATAGCTTGTAGCGGCGCGGAGCCTCATTTGACCTAGTTAGTTACGTTGTAATCTTTGGAAGGAGTTACGCCGTAATCTTCAATTGAGTTGGTGTTCTGAGCCACGATTCTGTTACAGCGTAATGTGAGAGGGGAGTTATGCCGTAACATCTTCAAAATGAGCATACTATTATATATCTTCAATAAACTCTCCAAATCCGCGTCTCCTTAGCTCCAATGCTCGTAATTTACCTGAAAGTGAAATATAGAGGAAAACAAGCGTAAATCCATATAAATGATATAAAATACGAGCATTATCAGGAGAAATTGACACTTAATATTCAGGATTATTTGATGCTATCAAATATCCCCCCACTTGAACTCTACTTGCCCTCAAGTAGACCTTATTAGATAGATTCCTAAAAAGATATCTCCCATTAACTAGAAAATATAAGTTTACAAATCCCTTATGCTAGAATAAAACAAAGCCGAACACCTTACGAAATGGGAACAAAACACTCAAATCTCTCAACTATTCTAAGTGTCAATTTTGGGGTGATTACTCATTGCACTGTCATAGCATGTATTCTATCATAAGCTTGGCGGTTACACAAATCTCCACCACTAGAGTTAAGGACAAAACAATTATCGAAGGCAATATAGGTAGACACGACAAAGGTTAAGGGTGAATTTTCATTACTAACATATCACGGCGAAGTGGACAAAATCAATGATACATGACCAAATCCATGGCCAAGACACCAAAGATTGCTCGCTGCATCACCTAGACACGCTTCATGACTAAGGATAGGATAAGACATGCGATAAAATTGGTGTAAAATAAAATCAAACAGATAGTCTAAATCTATAACCAAGTCATCACCACTTACCGTTCGCCCAAAGTTGAAGTTTCAAAGTTAAGAAACCGGATCATGATATTACCAGGTAGATGTGCCATTAGAGGACGTCATGATGGGCACAATTCCAACTTCATTCTTCAAATGTGACCGAGGTGGCCTCCTCGATACTAAATCTATAGTAAGATCATAACAATAGTGCTTATAACATCTGTTAAAACAAATAAGCCGTAAAAACGTTTATTTATATTTTACGATCTTCTAATGTTTTGTCGATAACAAACGTAAAATCATTTTAACAAAACAAATAAAATAAGTAAATAGTTTGAGCCAATAGTTCTCTAACACACTTAACGTTTTCACATAAAACACTAAAACAAGTATAAGTGATTTTATGATGTAGTAATACATATGTACAACAACTAGTGTTTACATATTGGGTAAATATATACATAACTAGTATGTATTATAATGGGTAAAAAACTACAACCCATGGATCACATCCATAACCCATGGTATTGACCCATACCCATTTGACTAGGTGCATTGCACTCATAAGATACATTGTATCTAAAGAAATACCCATGGACCAACCCATAACCCATGACCCATGACCCATAACCAAAATACCCATGGGAAAAGAGGAGCGTCCCACGGATCCCTATTTTTACACTAGATGGATCCCTTGTGGGAGGGATCCGTGGGATCCGGGGAACAAGAAGCATTTCTCCTCTATGAATAGTGAACTAATTCTTCTTTTGGGTTGCCACTCTTACATACTTTCCCCAAGTATTGCAACTCTCAACCACCGATCCTAAGGGATCTTTCTATGTAGTTTGTCTTTGTTTTCGTGTGATTCTCTAGGTTCCTCTTAAAGGCTAGATCACCACTTCTTGAAGTCGAGCAAGCTCAAGTCCATGAGTTGCCATGCCTCGTCATCATCAAGACCACCGAGGTTCTCTTGTTGATAGTTCTTTCTTCCTCATTAGATGTGTTGTGTTGAAGGCATTAGTGAAGGATGCCAAAAGAGTCAAGACGAAAGCATTAGTGAAAGGTTCTTAACGTCCGTGTCAAAAGCATTAGTGAAGAATGCTAAAGGTGTCAAGACGAAGGCATTAGTGAAAGGTGCCAAGCGTTGTGTCTAAGGCATTAGTGAAGGATGCCTATTAATCAAATCAAGTGGCATTAGTGAAGAATGCCTAGGTCGTATAATCGATGAGGTGCATCGTTATACATATAGTGATTGTTTATATTCAAGGATGTTGATATCCTTGATGGTGTTGTAATAAGGATTTGGTCTCCTTTGGGATTAGGATTGGTGTAGTGTTGGGTAGTAGTTCCTCCATTGTAATGGAACTCGGTACTTAGCCTAGTACCGGATAAAGGGTAGGCGACGTTGTGGTAGGTGTGGTTCACCTTGGTGAAAGAACCCGGTGGTTAGCCTAGTACAGAAAAAGATTAGGCGACATTGTGAAGGCTTCTCCGCCATAAGGAGTTGGTGTCGTGTAGTGATTACGAACTCGAGTAGGTGACTCGGGAGTGGAGTAGGTCAAGGAAGGTGTCCTTGTGGTGAACCACTATAAATACCGTGTCGTGGTTATGTGCTTCTTACTCTTTATCTTTCATTACACTTTTATATATCTATCTATCAATGTCCAACATACACATCCAAATAGATTGACATAGGTCGATCTAAATATTTAAAAGGAAGTTTTAAATTGGTAAAAATATTCAACCCCCCCTTCTAGTTTTCCACAATTGGCATCAGAGCTTCGTTACCAAGTTTCTTAGAGTATGTTGTACTTTAAGAACTTGATACGATTCGTGTATGTTTGAAAACTACAAAGAAGGATTTTTCAAGTCATGTTTTAAAAAATCATTATAATGTTTATTGTTGGACAATGATAGAATGTTCTAACACTTTCCTTGTTAAGTATTCTCCATACTTGGATTTGGGCCTACCAAGAAGATCATGAAGAAACTATCTAAATATTTCTCTTCGCGAAAAGAATGTTTAGCATTGTTCCCCTCACACATGAATCTGGAGATTCCAAGAAGATCAAAAAGCATTTCATCTAAATACTTCTTTCCTTAAAAAGAATATTTAGCAAAGGTATGATCGTTAATAATTTACATTTGTTTTTATTATTGTTAAAATCTTAGTTGCATAATTAATCTCTTAGTAATCACTTAAGTAGTTATCTATATTAAAGCCATCATCAAGAATAGTATTCTTCGATTGATTTGCATAGACTACACTACTAACTTGTAACAATGATATCTTGGTTATTCGATAGCCTCAATCATTATTCATCACAAAGGAATTATTGACACTTCATCTATGTCAATGAATATCCATGTGAAACCTCTTATATTATGATAAAATGGGATTTTATCATAATCTTTGATAAATTTCCCAAGAATTGTGAATAATTCTTAAAAGGGAACCATGTCAAATAGGATTAGTATTAAACCGTCAAAAACTCAAATCACAAGTTATAGAGCTTAAACATCAAACTCTAGGCGCTTTAGAACTCCCAAACCAAAGTTATCAAGGAATGCTTAAACCGATTTTTGTCAAGCGGATCCCCGAGTTTGAACTAGCCGGATCCCAAATGAGAGGATCCGTGCAATGTAAGACAAAGATAAGTCAAGAATGATCACCGTGGATGTTCCACAATCACTTTCCCTCAAAGACTCACGAACAAAAACACAATTACTGTTCAAAGGAGCAATTTGATCATTTCTCTCAAGCATAACAATCACTTGTGTAAGTATAATCTTCACTACATTGTTAATTTAATTCCTTGATTTCTAGGATTACAATTTCTTCATTTTTAGAAGTTGGGTTCAAATGGGTTTGTCATAATTTGTTACCACATTATTTTCTAAGATAATCCAAATCAAAGAATTAACATTGTTAATACAAATTAAACTCATTTCTTGAATTCAATAAAAATGATTTGAGCAAAATTGTGATCAAACCCTCTAGGTTACTATTCACAATTAACACCACATTGTGGTTGTGTTGTTTAGGAACAATCATGCCAAGCAACCGACAACAAGACTACCAAGATACCGCTCATTACAAACCAATGTACCATAGAAAAGATGGACTTAGTCCCGAAGATAGGAAAGCTTTTAAAAAGATCGAAAAGAGACTTTTTCATGAAGGTAGAGTAGTAGAACCATCATTTCTTGCCAATACCGACATAAGACAAGTTTTTGGAACTATTGGGTTTGATTGTTTATTGGACATAAATGAACAAATTTGCCCGGTTTTCATACTCGAGTTCTACAGGACAATGAGGATAGTTAGAAATGATGATGGGTCCATCTCGATTGTCTTCATCATAAATAAGCATGAGTACACCCTTTCGCTTGTTGAGTTTGGAAGAATAGTAGGGGTTCCATATCAAGGTGTTTGCATGTATTATAATGAGTGGTCTTTGGAAGAGATAGACACTATGGTTGATCATCATGAAATCTATCACATGTTAATCCCGGAAGCAACCACGGTGAGGGACACCGTGTTCATGCCAAGAGCATCCCCATCAAGAGTCACTAGGAATTCAAAAGTGATCTATAGGGATCCTTTCCAAATGGAGTTCTCCAAGATGTACGCATTGTATAGGAAATGGGAAAATGTGGTAAGGGAGAATGTGTTGTGCCTAGTAGGAAACAAGGATCACCCCAACGCATGTCTAAGTTTCATGATCTATTGCCTAGTGACCGAGACTCGCTTCAACCTTGCTTACTACATGATTAAGAGAATAAAAAGTGTAAGAAGCATGGACAAAATGGTACTCCCGTACGCAATGCTCCTAACCCGTCTTGCTAAATTCATCTTTGCATTAGATCCTTCTCCGCAATCCTATGATCATAGCTTTTGCAACAAAGTTATGGTGTCATTGACCGAGGGTAGATTTACAGGGTTTATGGTGGAAGGCAAAAGGCCTCAGCCACCCACGGATTCCTCGGAAGAAAGGGAGAGGCAAAGAGAAGGTGAAGGTAGTAGCAACCCACTAGGAAATACCGATCTCGACCCCTTGGACTACATCAACCAATTGCCGGACGTTCCTAGTGCATCACCCGAATGGCAACAAACCAAGGGAATCTTCAAGTGCTTCGCCAACTTCTTGAAGAAAATGAAGTAGAGATGGTGTGATAAAGAGTGGAGGATGGGTGAAGACGGGGAGTGATGGAGAGGCAAGGTAAGGTCATAGGACCAAATTTGTGAAAAACAATTTCAAACAATGGATTGTAACACTTAAACAATACTTATGTAGAATAGGATGTAGCATGTAGGTCTTGCCATAACTTGGCATTAAACAATCTTAACTTAGCAACATGTAGAATGAGATTTTGCGACTCCTTGAAAACATTCAAGTAGTCGTCGTCACTCATTTTTAGGAACTTTTAGTTGTCCCAAATTTGCTATGCGTTATACTTGATGTGCTCTTGCATTTAGTCCTTATAGAAACAACTAGGAGAAGCACTTGCTTAAGAATGCAAAATGGCACATTTGCCGAAAAGCCTTCGATCTGAGGTGGATCCCAAAGATTATAACTAGCCGGATCCTCCTGAGGGAACCGTGGGATCCGTGACTACTGATGAGCAATCGAGACTTGCTTACATCAAAATAGCTAACTAGATCACCTCACACTAGTCAAACATAAGACATTAGAACCAACTAAGTCTTCCTCAAACATTTGAGAACCTCACACTCACCCATGGCTTACCTAGGATATATTTGAAAGTGTCTTTGATTTATCAACTCATCAAAACTCACCATATTTTCGCTCCAACGCTCACACATTATTTACCACATCTCATAACACTTAGTTTGATATATCCACCAATTTTAGCAAATTGATTTTAGTCACTTTTAACTCAAAAATAGGCTCAAAACTAGTTTTTCATTTTTTCCTTATTTTTAAGATTTTAGTAAATTTTTCTTGAGGCATCATCTGACTTCTAGGACAAATTACCACCATTTCTCATCTCAAATCAAATGGTATCTTTCTCAAGCACTTAGTTAGACTATCTAAAGTCAACTTTCCTACCCAAAACCATCATTAAGCACCATCACCTCTTATGGTTAAGCATTTAATACATCCACCACTCAAGACATCAAAATAAAGTCAAAACCTCAAGATACATAGGTATTAGACCTTACAAAAAGCATAATCATTTCATCAAATGTCTGTCTGACAGACGGATCCCTGGTTTATAACCAGACGGATCCCTGGTGAGAGGGATCCGTGTCTGCAGAAAGCTTTAATCAGCTCTCCTCTTCAAATTTAAGCCACCTTTTGGTTATCTAACCACTTTTAGTTATCATTTAATATCCTCCTAGAGTTGATCAATATCCTAAGTGCATGCTTAATCCCCTTAGTGGCCAATAATTTAATTCACTAATTCAAAATTATCCTTTATAAACCAAACACTCCTAAGGACAAGTCATCACCATCACCTAGCTCTCAAAAATCAGTAGTTAGAAGCTCTTATTGCATCCTTATCATCACCATCACCCCTTATGGTTAAGCATTGTAACTCTATAACCACTGATCATAAGGGATCTTTCTATGTAGTTTGTCTTTTGTTTTCGTGTAATTCTCTAGGTTCCTCTTAAAGGCGAGATCACCACTTCTTGAAGTCGAGCAAGATCAAGTCCATGAGTTGCCATGCTTCGTCATCATCAAGACTACTGAGGTTCTCTTGTTGATAGTTCTTTCTTCCTCCTTAGATGTGTTATGTTGAAGGCATTAGTGAAGGATGTCGAAAGAGTCAAGACCAAAGCATTAGTGAACGGTGCTTAACGTCTGTTTCAAAAGCATTAGTGAAGAATGCTAAAGGTGTCAAGACGAAGGCATTAGTGAAAGGTGCCAAGCGTTGTGTCAAAGGCATTAGTGAAGGATGCCTATAAATCAAATCAAGTGGCATTAGTGAAGAATGCCTAGGTCGTATAATCGATGAGGTGCATCGTTATACATATAGTGATTGTTTATATTCAAGGATGTTGATATCTTTGATGGTGTTGTAATAAGGAGTTGGTCTCCTTTGGGATTAGGATTGGTGTAGTGTTGGGTAGTAGTTCCTCCATTGTAATGGAACTCGGTACTTAGCCTAGTACCGGATAAAGGGTAGGCGACGTTGTGGTTCACCTTGGTGTGAAAGAACCAGGTGGTTAGCCTAGTACCGGAAAAAGAGTAGGCGACATTGTGAAGGCTTCTCTGCCATAAGGAGTTGGTGTCGTGTAGTGATTACGAACTCTCGAATAGGTGACTCGGGGAGTGGAGTAGGGCAAGGAAGGTGTCCTTGTGAAATGAACCACTATAAATACTGCGTGTCGTGGTTATGTGCTTCATCGCTTATCTTTCATTACACTTTTATATATTTATCTATCAACTTCCAACATACACATCCAAATAGATTGACATAAGTCGATCTAAATATTTAAAAGGAAGTTTTAAATTGGTAAAACTATTCAACCCCCTTCTAGTTTTCCACAACATCGCACTTTACAATCAAATGAATAACAATAACTATTTTTTTTCAACATAACATAATAACTAAACATAAAATCCCCCCACTTGAGATGAACAATATTAGAATTTGGGGGGTCTTCAATGATCTTTAAGGATATGTCGTTGATGAAAGCGTGATTCCCGAACCTTTCCACTTGAACCTTGAACTTAGGCAAATAATGACTTCCCAATTACAAATAAAGACTACAGGGTAGGCTAAGGTGTAAAGGTGTATTGAAACAATATGTTGGGTGAACAAAATGAAAGGAATGGCTTAGAAGGGTGTATCTAGGGGTATCTTGCAATAAAGGTGAGTGCAACAAAGGGTTTAACATGGGGGTCGAAAAGTTGAGGTGACTAATCGATAGACACACAATGATAGGCTATTTGGGTGATAATCTTATAATACTGCCTTCTGAAACTGAAAAAGTCCAAATACATCGAGCCAATTCAACATACCTCGTCTATGGTCTCGAAATGATGTAAAGGCCAAGTTCTAAAGTTTACAAGCTACTAGCACACTCATAATTTGGTAGATTTCGGGTAAAAATTTTGAAACGGATAAGGCAAATCTCACCATATAATATCAAGGGTTATAATGTGCTCGGCTAAGGTGTAATCTAGTTAGGTTAAGAAAACATGTCAAAATTTAAAAATTGCATAATTTTCAAAATAAACTAGAAAACGAGGGCAAAATAAAGTTCAAGAGACAATTCTACTCCCGTCCCCCCACTTGAAATGTACAAAGTCCCTTTTGTACTAAGCATTAAATAATGGTGAAGAGAGAAGTAGAATTAGAGCGAGCTCCAAAAAGAAAGAAGTCCCACGAATAGAGTCGTGCCTTCTCATAAGCATCCAGGAGTAAACTTTAATCCCTGAAATCACACTACCGACAAGCATAATTCTAAAAAAGAAAAAGAAATCTAACTCACTTTTGTAGGAATCATGGTTGCATTTAGCGATGCAACAATCCTTTTAAACCACTTGGTGTCCCAGTGGACGAGTGTAGTCTCGTGAGGGCTTCTGAGGAACATACCCACAAAGTTCATTTAAAACTAATATAAGGTTATTGTGTTTTAAAGAGAAAGAAGTGTTACAGAGGATAGTTCGCCAGTAACTCTTATAAGGAGTTACGCCTATAATTAAGCAAAACTCGCAGACGCTACAGAGTGAAGCTCTGGCGTAACCATTGCATGGGATTACGCTTATAATTGGTAATGCTACGAGAAGGATCTGCAAAAGCGTATGTTACTGGCAAGTAACCATAAGAATGAGTTTACTGTAAGTATGGACAAATCGGGTCCTCGTCAAGATGTCTTTGCGGCAACCTTTCTCTGTTTTCCTGCAAAAATCGTTAAAAACACAAAACCCAACATAAATGGAAATAAAACTAATGAAAGGGATAATTCGGGTTGTCTCCCGAAAGAGCACTTTTCTTTATTTATGAGTCTTTAAGTTAGACTCAAAGCCCCGGGGCTAGAAGTACTTGTTTGTCATTTCGTGGATACCTTTGGCCTTATATTCATCACTAATGTCGAGTAGTGGCTGAGCATGGCTCAACTGCCTCTTCGTCCACTTTTTAAAATTCTTAACAGTCCGTGGCATTTTAAAAACCGTTTTATCTTCGCCAATCTTCAACCATACAAGCCCTTCCTTCTCATCTTTATCTAGCCCAGATAGTTCTTGAAAGGGTTTCCCGAAAATCACCCCGGTTAGCCCATCTTCCACGAACTCGCTAACTTCATCCAAAACCACAAAATCGACAAAAAATTAGTGAGTCCCAAGAAAGACACGGATGTTTGTTGCAATCCCTAGGAAATCATTTCCTTTATATTCAAGTTCCTTTTCCATGAGCTGGTTGTAGCACTCCTTTGAAATGATGTTAACTGGGGAATTCATGTCGATGAATAGATGGAAATCAATGAACCCAATCTTGCATGAAATTTTTAGATAATAGGGGTTCCTATGATGGATTCGAGCTCCCATCTCATAAAACTTGTGTTGGTCAGATTGTGAAAAAGTCTTTTCAGAGTTGTTGTGCCAATGAACCATTTCGACGTCGCTAGAGAAATCATCGACACTGATTCCCAAGTCTTCTTCTTCAAAATTGAAGAACACCTCAAAATCTTTCCCGAAAGTTATCTCGCCAAGATTTGTAGGAGTTTTCGAGGGGTCACTAAGAAATTCTTACAATGAATAACCAAAATCGCCAATAGGATCAATTGCGCAAACTTTTTGAGGGTGGATAGAAGTTCATTTGGTCTAAATGTGTCAACTTCCCCATTAGCTTCGAGAGCTAATTTTCGAGCGAAGACATCCACTTTTGCATGGGCAGTAGCAAGCATTGGTCTTCCTAAAATAATAGGTATTCTGTTGTCTTCGGGAATATCCAGAATCACGAAATCAACCAGGAAGAGAAATTTTTTAATCTTTACCAATACATTCTCAACGATTCCCAAGGGTGACTGCATGGATCGATCGACCATTTCAATTTTCATTTTTGCTGGTTTAAGGTCTCCGATACCCATACATAGGAACATTGAACGAGGTATTGTAGCATATTGGATTTCATAAACACATCGAACCATAGTATATATGGGGCGTATGGCTTAGGGTTTAGAGAGAGAAAGTTAAGAGGTTTAGGAAGCTTAGTGAGAGAAAGAAAATCTTATTATGAGCTCCAACACTCTACCTTGGGAGGTAGAGGGTATTTATAGTATCTTACAAAATACGCCCCTACGGGTCATGGATCGAGGCATACATTGGGTAAAGACCGTCCGTCCTCCACGGTGTTACTTAACTAAATGCTAACTAACATTAAATAACTACGACTACGAGCTTTCTAACTATTACATATACTTGAGGTGACCGACACTCTAACAACTGGATTTTCTAAATCCTAACAATCTCCTCCTAAGGGAGGTCACCTCAACTTACAATGAATACAAACAGATATTACATTTGATTGTTCTAGGATTCTTGATTAAGTTCTTTGCTCAGTAGCCCGTAGTCTTTGATTCTTCATGTTTTGCATATTTGGTTAATTCAAGTGGAGGTCTTTAACTGATCCACGTGATAATGAGTTTTGAGCCAGCTTTGAGATCATCAACTACCATAAATCTCCGACTCTTCCTTTGTAGCGTTGACATTATGTGATGTTGTGACATTGGACCGACATGCTCACATTCTGGATCATGATTTCTTCTCATAAGAGTAGCAGAAGCTTTAGTTGATTCATGATATTTGCACCAGCGTAGCAGAAGCATGGAGTGAAAAATATCAGAGTCGTTGATGCACTCATCATGATTTCTTTAGAAATGAATATGTTGTGTGATCATGCGGCTATGGATTGACCTCTCAATTCTGATCAGCTGCAAACATTGGGTGTACATGCATACAGCAGTTAGCAATAAAAGCGCACGAAAGTGTCTATGATCACTTTCGTTGAATTAAGGTACACGCCCACTGGTTCCCGTTGATCAAGACAAGTATCTTGCTGCGATCGTAGAATTCTAAGAATTTCCTTAATGTGGTTTCAGAATGCTCTAGTCGTTCTCAAATGGAACATCTCAAAGAAGACAACACGGAGTGAGTAAACCGGTAATTGAGATTCACCGATTGGCGAAAAGAGATTTGAAAAACAATCATGTATCGCTTCAATATAAAGTGTTTTGCAATACAACGAAGGTTTTAAGGAAAATCAATTATCAATCATAAACACCTTTTATTTTGAAGTATTAGTACGTCGATGTGCTAGAGAAAAGAATTTTAAGCACAACGATGTGTTTTTCAAAGGAATCCATCAATCCATTTCTCGGACCAAATGTTGATTCAATAATGAATCGCCCCAGTGTTTCATTCCAGTTGTCACAACCTTGATCTATTAGATAGATCTCACATGTTACCTACCAAGAGCTCGTTTGATGTTGGCTCTAGAAGGATTTCTATCTTCATCGTGAATATTTTACATATCACTCAGATGTTCTGGCAATACCACAAGGATAATGCGTAGGACTCTTAAGATATAATCTCACTTTCCACGTTGTGTGAAACAGTGAGTCTTCATTGATTGTGTCCTAGAGATTTATTGATGATCTCGTGGCTCTAGACTCAATAATGCACATTTGGTTCCTATGCGAGGAGACTAGGAGAGGGTTTTCTTCAATATCAACAACTCTAAGAGAAAGTCGATAGATAATGTAGGTTCCCGTGAGAATGAAACAAGTCCTTTTAAGAGGAACTTGAGTAGCTTGTGAAGTTGTAGTGCAATGCGTCATCGGGTCCATGACGTCTTGTCTTCAATACATGTTACTTTAGTAACGACCATTAGCATATGAATTGAACCCGGTTTACGCCCTAAGGTTGAATTGTTTGAGGGCTATTTCTTTTCACCCTTTCTCATTTCATTTCTTTTTCATTCTTCAACCCCTTGATTGCTTACCGAGACTTCATTACTAGAACCTTGTTGGGTTTGTTCCAAGACTAGCTCGCCTCGATCGACACTCTTCCCATATTCTCATTTTCTCCTTTTTCATCATACCTAAGGACTTCTATACTATCTAGTGGATTGTCTCGGTAGATCCCTCCACTCTCAAGGGATCGTGGGAACGAATACCTAACCTAACCATCCTTATTTCTCCATGCATAAAATAAATTTGGTCGGTCTTTTTGGTATTGTTCTTCTGCCATTGAATCCATTTGAAAACCGTTTGAATAATCAATCCAGGTACTTGTGATCTACAGTATTATAAAATCATTTTGTACGTGAATTGTTTTTGATATTTCGTAAAAGCTCCCCTCAACATGTGCATCATTATGTTTGAAATCGTTTTGGCACATGGAGGCAAGAGGAAGAATTCACTTCTTTGATCAACATTTTCTAAAAATATCGACATCACCTTCCCGATCAAAATTAGTATTTCAAATACTTTGTTAAAGATATTTTGGGAAAGGATGTGGTTTTCTAAAAGTTGCTCCCCTCAATATGTGCATCGAGATTCAAAGTGTTTTGCACATATTAGGAAAACCCGCATTTAGAGACAAATCAATCACGTTTCAATCCTTTTTGGTTTGATATAGATGCTCCCCATAACATGTGCATGAAAAATTTGAAATCGTTTGGCACATGTAGGGAGGAGAGCTTGCTAGTCACTTACAAAACCATTTATCGAATTATCAGTTTAAATCCAATTTAAATCACAATATTCTCCCCCGATCACACATTTCAAATCCATTGAGATTTGTGATCTTTACTGATTTAAATTAATTTTGAAAACTTTGAAGGAGAATTGTGACTTGCTTTTGAAAAATATTTTAACTGATAAGGATAAGATTTTGAGACTTTAGACTCCAATGTTCAAGCATGCTTAAGTATCTTATGAAAAATAACATTTTTGATTAGCCAAGGTCTGAACCAATTGTATAAGACATTGCAATTGTTTGACAAATAACATTTTTGATTTAATTGAAATCATTCTTTCCCTCAATCAATGACATAAGTTGTTGATTGAGAGATAAAGATTTTGAAAAATGACAAGTCCAGATGATTTTCAAAAATTGAGTCCGAGTTATTTTGCAAAGCTATTTAGTTTTCATTAGATAACAAATATTTTTCAGAATAATTTATAGAAGGAAAAATATTTGTGAAAGAAACATTTGTCTTATTGGTGACAAACATTTGTTTTTAGAATCAGAGCATGAGATTTGAAAAGTAAGATGAAGCATGGATCTGTTATTTCTTTTAAAACGGGGTACAGTCTGAAATGACTATAAACCGTTGTTTTTAATTCTCTCAAAATGGTTTTTTTTTTCTTTTTTTTTTTGTTTTTTTTCTTTTTTTTAAGCTTATATACAATCGAACTTCATCTAAAGACCCGTGTCATTCTTAGAGTGACAAATCAAAGACCGTAGATGTTATCGAATAATAGAAAAATATGGGAATATATATATATATATATATATATATATATATATATATATATATATATATATATATATATATAGAATCTAGATCAAATAAGATCAAGCTTAAAGTTGTTAAAATGAGATCCAACTAAAATTTGACAAGTGACACTCTCCTTACAACAAAAATAAATTTTTTATTAACTACAACTAAAATTGTTAAAGTTTTGATAGATTTCTTTTTAAAATTTACGAAACATTGGTGATACACTTTGATTAGAAGTGTAATGTGTATCTGGTTTTTGTATGTGTATCAGAATTTGTAATATTTATTAGTGTAATGTGTATCAGGTGTATCACTAATCCAAACTCATGTATCATTTGGTTATTAGTTGCTAAAATATTAATTTGTATTAAAATATTATTTTTATATGTATTATTGATAAAATTGTTATTTATAAATCTTTTAGTGGATTTTTAGACTTGATCTTATTTTTACAACTTTAAGTTTGATTCATCGTTAACCTCCCTATATATATATATATATATATATAGTGTGAGGTTATGTTCGTAACCAAACAAATTATGAAATCATGAGAACCAATCTCAACCATTAAATATTTGATCAATGGCTAATATAATTTGTGGCATTATTGTAAATTAAGCATCTTATAAAGAGTGTTTATAAATAAACAAAGGGTAAAATGGGATTTCAAAGTAACCCATTGAATTAACCGTCCCACTTTATTTGGAGGTTTCCATGGATCATATTTATAAATTAGAAAACCTAATGTACATCTTTATTATTAAAAATATCAAGTTCTAGTCACTTTCTACTTGATCGATTAGATGATTTCATATGCATATTTGCACAACAGTCATAGGTAATTAACATATGATTAATTTGTGGTTCATCTTTATTATTAAAATATAAAGTTTGTCGTCACTTTCAACGAATCAGATCGGATGATTTCATATGCATATTCGCACTTCAGTCATAGGTAATTAACATTTGATTAATTTGTGGTTTTTTCCATGGAATTGTCAAAATATTTTAAACTTTATCATCTTTTATTAATTTGATTCTCGTGATGAACATATAAAATAGTTTGGTTATTTTTTTTACTCAAAGTCATCCTTTTAGTTATTTGTGAAATTATTTATTTATTTTAATTTAATTTATGCAAGAGTTGAGTAAAATCCTTTTATTTCGTTATCAAATTGTTTTGTGATCGGGATTATGTTTTGTTTTTTTCATTAGTTTTAATAAACGGGTTCATGTGGATTAAGACAAATATAAAAAATATAATGAAAGTGGGTGTGCATATGTGTTTTAAGACAAATATAAAAAATAGTAGTTTGGATCCGGGGATATAAAAGGTACAAGTAGTGGTCGGTTATTTTCGAAAATCGGGTCTCGGCTGTGGTGATTTGGTGATTATCAAAATGGTTTTTTTGGTTGGTTTATTTGCTGTTAAAATGGGTTTGTTTGGTTTCTATTTTAGCTCTAAAAATATGTTATTTAGTTGCAATTTTTTGTTGACATAAATGGTTATTTGGTTGGGTCATAACTTTGGAATATAAAGGTAGTGATTGTTATTATTGTTATACGAACAATATGTGCACATGTGTTGTGTTGGTTTGTCATGTTTTGTGGTAAATATTTTATTTTTATAAGTAAAACTAAGAGAATGTGTGCATATGTGTTATGTATGTACATGTGTTATGTTGATTGTGATTAGTTTATAAGTAAAAGTATGAGTATATAAGTAAAAGTATGAGTATGTGTGCATATGTGTTTAGTTGCATTTTTTTAATGACATGAAGGATTGTTTGGTTGGATATATATTCAATGCTAGTTATTAAAGAACACGTTGTTATTATTTGTGCATACATGTATATGATAATTGTTATTTTAACAAAGAATAACCTATAAGTAAGTGTGCATATGTGTTATGCTAGTTTATTTACCAACTATAGCTTATGAGTAAGTGGACATATGTGTTTTGTTAGATTATGCATATACTAAGACTACTTGTTCAACTAACCAAAACTTATAATTGATTGTCGCAGGTTACTCGACGTTGTGGATGCTAGCATAGACTTATATAAGTTAAGATGAGCGAGACGATAAAAATACATGTGCACAAGGATTAAAAACACATGTACAAATTTTATGTGTGTTTGAACCAGTCGAGGAATACATGTGCACGCCAAAAAGATGAACCAACTGTTAAAGACATTAGATTATGCACATGTGCATGATTCATATATTTGTAATAAAATTGAATACAAGTGTAAAAATAATGATGTTTGTACTAAAGTTGAATACCAGTAATACAATTTTTAAATTTAAAATTGCATAAATCAATTGTAAAAGTTTTATTTCTTGTATATATATTTATGAAATATTTCTTAAAGATACATGTGCATATACATAAACGAAAAATTAAATTGTCATAATGTAGTTAATAGTTAACCTTATTTTTTACAAAAACACATGTGCACATACTACATTTTTAAATAGGGTTATTATACAAAAAAGTCACTAAAGTTTGAGGGAAATTTGTCCTAAGTCACTATAGTTTAAAAGTTGTCATTCGTGTTACTCAAGTTAACGGGTTTATTATATGGGTTACTCAACGTTTAAAAAGTGACATTCTTGTTACTACGGTGGGCAACCGGATGATTTACGGTTCTCTTGTCCACGCCATCACTATAGTTTGAGATGTTACAAGCAAGTTACTATAGTTCACGGGTTTATTAAATAGGTTATTGAACTTTTAAAAAGTTACTATCCGCTTTTATACATTTATGTATGTTTTATCCGTTTTTATTTTTTTACGTTTTCTCCTTTTTCGACGCTTTATACGTATTTATACGTAGTAATGCGTTTTATTTGTTGTCGTTCTTTTTAAAGTTTTTCCATTTTCATATCGCTTTTGTATATTTCGTTATGTTTTTACGTTTCTATCCGTTTTATACGTTTGTGTATGCATTTATCTTGTCTCATGAAAAAAAAAAAAAGCCTGAAATTTAGGAGTTTAAGAAACGTTTTTACTAAAAAAATTAAAAAATAAAATAAAATAGTAATTTTACCATTATACCCTTTTGAATTAAATAATAAAAATTAATATTCAAAGAATTCTGATTGGTTGATGATGGTTCTCGTAGTTCTCGCATTTTATTTGGTTCTGAAAATAACCCTTCCCTATATATATATATATATTTTTTTTTCTTTTTTTTTTAGCTTTTTCAAAGATTTTCTGATTTTTATAGATTTTTGAAATTTTAACCTTTTCTATTTTCTTTTTGTTGGTTTTATATTTTTGTATTTTGCTTTTTTGAATAAATATTTACAAGAGATGGATGAAGAAAAACTTTTACTCCTCGTCTTCCTCTTGAAGACGTTTGAGTGTTTCTGGTTGAAGACTCTTTAGACCAAGTCGTGGAAGGATAAACTCAAAACGTTCTCAAGGAAGAGCTTTGGTGAAGATGTCTGCTAACTGATATTCAGTCTTCACAAAATATAGTTCCACCAATCCGCTCTCCACTTGCTCCCCGATGAAATGATGTCGAATGTCGATATGCTTTGCTCTTGAATGTTGAACGTTGTTGCATGAGAGAGCAATGGCACTCTTGTTATCACAATACGAGGGACTTTGTTGAATTCAAAGCAATAGTCGGATAATTGGGATCTCATCCATAGGATTTGAGAACAACAAGATGACATGGTTATGTATTCGCCTCAGTAGAGGATATAGAAGTACTCATTTGTTTCTTTCAAGACCAGCTCACAAGCTTATCACTCAAAACCGAGCACCTCCCGACGTGCTTCGACGTGTATCTTGACACCTGCATGGTCGACATCGATAAGGTTTTAAATGTACCTTTTGAGGGGTCGTTTAAGCCCTTATTTGATCACTTTTGTATCCGTTATTACTTAATATCGTTCCTTTTCACTTTTAGGTCTCTTGAAGGCAAATTCTTTGTAATGGCACTTATTTGGACGAAAAGGCGGATATCTAAGAAAATGGCCAAAGTCAAGAATCGAGACACTCAAGTCATTGAAACACAAGGTGACCACGCCATCGCTTAAGCATGACGCCGTTGGAGAATTTTGTGATGGCACGAAGCCAAATTTCCTATTTTCAAGTGATGTCGGGCTTTAAAAGCGTAGGCCGTCGCAACTCGCACGGCCTAGATTTGATCGAGGCGTCGAAGTGAAGAGGACGGCGTCACGAGCATAAGGTGACGCCGTCGCAAGACTTACGTGGCAAGAGCGAAACCCAATGGCGGCGATCCGGCGGCGCCACAAATCATAAGGTGGCCGTCGCACTTGTAATCTTATATATAGAATCGAATTTTCCAAGATTGGTGTGTAGTCTTTTGGAGTAAAAAACCTAAACCGAACCAAGGTTGTCTTGTACAGTATTTTAGGGTTCCAAACCCTATCTTACATCAAGATAAGTGTTTTACTTCATTAATTCAATTATGTCTTTGATTATTTGTGTGTATGCTTGCATGCTCTCCATGTCCGGCTAATTTATTTGTGTGTTTGCTTAGGGAATATGAAACTTAATTATTGAATATTGATTGGTTGTCTCTTATCTTAATTGTTAATGATCTAGTAATGCGATAGGTCATTCGTTGTGTAATTAATGCTTGATTAATCTTTGTGAACCTTAGGCTATAGCACTTAGAGTGGTTGTAGGCTAAACCATCCAAAGAGGCCTTAAAGTTAGAGTTTATAATCCCTAGAGGGTTTTGTAGACGAGACCCTTTGGTAAGTTCAAAGAGTTAGGGATAAACGCATACCTTACGACTTTAGATACACAACGCGATTAAGAATAAGGACGTGACAATTCAACCATCAATAGAAGATAATTAAGGAGTAATAAAACCTAAGTAAACACATCTTTAAACCATCATACGAGCACACAATAATTAGACATAGACTACATACACCTTAGATTAGATAATTTGATAATTAGAGTAATCGGTAGAAATACCAACCCCCCAAATCCAAACCCCGAGATTCGTACCTTTCCATTTCCTAAAAAACATAAAAAAAGATAAAGAATAATCTTCCTCAACCCTAACGTTAGCGTAGTAACTTCTCACTAGCATTCCTATTCCCCAGAGAACGATATCAATAACCGTGGCTTACCCTAATACTACACTACAACGATTAGGTTCATCGCTAGGGTGTTATAAAACTTGCTCAAAGAAAAGGAAGTTCCTTTGACCCCGAGCGATCGCCAAGTAGCGTTATCAAGTTTTTGGCGCGCGCGGAATAGAATAGCTAGTTAGTAGTCCACCTCGCTTAGGTTTCTTTGCTTGATTCCTATCAAGTAAATTTTCTCAATTTTTAGCTTTCTCGTAGTCATCCCCCTTCTTCGTGACCTTTGTTCGTAACCTCATCACTTTTCACCATGGAAGGTGATAACCAACCACCATTCATCAACCTACCACCAAATGACGCCAAGAGCCCGTACTCTTGGTGAATACTCGAGACCAAGCCACCTAGGCTATAGGAACACCATTGAGCTTCCCGACCAAGCCCAAACTACGGCCTGCGATCCGACACCATCCGGTTGGTGCAAAGCGGATGTGCATTCCATGGACTTCGTTAGAAGATCCTAATCGACATCTTAAGGATTTCCTTAAAATTGTCGATTCCATCGACCTCGATGCTATCACTCGGGAGACCACGCGCTTGAGTCTCTTCCACCTCTCACGGGACCAAGCTAGTAATTTGCTTGACCGACTTCCCGCCGGATCTATCTCAAGTCGATGATCTCACCACTCGTTCCTCGCCCAATTTTTCCCACGGAGAGAACTACCAAACTTAGGAATGTCATCTTGATGTTCCAACAATGTCAAGGCGAAACTCATGCAGGCGTGGACTCGATTTGAGGACTTGCTCCACAAAGTCCCTCATCACGCATCGATCTTTGGCTTCTAGTCCAAATCTTTACGATCGTGTCAACTTCTCAACTAAGAAATCCATCGACCAAGCGGCGGTGGTAAACTTAGTAAACTCACCGTGGAAGAATCGTGGGGTACAATAGAGGACCTTGCCCTCTATGAAAATGAATGTTGGAATGACCCCCGTGAGTTGTCCAAAACTGATAAGGCAGTCTCTTTGCCTCCCATTGACTCCCAACATTCCAATCGTAGGACGCTCGAACTTGAAGATCAAGCCAAATTCCTAATTAGCTCCTACGAGACTCCTAAGCTCGACCCTCCAAACACTGGAACTTCCACTAATCTTGAGGGAATGGTGTCCAAATTCATGTCATCTCAAGAAGCTCGATTGGCGCAACTTGAAGCTGATTTCAAGCAACGACAAAGCGAGATGACAACCAATCTCGACACCCTCTTAAAAGCCTTCAATGGACAAAGGGATGAAATCTGAGAAAAAATGGCGGAGATGATGGACTTAGTGAAAGAGTACCCTAAGGCGAAGATTCCCGATAAGGTGCTAGTGAGGAGCGATGAGCACGTCACCCCACTTTGTCTGTTAACACCATTTCCATTGCTTAGGTGAGGATGGAGCGGTTGAGAAGAAGGAGCACGAGAGCAAAGAAGGATAGTAAGGATAAGAATGAGGCTCGGATGATGATGAACCCAAATTCATCAAGCATTACCTTAAGCATGAGATCAATAAGAAAACAATCGTTAACCAAGTGAAAACTTTAGGTGCAATGATGTTCTTAGGAAAGCCCTCTTAGGTGAAATAGGAGAGGAAGAGTATGACACCATGCCTATTGGACCTATGTATGAGTCGATTCGAGAAAGCCGGTAACTAAGAAGCAAGAGATCTCTAGTAACTTTGTAATTCCATGTAGCATAGGTGACTTAGAGAACCTAAATGCCTTGGCCGACCTGTGGATCCGATGTAAACATAATGCATTGCGAGTCTATAATAAGTTGACTAAGGAGGAACCGACCAAGACCAATCTTAGACTTTCCTTAGCAAATCATTCATATGTTTATCCCATAGGAATAGCGGAGGATGTCTTAATTGAGGTTGCCAATATTGTCTATCCGTGGACTTCGCAATTTTAGACATTAAGGAAGATAAAACACGCCATTAATCACAGGGACACTTTTCCGACCACCGCAAAGGCAACCATCAAATGCGGTGAAGGATTATGATACTCAAAAGTGGAAAAGGATAAGTTAGGATACCTATTGTTCCGAGATATCCTCTTAAGATCATGGAGAAGATTACGGATGAGAATCCACAAGTCCCTAACAATGTGGTTAGGAAGAAAATGAACGATTGGGAAAAATGGCGTAGAGAATTCATGGTTCAAGGGTTAAATGCGACATTGTGGAAACGTGATAAAAAGTTAGGAAATAACTATACCACAATACCACAAACTCAAAAGAATCCTAAGGAATTTTTTAATGGAGAAAAGGTGCTTTTGTATAAATCAAGAATAAAAGCATTACGGGGAAGGAATAAGCCAAGATGGTTTGGACCTTATACGGTGAAAGAAACTAATCTAAAAAATAAAACCGTTATCATAATAGACGATGTTGGAAGAGAATTCACGGTGAGCATACAACGTCTACAACCTTATGATGAAGGCTTAGTGGAAGAAAAGAAGGACGACAGTGAAGTCACGTAGGGGCACGACTTCGAGTCTAGCTACAAGACTCATAAATAAAGAAAAGCGCTTCGTGGGAGGCAACCCATGCTTATTTGTTTGCTTGTTAGTGTCATATATCTTTTATTGATTGCTTGTTCTCATGTTTAAATTTGTAAAAATGCTTTACTTTGTTTTTGTGACAACTCGCAATTTCAGGTCATTTCTCAAAACAATTCATGTCTCATTATTTCAACATTTATAGTAAACTTGGTTTACTTGTTTCAAATTCGCGTAACCTTGGAGGTTTAGCGGCGAATTCATGATCATGACATCACGTACATTTCATATGGACTATGATTAGTCTACATTTCATGGACATCATGTGCATCTCATTAGTACATTCACGACATTTCATTTCACCTTCAACGCGTAATTTTTATATTTAAGAATCTTTATCGCGTGAGTTTTATTTTGAATATTTAATCCATTACTTTCAAAATGATCCGAGGTATTTTTAAACTTACATTTAGTTTATAAAAACTATATTTTAGTCTTCCTAGTGTTTCAAATTTATTTGGTATTTTAATCGTTAAAGTTTAATTATTACGTTGTTTTCTTAAAATTTGTGATAATTATTTTATCACTCAATTTTCACAAGGAAAGTATTTTTACAATTTTTATTAACTCATTACATTCTATTTTAACCTACTAAAAACTTACTTGTACCAAAAAGTCACAATTATCTACAATTTACTTACCTTTTCTTTACAACTTATACAAATTATACACAAGTTATTAAAAAGAAAAAAAAAATATATCTTGAGAAACACTATCCCCTAAAAACCGGTTGGGGGAGGGTGTCATTAAATGATGATATGGTTCTTGAATTATTTGATTTATACTTATACACAAAGTCTTACTTGAAGTACTCATTCATTCATTTTATATTTCACAAGAGTTAGCAAAAATCTTCTTCTCTCTTTGTTCTCTTCTTCCTAACCGGCCTTCAAGGCTTTCACAAGGGATCACAAGATTTTTCCAAGTTCAAGCATAATATCAATCTAGTATATACTCTTTATATGGTTTTGAAATAAAAACCAAGGGTATTTAAGTTAATCCTTGTTACCTACACCTCTTCACTATCACTTGTAAGCATGTTTTATCATTTTATGTTTCCTCTTCATTTCATAAGTTTCTTTTCATTTTGGAGCTTATATGCATGTTATGTGATTTATACCATTTATTTCATGATTTTAGAGGTTTTATATACTTATGGTCATCCTATAATTATTCCCATGGTATTCTTTGGTCTTGATGGTGATTAGGAACCCATGACACCCTAAGAAGGTGTATGGTAGGATTAGATTAGTTTTGGAGTTGATTTGAAGGGATTAGAATAGGTTTTGTCCAGAAAAACTATTTTCGATAACTATATTTTGGTGTTCTGTCCTTAATTCGGATTTCTGGAAAACCTGCTGATGGTACGACATTTTGGCCTTGATATTTAGAAAATATACTTTAAAAGCGAATCCGTGGCCTTTTGAGCGGATAAAAGCGGAGTTATAACGAAGCCGTGGTGAATTTTAAAGTTTGACGACGAAGCGTATAGTTTTCGAAATTTCAGCTTTTGCTGTTTTACATTGTTTGGATCAAAAATGAGCCTTAAGCTTCACAAATTATTTCGACTAGTCAAAATATATTAGTTTACTTTGATACGAAGCTAAGGACATATTTTACGTGAAAAGCAGTTTGAAGCGACAAATATATGCACGTTTTATAAAGTTGCCGTAACTATTATTTTCGAAAAACTATATTATTTCTCGATTCAAGTATTTCATTAGGCTATAAGGGCTATGTTTGCGGCGATTTTAACTATGATGCAAAACTTTTTGGAACAAATTGTCTTCTAGTAAAATCAAGTTCACCGCCATATTTTTCAAAACAAAAAGCCGTTTGTCAAGCGGAGTCATAGTAAATTATTTACGGATGTTCAAACTTGGCGAAACTCATTTTACGCACACAATTAGCAAAACCACCATCTTTAGCCCTTGATATCTTTATGATCGAGACCTTTTGACGAGAACTCCTGAAACTGAAACTTTAGATATCGATACAAACTTTCTAAAACCGTCGAGTTCGTTCTCTAACGATCGGCGTACACGCGTTCGGCTAGTTTTCGAAGCCGTTTTGTTAATTTCATGAATATTCGAGCGACATTGTTTCTGACGAAAAGTGGTAATTTCACCAAAATCATTATAAAACCATTGTAGGATGACATTTTGACGTAAAACATGTAAAGTCATTTTTGAAGGGTCAAGGCGTCAAGCAGTATTTTCGACGATAAGTAATATTTTCAAAACTCATGAATGGTATAAATAACATCTGAAATGCATGCACAACATTGTATCACACATTCATGACAACATATCATCACTCGGTCCATAACATTCATTTTAGGTCGCGGATAGTTTCCGAGCCTCACTTTCGTGCACTTCATTTTGTTAGCATATCAATCATACCGGGTGAGTTCGTAGGCCCACTTTCTATTACTTATTTGTTTTACAAACTATTTGGGGAGATACATGCTTAAATACTTATTTCACTCTTGCGAATACTCAAACCATTTATACAATTGTGTTACAATATACTTCTTATACACTTTGAACATTATGTGTGGTTTATTGCGATATGTGCCTTAATGTACTAAACTTGTTTTCAATTATGCATCAACATACATACTTTAGCAACCGGTTAACTCTGCGGAGCCGGCCAAAACATTTAAACTCTTTTGCCAAACAACATTACTTATACTCTAGACTTGGTGTGTGTATTGACTAGACTTAAACAAACATCCCGGCATTTATATGTTGGAAGGCCATTAATTTGGATACATCCCAACGTGGCGTTGGAGGAACATCCGGCATTTATATGTTGGAAGGCCATTAATTTGGATACGACCAGCGTGCGTCGTTGGAGGAACATCCCAATATTTATATGTTGGAAGGCCATTAATTTGGATACATCCCAGCGTGGCGTTGGAGGAACATCCCAACACGAGTTGTTGGAAGACCCTGTGGTGACATTTATACTATTAACTACCTTGATGCGCATAATCATGATTGTCATACTATTTTTAGCGGTGGGTTGTAAACACACAGGTTGCAAGTTTTGTATGGGCGGGACTTGGGCGAGTGGATTCTGATGCCTTTGCTGCGAACTATTTTAAATGACCAAAACTTTGCCTTTGTTTTATGAACGCTCTTTTAAAGCTTTACTTGTTAATCAAACTCTATGAACTCACCAACCTTTGTGTTGACACTTTTAGCATGTTTTATCTCGGTATCTAAGGCATTCACTTCATGGCATGCATTTGGACACATCATGGAGTCGTGGTGACGACGCGTCTCACTGGGTTTTACGCGACTTTAAAACATCGTTTGAATTGTAACAAACTTATTTCCGCACAAGTTGAATTTCATTTGGGACCTACTTTGTAAACTCGATTGTTTTAATAAATTAAACGATGTGTTTTCCAAAGCGACACTTTAGGTCGTTCGATATAATCTAACTTTGATGGTATGTGGTCCTCCCAAGGTATTCAATTCATTGCAAAGCAGGTAATTTGGGGTGTGGAGTTTTAACCTCGTCTTAATTGCATATAAAGGTATTTTACATAAAGGATAAGTGTAGGGAGGATTACACACGTTTTCAAAAGAAACGTAAACATGGGAATAACAATTCATTAAAAGATATATATGTGTGTTTGTTTGAGTCAAATGCTTGTATCGAGTCATAATGGATGTTTTGCGAAATTTTTCCGATTCTAAAGATGTAAATTTTCCGAATTTTTCCGGAAAATCGTGAGACAGTTTTGTCAAGATAACATGACGGCGTCGGGATCGCAACTGACGTCGGGAAGAAGTAAAACAATGATTACTTCTTTTTTTTCCTCGTTTTCGAGCTACTTATAAATTTTGGAATTTTCGGTCTTAATTTTCCGTAAATGCAGCAAACATCCATTCCACAAGCATTATATCCTAGTTTAGCGAGTCTTATATATATTATTACCCTTGATTTTACGTGAAGGTTTCGTTTGTTTTCTTCAAGTGTGCGGGTTTTATTTATCAAGAAGAAGAAACAAAAGATTGGAAGGAGCTTTTCACGCACGTGCTCTTCTTGGAAAGGATTTAACCACTACTTCACACATGGATCCTACCGAGCTAATCGGGAGTACTAGTTTCTTTCATTTTAATTACCTTCCATTATCATAACTTTGATACTTTCGGGAACATTGGGGACAATGTTCGGTTTAAGTGTAGGGAGGGAAAATAAAATGGGAACTTTGAAACTATGCTTATCCTTGATTATTTGCTTTGTCAATTGTATTTGTGTAATAAACCATGAGAAAATGTCGGTTAGGGTAATTTTGGCACCAAATTTAAAATTTTCATGACATATAGGGTGGGCCATTAGTCTTAACAAAAGCGTCTCACGGATAGAAAGTTGCATGACTAGCACAAAAACCCTTTACCACCTAAATTCCACCCAAAATGTGAGGATCGCCCTTAGATTAGTAGGAATTAAAGCATTTCATCTTCAATGCTTAGAGTGTGAACCGGTAGTATAATAGATTCTAGAACTTGTTTTGTGATGCATTCGAGATCGCTAGTAAGACTACACTTGTGTAGTTAGGAATAACTAAATGATAAGAGGCATTAGGATAACCCTTGTTTGATACCGTAATATAATTACTTCTTCCACATCGGTTGAGTAATTCCCCACACCCTTTGCGTTGTACTCATCTTTAGTACACGATACTCCTAGTTAACCCCTCGAGCCTATGCTTTTGCGGTTCTCGTGATGTTTTGGTTTTCCGAATATCAATGAAGAGCATTATTTACACCCACCCCAAATATACACCCAAATCACCTTAGCCTACCCTGTATGCACTCACTTTTAGTGCATTATTGTTAACACCCTAAACCCTTAGTTCAATTATCTAGTTGCTTGCATGAGTTGCTAAGTCGAGTCATATCCTTTGTACACAGTTTTGGGACGATTGGGACTCATGGGAAAAAGTTAAAGTTTATTAAATGATTGGAAGGGAACGTTAAATTCCCTTATTTACGTAATAACATACCCCAAGTGTTTTGATCTTTTCAATTCGGGTCAAATTAGTGTTAGAGTAATAAAAACTCAAGTGTAGGGATGTGCCTATAAATCCCTATCATTTTGATGTTACCGTAGAGGATGATAGAGTAAAAGTGTATGAGAAAAAAAAATCGAAAAAATAGAAAAAAAAAAAAAATAGAGTGTTCAAAAAAAAAAAAAAAAAGCAGGCTACCATGCTACATCTATCCTTTAAATTTATGTTTGTTTGTTTGATTTACCTAGAGTTTAGAGTGTCGAGTCTTGGCTTATAGCGCCATTCTTCGTATGCTTGTAACATAAAGATTTTGACTTGCCACCACTAAATAGCCTATCCCACCAAACCCTTTGTTTCCCTACCGTAAGCCTAACATTACAACCCTTTAAAGACCTCTTTGATAGTCTTTCCTAGGTGCTTACGTAAGCGATGGAGGTTTGATCTATTCTCAAGCCTATGGTAATCTATGTACTAGGACGGTTAATGAGTGTTTATCATCCATTTCCAACTTGTTATATTTCATATACACCCGAGAGATGTGAGTATCCAAACACCCCATGTGAGGTGCTAGTATGTAATTTCCGTGCTTGTTATTACTTTTATGGGCTTATATGTGTTGTGGACTGTTTTAAACCAATGCTTCATGACCCTTAACTTATAAATTAATTGACTAAAAGCACATTTGCTTGAGGACACGCAAATACCAAGTGTAGGGATATTTGATAAGGTTTTAAAATGTACCTTTTGAGGGTCGTTTAAGCCCTTATTTGATCACTTTTGTATCCGTTATTACTTAATATCGTTCCTTTTCACTTTTAGGTCTCTTGAAGGCAAATTCTTTGTAATGGCACTTATTTGGACGAAAAGGCGCGAATATACCAAGAAAATAGCCAAAGTCAAGAATCGAGACACTCAGTCTTTGAAACACAAGGTGGCGGCGTCAACGCTAAGCTGCGATGCCGTCGGAGCATTTTGTGACGACACGAAGCCAAATTACCTATTTTCAAGTAGCGGTGGGGCTTTAAAAAGTAGGCCGTCGCAACTCGGGCGGCCTATATTTGATCAGACGGCACGAAACCCTAATGGCGATCCGGCGGCGTCACAAATCATAAGGTGGCCGAATCGCACTTGTAATCTTATATATAGAATCCAATTTTCGGTATTGGTGTGTAGTCTTTGGGGTAAAAACCTAAACCGAATCAAGGCTGTCTTGTACGATTTTAGGGTTCCAAACCTATCTTACATCAAGATAAGTGTTTTACTTCATTAATTCAATTATGTCTTTGATTATTTGTGTGTATGCTTGCATGCTCTCCATGTCCCGCTAATTTATTTGTGTGTTTGCTTAGGGAATATGAAACTTAATTATTGAATATTGATTGGTTGTCTCTTATCTTAATTGTTAATGATCTAGTAATGCGATAGGTCATTCGTTGTGTAATTAAAGCTTGATTAATCTTTGTGAACCTTAGGCTATAGCACTTAGAGTGGTTGTAGGCTAAACCATCCAAAGAGGCCTTAGAGTTAGAGTTTATAATCCCTAGAGGGTTTTGTAGACGAGACCCTTTGGCAAGTTCAAAGAGTTAGGGATAAACGCATATCCTACGACTTTAGACACATAATGCGATTAAGAATAAGGACGTGACAATTCAACCATCAATAGGAGATAACTAAGGAGTAATAAAACCTAAGTAAACACATCTTTAAACCATCATCTGAGCACACAATAATTAGACATAGACTACATACACCTTAGATTAGATAATTAGATAATTAGAGTAATCGGTAGAAATACCAACCCCTAAATCCAAACCCGGATTGTACCTTTCCATTTGGTAAAAACATAAAAAGATAAAAATAATATTCCTCCCTTAGCGTAGTAACTTTCACTAGCATTCCTATTGATGTACCCTAATACTACACTCCGATTTGGTTATAAAACTTTCTTTCGAAGAAAAGGAAGTTCCTTTGACCCCGAACAGCGCCTAGTAAGACCCGTTAGTGACAACCGGTGCTGGTCAAGTCCCATGTTGATGGTTTGGAGATACCGAAGACCCGTTTAACCACTTCAAGGTGCTTTTGGTATTAGCAGCACGGTATCTAGCACACATGCATACAATGAACAAAATGTACGGTCTACTAGCGATAAGGTACATCGAGGACCCAATCATACTACGATATTTAGTTTGGTCAACCATGATCCACGAGTGGTCCTCATCTAGTTTAGTACGCTCCACCATGGGAGTGTCAGCGAGTCACAAGATTCAAATCAAATTTCTTTAAGATTTCATTAGCATATTTAGATTGATTGATAAAATGCCTCCGGGACTTTGTGAAATTTGTAATCCCAAGAAAAATGACATTTGTCCCATCATTGACATTTGAAATTTGGAGCCATCTCCTTAGAAAAGCAGGACACATTCATTGGGGTCGATCGAGGCAAAAATAATATCATCAACATAGATTTGAGCGTGAATAACGGACACATTCATTGGGGTCGGTCGAGGCAAAATAATATCATCAACATAGATTTGAGCGTGAATTAAGTGTTTGCACGACTTTACGGTGAACAATGTCGGATCAAGCTGCTCCTTTCTTGAATCCATTAGATAGAAGAAACTTTGATAGCGTGTCGTACCATGCCCTTGGAGCTTGCATCAAACCGTAAAGGGCCTTCTTCAAGCGATAGACATGAGGTGGATGCTCTGGATTCACAAAACCTTCAGGTTGGCTGACGTATACTACTTCTTTCAGATCTCCGTTAAGAAAAGCCGCCTTTACATCCATCTAATAGACTACCATGTTCTTACTTGCAGTGTTTGCCAGGAAGATTCTGATTGCCTCGATACTTGCAACTGGAGCAAATGATTCTTCCAAGTCAATACCCTCCTCTTGACGACATCCTTTTGCAACCAATCGAGCCTTGTTCTTTAGCACATCACCATGCTCATCAAGTTTTACTTTGAAGATCCACTTTAGAGCAATGATCATATACGATCGGGGCGGTACTAATTCCCATACATCTAGTCAATCGAACTCATAAATTTCTTCTTGCATGGCATTGAACCATTTGTCTTCATTCATGGCGGTTCTAACGTCTTTTGGTTCGACCTTAGATAGTACGGAGTTGAAGAAGCACCACAAGGTATCAGTTGCAAGTTGTTTATGAGTGGATACTAGACAAGAAGGGTTTCCAATGATGTTGTCCAATGGATGGTCATGTGTCCATTTTCTAAGGTGTTCGTGTGGTTGTTGTTGAGGAACTGAAGGGTTGTTGTTGAGGAAATGAAGTAGTAGAGTTTGGATCTCCTGATGAAGATGGTTCTGAAGTTGATTCAGGAGCAAATATGTTCTCAAATGGAGCATCTTCAGGAGTAGCAAAGGGGTTATCTCCATCATAGGTGCCAGAAACATTTCCATGATGCACACTTGATGATTGAGGATTTGATGATGAGGATGAGTGATCTGCAATAGGCGCATCTTGACTCAATGACATAGAAGCGATGGGTTATCTCGTTGGTAGGTTAAGGGCAGCCTCTGTTGATGGATTTGTTGATCATTAGCAATAGGCTCATAGTGTTCATCAAACATTGGATCAAACAATTTCTTTAAATCATTTTCGAAGGGGTACATATGGAATTCTTTGGTGAGGATTTTGTACAAGAGAAGAACTAATGGGACTACTTAATGAAGGTTGTGATGCGGGTCGAACTTGATTGTCGTGGAGCCATTTTCCCGAACGACTCATCGAGCGTGGCGTGAATAGTTTCCATGATATCTCGAGTTCTTTTGTTATAGATTCGGTAACCCATCTTGTTTGGTGCATAACCACAAAAACTCCAATGTCCGCTTTAGCTCTTAATTTACCTAAATCTTGACCGTCATTCGTTGGATAGCACAAAGCACAAAATACGAAGGTAGGAGAGATCGGGTTTTCGTTTATGGACAAGTTCGTATGGAGTTTTCCATGAGTGGTGTGTATGAGGAGCGATTTTGGGTGTAGCAAGCGGTGGCAATGGCTTCAACCCAAAGAAACATTGGAACCTTTGAGTAAATTAGCATTGTTCTTGCGGCTTCAACAATGGTCCAATTTAGTCTTTCAACTACACCGTTACATTGAGGCGTCGTGGAACACTTCTTTGATGGTGATTCCAATGCTTTCATAAAATTGACTTAGGTCTTTGTTAACAAACTCGGTGCCATTGTACATTGAATAATTCTAACGGTCTTGTTAAGTCGAACTGCATTTGTTTGATAAGTTTGATGATGACATACGGGTTTCATCCTTTGTCCTCAAAACTTAACCCAAGTAAATCGAGAGTAGTCATCAACAACGACTAATACATATTTCTTCCCATTTATCGTTTGCACTCTCATAGGTCCGCACAAATCCATATGAAGAGTATAAAGAACTTCCATAAGCGAGTTTGCGGGTTTGGGTTTGTGGGCATATTTCATGCTTTTTCCCAATTGGCATCTTGAACAAAGATGATCTTTTCATACTTTAATCTGGGTAAGCCTCTTACTAGGTCCTTTACGGAAAGATCATTAATGGTGCGAAGTTCAAGTGATTGAGGCGGCGATGCCATAACCATGACTTTGTTTTGAAGCCTTTGACAACAAGCAGTTGGAGAAGACTTCATCATATCTTTGATAGAGATGGTGTATAGGTTTGTACCACGTGTTCCTCTTAAAGTTACACACCATCAAGTTCTCTAACGAAACAAGTATGTTTTCTAAAAGCCACCTCTAGATCGGAATCACGAATTGACCAACGAGAAATAAGTTATGACCAAGACCTTCAACATAATATACCACGGAGATTACACTATCACCAACAACATAATCTCCATAACCCATAATTGCACCTAAATGGTGGTTCCGAATCTAACGGTCCTAATAAATTTACTCACGAAGTTCATGAGCCATGGCGGTCTCGGTCATATGCTTGGAGCGGCTGAGTCCAAGTACCACGAGCGATTTGAGCGACCTGCGGTTGAACACGAGACAAGAATGGATAAGCTGGATAATTGGGATCCCCATGCAAGAATGGGTTCCACTTGGTTAGAAAACGAGATTGGAACATCTACATCAGAAATAGAATCAATAAAATCATTAGAGGTAGATGCCGGGCTAGTAGGAACAGTATATCTATTCAAAGTATGTTCACTTCTTAAAGGTATAGTTCTACCAGTGGGCATCCATTTCCTAATGGGCATTAATCTAGATAATTCAGGGCACAAATCATTAAGATTGAATTTACGGCCAGTAGGTATCCAATGATAACCTACATTACTAAATTTTCTTCCTGTTGGTTTCCAATGTTTTCTAGCCCTCTTCCTCCTTGGTTTTCGACCTTTTTATCCATTGTCTAGTGTTAACCATTTTAATAGGAAATTTTGCGGTATTACTCATCTCATTCACAACACATTCATGATTAATACGGACATCAAGCATTCATTACATGTTTTGTAAGTAGTAGCGAATTCAAATTAATTACGATGCGCTTAGAGCTAACACTAGAATCAACACGATTCGTTTTATTCAAATTCTCCCTAAGGTGATCTTTACTCTCTTCCATTGAACATTCCTAGCTTGCAAGGTCCTATCATTCTTTGTATTCCTTGAGGCTTTGACCGCTTCGCTTTGGTGTCACTGATTACTCTGTGGGAATTATGGAAGATTAGTTGGTTTGCTACTTTTGCATTCTGAACTAGAAGTCTTGGGATCGAACTACTTGAAGGCACTCTAGAGTTTACTTGGTTATCTTGGAGATAGAATGGGTTGCATACTTATCACTAGGCATCGACCAAGGAATCACGACTTTACCTTTCTCACCTAAGGATTTAGGACATGTTGCAATTAAACATCTCCACGAGATCGTTTGGCACGAAAGCAAGCAAACCTAATTTAACTATCAAGTGGATTATTTATGCGATCCTCTTCTACAATCTCACGGAGACATTCTAGACTATCCTTAAGGTGAGCAAGATAATTATGAAATACAAGTTTGTTATTTCTAAGATGAGGAGGAATGTATTTAATGATCACAATATATTTAGAATCTGCGGATGACTTTGATGCAACATTCTCATTGAAGACAAGTGGCATTTTCCTTTTCACGACTCCTCAGATTCTCAATTTCCTTTTGTAAAGAAGTTATTTTTCATTATTCTTGTCACGAGTGACTTTCATTGAATCATATAACTCTTTAAAGTGTCGTTTGACCTTTTCATTTTCTTCTAGAAAACTCTCATTTTCTTTTGTAAGACATTAACCAAGTTTTGAAGATGAAAGTTTTAGAAAATTGAGAATCTAAAGGAGGAGGCATTTGGGAGCCGGTCGCATTGTTCTTTTCACCCTTTAATTGTGAAATTTGGGCTTTCAACTTTCGATCGTGTTACAATGAGCTTGAATCTGTTCGTCACGTTTGTTTATTTCAAAAGCGCATCAAACTCGGAACATTTGAGGATGTCTTGATGTTTGAGGTTTTGACATTTTCTTTGAGATGTTGATATTTTAGTTGCAAATCAAAATGTTCAACTTCTAGCTTAGAAAGATGTTTTACCAAATTATCGTGATCATCTGATCAATTTTCTCATTTATTTTTGAGTTTTTATTTTCAAGCTCAATGACACGATCATGGGAAACTTTCAAAGCAACAGATAATTCATGAAATTGAGAAGCGATAATAGAATACTTAGTCACGATATAAAACACGTCTTGAGCAACACAACTTGAAATCAAATTTTCATTTAAGATATGCAAGTTCTTCCTTTCAATTTCATTATATTTGAGTTCCGTTCATAATCATTGACCTCTACTATCATTGCATCAAATTCCTTTTCCATTTCTTTAATATCGAGTTTATTCCTTTTGAAGACTCTTAAATTGACCTTTTAATTGTTTAAAGAAAGGCATGACCTCGGTTAAATAACATTCTTTAGTTTGCTCAAAACCCTTTCCCTTGATTATCCCAGTGGGTGTGATCCTTTTCTTACGTTTTCTCAAAATCAACAAATAGTTGATAAACAACATACATCTTGATTAAGGTCTTGCTATTAGTGGAAATAGTTCTAGGAACTAAATGCATTGGTGTATTTGGAGGATACACGGTGGTTTGAGCATTTTCCTAATGGGAGTGTTTGTTTCAACAAGTACATTAACTTTTGTTTATCCATATCTTTCTTCCAAAAACTTGTTACGGGGTTAATTGAGTTTGAGGTTTAAACATGTTAAGGAGATCAATTTTCCTTAGTGTAATCATGGGGTTTGATCGTTATGTTATTCTTTTTACCGCGAGGATCGTTAAGCTTCTTATCCATTTTCTCCTAGATGTATCATCTAATTTTCTATCCTCTTCCGTGCTTCCAATACATGATGGTGTTTGCCTAGGCTTAAGGATTTCATTACCATCATATATTACCTTCGAGCCTCTAGCTATTTTACCATACTTAGGATTGGGTTTCTCTACTAGGGAATACTATGCTTATCGCTTAAGACTCTATGCTTAGTGATCATGTGAGCGATCAGAATGGTATTCCTTGTCGTACAACTTATTTTCAAGCTTGTTTTCAAAGTTTTTAGATTGGAAAAATCATTCAAAGTTTTGATTCCTTAGCATTAAATTATTGTTTAAGCACTTTAACATTATCTTGAAGTTCTTGCTTTTGCTTACTTGTTTTAGTAAGCTTTTCTTGTAAGGAATTTAACTCTTGTTTTAACACTTCTTCTCTAAAATTACTTTTCTAATGATTATGCGCATTTGGTCATCCATTTCACGCTCACGGGTAGTTAACTCAAACTTAGCACGTTGTTCATAAATAGCAACTTGTTCTTTATAGGCATTTAGTTCGAGATAATAGAATCATCGAGGGCACATGCGGTGTATTCATAAAAACATAGTCATTATTGATTGCGGAAGATACATCACTTGGTGCGATCTCACTTTCACTTTGTTTCACATATTGATCATATGGGACAATATTACTATTACCCTCATTATCAATATCGAATCATAAGTTTCATTGATTGTACCGTTATGTATCTTTTGCCCATCAACCTCATCGTATAGTTTTAATACCTCGACATGATTGAATCTTTTGAAGGAGTGACTGTTGTGGTGAAGGGACCTTTGGAGAGACCATAGGTGAGATGCTAGCCATGAAGATTGTGCAGGCGGTGGGTTCATCATCGACATCAGTCAAATGCATCACGATCTGCTACTTGAAAGGCATTTTGATGATTTTGACTTATTTCACAATTGGTTGCTCATCTACATCCGCATCATATGTCTTAGCATTCCTTGAAGAAACAACAATTCCTCTTCATTCATCATTGCTCCATTATCTTGAGCTTGCACAGCAACATCTTGTCTTTGAAGTACTACGCATTTTGTGGGCGTTTTGGAGATGTGCGGTTCCTTGCAATATGTCCTCACCACCACAGTTGTAGCATTTGATTGGCTTTGCTTGCCCTTGATTGGCATTTCTTCCCGATTACGATTGCCATATATCCTCCACCTACTCCGGCATTACCATAACCGTTCCAACCATCCTTGTTCATATCATTTTGTCTTCCTTGCACATTACGCACCACTATCTTACCATCTCGGCGGTAGCTTGATTGTGTGGATTGGATCTTTGTTACGAGATTATTGTTGGTGTGTGGGAGGAATTCAATTTTGACTTACCATGAGAGATAGTTGATTGATGATGTTTTCAATGAGTGTATTTGAGTCGGGAGGCTTATATCTTTGGATCGGGAATGAGCTTGTAATTACCATTACCCGTGGGTATGACTTGTGATGCTTTGGTGCTAATCCCAACATTGGTGTAGAATGAAGTAGAGTCATTTGTGAACTAGTTTCCCCACATTGGATTTGAGCTTTTCAAGAATCCTTCGTTCAAACATAGCATGTCTCTCATTCTAAGAAGGAAGGCATCTGATTGCTCATAGTTGGTGTTCTTCAATCCTTTGGTTAGCTTCGGAGGTGACAAATTTGTGCCATTCGGGATTCATGTTGTTCACAAACTTTGAGTTCGGTGAATATTTGGCATGGTCATTTGATATTCCTCATATCATTCACAACCTTGTGGAATCTCACGTAATATTCATAGACACTTTCTTACGGTTTCATCTTAAAGTGCTCAAATTCATCATCTGATTGAGATTCTCTGTCTTCCTTAGTTAGTTCGGACCGAGAGAAGCATCTTGACATTGTCCCAAAGCGCCTTAGCTTGATGTTGTGATTGATCGACTTGTAGATGTCCTTTGGTAAACCACAAGTATGATGTTAGAAGCCACGATATCGCATCGTATCTCTTATTCTCCTTATCGATCGAGTTCATCATACATTTTAGGTCTATCCGGTCCTAATATCACCGAGCCATCGCGGCGATTATCAAGTATGTCTCTGGTTATCTCAACTTGATCGGTCCTTCATCAATTGACTTGAGAATGTTAACTCCATTTTCTTTCCTAGACAATACAACCTAATTCGTTGAGCCCATGAGTCATAGTCGGTTATGTCAAGCATTGGTGGGCGAGTGTCGAACCGGTTGCAGGCGTCCTCGACTCTGAAGAGATGATTGTAGGCGCGTTGGTAGACATGATTACAGTTTCACGGGATTTTATAACTCTATGATTAAGCGGAAATAGATTCTTTCACGAGTTTTACTAAATCAAGAAAACCGTATTAGAAACAAATATTAACCAAGTCGCTATAATCCTTGAACCAAGTCGCTAAGCACAAGTCGCTAAGTAGCAACTCGCTAAACCTCAGTCGTTGTGAATCAAGTCGCTAAGCACAAGTCGCTAAGACCAAGTTCTTTGAACACAAGTCGCTAGAGCACCAAATCGCTAAGTAGACAAGTCGCTAAAGAACAACTCGCTAAGTTTCCAAGTCGCTAGTAGCAACTCGCTAAGAAGAATAAGGACAAGTCACTAGAAACAAGTCGCTAAATAACCAAGTCGCTGGCAGTAGTGGAACCTCCACTAACTTGTCTTGTTTGTTGGCTTGTCTCAATAGACAAGTCGGTTAATCAAGTCGCTCGACTTAATGTTGGAATCACTCCTAAGCGTATTTCAAGTATTTATATTTCATATGTAATAGGTAGCTTTATTATGGCCTTTATGTTTGTTTAAGGTCAAGCTTATGTAGAAGGCCCATAAGCTTAGGCCCAAGCCCAATAAGGAATAGGGAAGGAGGGGTGTTGCCTAGCTCCTTGCCTATATAAACAATGTAATAACCCTCACTTGAGGGTTGGTTGTTCAAGTTTTCTCTTTCACATACATCTTCGCATAACCGGTCATATAATATATTGTGTGTGTGTGTGTTATATCTTGTTCATCCGCCTTCATCTCTTCTCTTATAACTTGTGTTTGTAAAACTAGTGACCTAACGATGGTATCAATCGCCAAATAGTTGGGTGTACTCTTTGTTTTGAAGTTTTTGGTTTTGGGTCTTCTGGCGTAAAGATAACGCAATCTTTGGTTCTCTTAAAAACTTGTTTTTACACTTTTAATCCAAGATTCTTGTACTTTCAACGTTTTGAGGTGTTAAAATACTTGTTTTGGCAAAAGTTTCAAACTTTGCGTGGATCATTGTTTTGAACTAGTTTTTGTTCGTGTGTGTCGTTCTACGCATAAGCTGTTTGAGTGCTTTGGATCATCAAGTTTCACATTTTGTGTTCTTTTGGTGTTATTGAAGCTATTTCATCACACAAAAGCGGTTTAGAAACATCTTTGGGCAAAATCAAAATTACGAGTAATCTCGCGTATCAAAACCCTAAAATTACAGCGTAAGATTTTTCCTTGGTTTGATCTTCATTTTCTGGTTTATTCCGTGTTTTCTTACTTGGATAAGTGCGAAAATCGTCGACTTTGGATATCTTTTGCCTTTGTGAAGTGTAAAAGATCATTTGAGCAAAAACCTAAACTTACGCATAAGCATAAGCTTACGGCGTGAAATCTCGCATAAGATTCACTTTACGCGTAAACTTAGGTCTCGCATAAGGTAATCCTCGCCTAACTTTCTCGCCTAACTTTTGTCTCGCATAACTTTAGTGCTTTTATCCTACTTACGCGTAAGCTAAAACCTCGCGTAACTCCTCATTATTCTGCGTAACTTTTGGTGTTTTACGCATAAGTGCTACTTGGTTCTTGTCTTTTCTCGCCTAAGGACACTTCATCAACAAAGGTTCATTCGACTACAAAGATCCATTTTACCACACAAGTTTATCATCATGTCTCAACCACCATACTCTAACTATTTCCTCACACTTATAATCATCAACAACAACAACAATTAACTCCACAACATCAACAATGGAATCAACAACAAGCTATTTATCAACAACAATTTAATCGACAACATACTCCACAACTTGGTGCAATTCCACAACCACAAATGGTTCAACCACCACCAAGCCTTCAAGTTCAAACCTACACAAATGATTTCAATCAACATCCATCAAGGAACACTATGAAGGAACCCACTTGGTTTGCAAAGATGTGTGAAGCTTTAAGCGACCAACAATCAATTCATGAAGTTGGATCACTTGATAGACCTCCAATGCTCACTCCGAAACTACGATCAATGGGTGATAAGGTTCTTTAGGTTTTGTGATCTAAAGAAGCCACATGGAAAGTTCTTAAAGAAGGTTATCTTGGAAGGTCCATTTGAGATGCCTCTTGTCATTGTGCAGGAGATCAGCTGCTTTGTTCCCGAGAGATGAACAAACCAACATTGCTCTTGTTGCGATTTAAATCCTCTGAACTTCTACACTATGAAGGTGATGAACTTGCAATGGAATACATCCTCTTAGGATTACCAAACCCAATTCTTCGTAGTGTTGATGCTCAAAAGCGCACAAAAATGTGGGATCATATTAGTCTTCTTATGGAAGGATCATACTCAATCGGGAGGATTTGGAATCCAAAATTTACTTGGCTTATGAACACTTCATGATTGAACACGGAGAGACACTAGAGTCCTATCATCATCGATTTTCGAGACATCATCAATGATTTGGATAAACACAACATCATCATGCCAAGAATTGCGGTGAATACTAAGTTCTGAGTAGTCTTGGTCACGAATGGGAGAAGTATGTCATTTTCTCCGTCAAGCGAAGAATATGCATCATTCTACTTATGGATTGTTGTACGATTACTTGAAGCCTCATGAAAAGGAAGTTGATCGGGAAAGGATTCTCCGTGCTCAAATTGCTAAGCGATCGCATCCGGATAATCAACAACTTGCCTTGTATGCTCAGCGAATTATCCTCTCGACCGACAACTCAACCAAGCTGCTTCAAACACACCTTCACGGCAACAACCTCAACAAAATCAATTGGTTCCATACGACAACAATGCTCAAGCATATGTCGATTGAAGCGGCGAGAAATCGATCCATTGAAGCATTGCAACAAGGATTTGTGATGATTGCTAATGCTTTTGGCGTTACACCAACAAATCCAACAATCGTATTCGTTCCTCATCTAACACACGGACTCAATTGTTGTGAACAATGGGCGTGTTGAAGTTGAATCGTGATTATGGTCGTCGGATGGGCGGTGGTCAAGGGTTTAATCTTGTGGGTAGGAATAACAATGAGCTCAAGTGGTGGAGCAGAAATGCTCGAGAATCGGTTAAATGGTCTTAGATGCTACAAGCGCAATGAGAAGGACACTGGCTAATGCATGCCCAAAGCCAAGGACTAGGGGCGGTGCTTATTTCAAAGAGGCTTTACTTTTGGCTCTTAAGGATGAAGTGGTGGATCTCTCACGGACAAAACGAGCTTTATGGCGGATCTGAGACTCGGATGATGATATGGAGGACTTGCGAGGCCAATGCATTTATTATGTTGATGGCTAATATGCAAGAGTTACACATGAGTGAAAGCAGGCCCGGTGTATGACAACGATGGCTTGTCTCAGTGCCGAACAAACCATCATCATATCGAACTAATATCTCCATCAATATACGAATCAAAGCGCGGCTCGGAATGTTCAAAATGAGTCATCTACATCTCATTCGGCGATTTTCAAATAAACCCGTAGTTACATTTGGCGATCGAGAAGACCTTATGGTTTCCTTGATAATCAAATTGACTCCGTGGTTATACTTGAGGATCTAAATAATGATCATGTTGTGACTCGCGTTGAACAAGATGAACCTTTGCCCCATCGGATCTTGTTACATTACTTAAGACCAACAATCCCAAATTCTTGCATGTGTTGCATTAAATCGGTCCTTAAAAAGTAAAAATGCCTTTGTTAACCAAGGATTTTGAATGTTTACAAATGCAACTCAACTTTTCAAAACTCAAGACAACCGTGAAAAAGGTTTTGAAGCCGCTTTTGCAAAATCTCATCAAAGCGAAAAATATTTAGAGACGGATCGTGATCTAGCCGCCTCGAAGAATGCTTTGTTATGCGAATTAGAACAAGCTGAAACACGAACATAAAAAGCAAATTAACGCTCTCACCTTGGAAAATCAAAAGCTAAAAAGGTGAGTTGTTAAATTGTCAAAAGCAGTTCTCCGCATACAAAAAGCATTCAACGAATCGGGTAGATGACCTTCTTGAAGAAATTATCGACTTGCAAAACAAACTTAAAGAGTTTAAAGCATTGTTTACAAACATGGTGAATCGATATGACTATTGAAAAGTTTACCTTAAAACCCAATCAAAAGGATATGGAAAAATCTAGGCGATTACAAACCAAAGCTTTCACTAAAACATTCAAACCAACTCACGAAGTTTCGGTCTGAGAATACAAAATTGATAATCTTGTCATGAGTGTTGTTGAATATCATCGTCAAGAGGAATTAGATCGAAGGCGAGTCGATCAAAATTAAAAATGTTGTTTACAACAAACCTTTTAATTATAAAAGCGGTCACTTCGTCACTGCGGATTCTTCAAACACACCCAAGGGTTATCATCAAAACACACAGTCTTCTAATGTTAATCCCAAAGCAGACTTTGCACAAACTTATGGTCCTTTACCTTCCATTAGTGAAGTAAACTCACAACTGAAAATCGAAAAATTCTTGATATTTTGACATTTTCATGGTGACCTCAAAATTTTACAACATGAGATAGAATATCGATCGAAATCAAAGTTGAACATTTTCAATCGCCTCTGGCGCGAGAACAAAGAGACATTTTCGGAAAAATCTTTTACCTAATGTTAAAAACTTGAAAAGTTGTGCAATTGCACAGGAAAAGGATTTTCATAAGGAACTTGGGGTAATGAAAAGCGTTTTCGAGAAAGCGAAACATCTATTTCTAATACTAAGCGTAAAAGAAACTCTTGAGAAAAGATGTTGATCGACTCTTGGAAGATGTTATCGTCTTGATATCCATAATGTTGTGTTATTCTATTCTTTGCCATATGCATCGATCATATCTCTGCTGATATTGTTGAAACTGTTATTCTTGTTGAGAACACCGATAATGTGCTTGGATCGAGTCTTTAAAAGCGAAAATAAGCGATTACTCTTTGAAATTTACAATGCAAAGCGTCGTCTTCATTGGTGTGAAAAGATATTCACAACCATCAACTTAGTTTTCAAAGAAAATCGCTCGGTTGAGTGCAAAATCTTCGATCCTAAAATTGAGCAAGCTGGATGATCAAAGCGTGTCTTTGAAAAGTCAAATCTCAAAATATGAACAAGAACTTTTAAAAGTTAAGCAGAATATGGTGTCATATTTGATTTACTCAAAAGACTCGACTTGAAGCATCAAGCGAACTTGATCACTATCTTGCTCACACTAGAGATGTCATGAATTTTCTTTGGAAATATTAGTTACGAAAATCAAGATCGATTCACACTATCTCTAAGTTACGGAAATGTTAGGAAAGTATGAACAACTTCCGCCTCTTGTGATTAAGAGATTAGCACCAGTCACACTTAGTAATCGTGAACCTAGAATTCCCTTGCCAAATCACAAGTTGCTAATGTGTTTCCTCTCTTGAAAGCAGGAATAGTTGCATCTTTTCCAAGCGTCCGCACTTCACGACCTAGGAGCACTCAATCGAAGAATAGGAAGTTGCGACCTAAGAAAAGATCAATAAGGAATGCTAAAGTAGAAGAACACCCTAGGACTCGAATAAAACTCATGTTGCTTCCACTATAGATGTTGCGTCGGCAAATGTAATACAAATAGTGATGTAACGAATGCTAAACCGTTAAGTACTTTTGATATTGATCGATGCACCTTGTGTTATTTGTCGAAAGAGTATGAATTCGATTGTCATGACAAATGTGTTGCTAAAGCTATAATCTCTCGATTACGGAATCCTAAGAATCGGAATACCTCTAGGCCCACTAATCATTCTAAGTGCGTGCTTGGTAGACCGCCTTCTTTAGATTCTAAGGCAACCATTGCTATCACGGTAGCTCGCTTCACCTCCTAAGAATGTAGTACCACCTAGTGTTTTCACTAAGACTAAAGCAAAGAGTAGTTATAGATGGCGAAATGGATATATAACACACTAGGATTTAAATGGATGCCTAAAATTATCAATGTGTGTATGTCTAACATACACCTTGGAACCCTCTAACATTTGGGTTCCACATCTACTTCTATTCCATCGTGTAAATGCATGTGTAATGCGGTGATCTGAGATCATTCTCTGGATTGTTGATAGCGGATGTTCCCGACACATGACGAGCAACCTTAAGCTGTTATCAAACTTTATTGCAAAGTTCATTGGCTTTGTCAGTTCGGGAGCGATCACTTGCGACTATCATGGGCTACGGAGATTATGTCAATGGGAACATCGAAATCGGCGGGGTTTACTATGTGGAAGGCCTCGGTCACAATCTGTTTTCGATGGGTCAATTTTGTGATGGAGATTTGGAGGTTGCTTTCGGGGAGAAAACTTGTTTCATTCGTGATCTACAAGGAAATGACCTTATGTCGGCTCGCGTAATTCTAGTCTCTACACTATCTCTATGCAAGACATGGTTGCTTCCTCTCCCATTTGCTTACTTTCAAAGGCAACATCTACAAAATCACGGCTATGGCACCGTCGTCTCTCACATCTAAACTTTCAAACCATCACCAACCTTGCTCGACACAAACTAGTTGAAGGACTCCCGATTCCGGTATTCAAAGATCACCTTTGCTCGACTGTGAACAAGGGAAAAGCACTCGTGCTCATTTTCCTTCAAAGGTGGAACCTGACTCTCGGCATGTACTACATCTTCTTCACATGGATTTGTGTGGCCCGATCGCGTGCAAGCGATCAATGGCAAGCGCTACATCTTAGTAATTGTTGATGACTACTCACGATGGACTTGGGTCTACTTTCTTCGTAGCAAAGACCAAGCTCCACAAATGATCATCACCTTTCTCACAAAAATCTGAGTTCGACTCCATAACACCGTCGGGATAATTCGAGCAGACAAAGGCGAATTTGTTAACAAAACCCTTCGTGAATTTTATGAGAAAGTGGGAATTGACATCAAACATCTATTGCGTACACACGAACAAAGCGGAGTTGTTGAAAGGCGAAACCGAGCGTTAGTGGGCTGCAGAACAATGTTAATCAATGCTAAACTTCAGTTACTTATGGGCGGAAAGTGTATCTCGCATGCTATACTCAAAACCGTTCTATGATCACAAAGCATACAACAAAACACCTTTCGAGCTTGTCACAACTATAAACCGAACCTCAAACACTTTCATGTATTTGGATCCCTTTGCTATCCGAATAATGATCGTGATGATTTTGGAAAGCTCAAAGCCAAAGGCGATATTGGGTCTTTATTGGATCTTGTGACAATTCTAAAGGTTTCGAATGCGGAATCGTCGAACTAAGGAGGTAATGGAAGCGATTCATGCTCATTTCGATGAACTCACGGAAATGGCTTACGAGTATATGACTTAGAACCGGTCACAACCGTTTAAACTTCCTCAACCCCATCATCGGTGAACAAAGCCCCACTAACTCGTCAACAAATGGAAAGGTTATTTGCTCCTACATTACGTGGCGATATTGATGAGCGTGCTCGGTGTATCCATTGTTTCATTGCACAACGATAATATTCCTATACGATACACTGCTACAACAACTCTTGTTGAAGATGCACCTACACGATTGACTCCAACACAGCGATTGAACACACGCTTCCAACAATGATGAACGGTGATGATATTACGAATGAAGTACCCCGCTGCGATTTTGATCCAAATCGTTCTTGACCCGTTTGCTAATGAGGCTGCTGCACGGATGTCGCGGAATCTTCAACAAACCATTTGAATCCTCGAATCGCACAATGTATACCAACATCAACCCTACACATAGATGGACAAAAGACCATCCTCGGCTAACATTATTGGCAACCCGAATCAACGGTCGTTCGAGACAACGTCTTCACACAGATGGTGAACATTGCATTTATGCACTCTTTGTCTGCCAATCGAGCCTAAAAACATTAAAGGCGCAATGACAAAGACAAGCTGGATTGAATCCATGCGGGAAGAACTCAACCAATTCAAGCGTCTTGAAGTATGGGAGCGGTTGAAAGACCAACGAGGGTCTCGTCATTGGTCTAAAATGGTTGGAAAAACAAATTGGATCTTTGAAGGAATGTCATCGAAACAAGTCACGTCTAGTTGCTAAGGGTTATCGTCGGGAAGAAGGAATAGACTTTGAAGAATCTTTTGCTCGGTTGCTCGTCTTGAGGCATTCGGATATTTCGCGTTCATTGCTCATATGAATATGACGGTCTATCGGATGGATGTCAAAGCGGCGTTTCTCAATGGACAACTTAAAAGCGGTCTATGTCGACCAACGGATGGATTCGTTGATCACGAGTTCCCGAACCATGTCTACAAAGCGAACAAAGCTCTTTATGGTCTCAAACAAGCCCCTCGGGCATGGTGCGATAAGCTATCATCTTTCCTCATTGCCAATAATTTCACCAAAGGCTCGGTTGACCCAACTCTTTTATACAATATCACGGGGCACATATCTTAATTGTTCAAATTCGTGGATGACATCATTTTGGGTCTACACATAAAAAGTTTTCAATCGCTTTTGCAAAACTAATGAAGAAAAATTTTGAAATGTCCATGATGGGTGAACTTACGTTCTTTCTAGGGCTGCAAGTTCATCAATCACCCGTGGTATTTTCTTGAGTCGATCAAATATGCCCTTGAAGCTGTTAAACAAATTTGGAATGACAAACTGTGACACTTATGCCACACCAATGGCTCATACCAAGAAGTTAGATCTTTGATTTACATGGGAAATTAGTTGACCCTACCAAATACCGAAGTATTATTGGGTCTCTCATGTATCTAACGACTAGCGAGACTGATATTGTCTTTCCGTTTATCTATGCTCCGTTATCGATCGCGACCAAGCTGAAACCCACCTCTACGAGGCTAAAAGAATCCTCCGATACATCAAGGAACCATTAACTTGGGGATCGGTATCAGAAGGATTACGGTTTTGAACTAATCGCTTTTGAGGCGGCGATCACGCGGGATGCTTAGACTCGAGGAAAAGTACTTGAGAGCTCTACAATTTCTCGGTGATAAAGCGGTGTCTTGGCAATCAAAAAGCGAGGATTGTACATCATTGTCATCAACGAAGCGAGAATATGTAGCCATGTCGCGTGTTGTGCTCAAGTCATCGGATGAGAACACAACTCAAAGACTATGGTTACGTGTTGTGAGAATCGATGTCTTTGCGACAATCGGTGCCATTGCCATCTCGTGCAACTCATTCGATTTTCGAAATCAAAGCACATCGATCTTCGCTATCATTTCATCAAGGACCACGTGGAGCAGTGCAGTTGAATTATACTTTGTGGTCTTGAATACCAATTGGCGGATCGCTCACCAAAGCCTTGCCTCCGCTAGGTTTAATGAGTTGGTCCACGGAATTGGTATGAGGTGTTTGACTCAAGAGGAATTGGATGACCTCTTAAAAGCAGTCTTAAAACACATCAAACACCAAAACATCTTTTGTAAATAAATTTTTCAAAACAAAATACAAAAATATAAAATCCGATAAAACAACAAAAATATTCTCCTAATCTATCTTTCTTTCAACATGGCAAGTACATTTCTTCCGTCAACACTTTAATCTTTCAAAATTCAATATTTTTCCGATCAAGTGTTGAGGGGAAAAATAATCTCTTAGCTTGTTTCAAAACATCGTGTACTTGCATGTTATCATATCTCGGTTGATTTTGTTACAAATGGTGGTACATTTTACGGTTCAAAGACACTCCTCGGACTTAAATTAATAACCTTTCATTATTTTCTCAAGTCGGGGGGGTGTCGTCATGTTTCTTTCTAAAATCTTTGTTTGGTAACCAAAATGGAAGTTAAAGGCTTTGTTTGAAAAAGGAAAAGGTGGAGGGACCAAAAGCGTCAAAGGTTAAACTCACTTTTAATAAAACACCCTCCACCTACTTTCACTTCTCATTTATTACAAAACCTAAAACCATCCTCGCATAAAATTCACTCAAGAAATCCGTGTTTGGATCTTCATTTTGTAAGTGGATTAATGTTTCTAACGTGTTTTTGAACAATGGTTTTGATTTTCAAATGAATCCAGCGGTCAAATCTCTTGATATGGATGATTTTGTGTTCTTAAACTTACGGCGTAAGAACACATAATCATGTGTTATGTGTTTGTGACTCAAAAGATAATGTCAAAATGTTTTAAAAACATCTATGATATGTTTTCTATCCTCAAAACTAACCCAGAATCACGAATTGATGAATTTTGAATATTAGGGTTTATGAGTCGAATTGGGTATTTCTAAATGTGAAGTGTTTTGGTCAAAAAGATTGTTGGGTTATGCTCTTGTGTTATTGAATTGATGATTTCCAAGGTCTCTAACCACCCAGAAACACGAATTGGTTAACAATTTGAAATTAGGGTTTAAGGTTCTTGAGTTTGGGTATTTTGATTCACTTTGCAAATTAAGTGTTAAAACTTGGTCATTATGCTCTCACAACATCTAAGATATACGAGAAAAACTTTGGTGCATAATCCATGGCTAAAATTCATACAGCGTAGATTTAGGGTTTTAAAACTACGCGTAAGATTTTCTCGTAGCGTGTGAAAAGCTGTGCAATTGTGTTTTGATCGTCATAAAATGAATGTTATGTGTTTAACATTGATGATATGATGCTTTATTTCGGGCTTGCAACACTTAATATTGAGAATCAAGGTTGTTGTTAATCTCGCATAAGGATCACCTTACGGCGTAGCTTGTTATCGTAAGATTTGTCTTCTGGCGTAGCTTCTACGCATAAGGTTCTACATATGGGACTACGGCGTATCACTGTGAAGGATATGCGTGCGATGACCTCTACGCATAAGGTCAACTCTTACGGTAGCCTTACGCGTAAGGTTAATATATGCCTACGCATAAGCTCTCGCATAAGGTCTCCTTTTCCTCGCGTAACACTTCTTACGCGTAAGTTAGGATCTCTGGCGTAAGTTTACGCCTCGCATATATCATTCTGTCTCTCGCATAACTTTACCAATCCTACGCATAAGCCGAGATCATACCTTCGTTATGAATTGTTACGTGTACAAACTTGTAAATAAACTAATCATATCATCACGAATCCAAAATGTCACTAATAAACTTAAATCGTTTGATATGTTGTGAACAATAAGTGATAAAATAAACTTTAAAACTTAAAGTTAACTAACTCATGAAACATTTCACGACATCATTGAACTATTGAACATACAAGTGACTTAGGACTCGTAACAATCATTATCTTTGTACATTCAATAACTAGACAATAAGACCTTACATTGACTAACATTATGTCTTCGATATGTTGGTTCTTTTGGCTAATGTTATTTGAGATCACGACATGGTGAACAAATGAATGTGGATGCACGAAGTTCTCTCCATTCTTGATATCTATCCTCATGGCTATCCAATGAAGATAGGAAAGAATAATCTCCGTGTTGACTTTGACACCCTCACTTGCTCGAATCTTCGTGTTTAATTGCTATTGATATTACGAGGACTCATCCGTATCGAACATGCTTACTCGCTCTGCAAGCTGTTCACGAGATCTACATCCAGCAGTTACGGAACACTATGGAAAGGGTCAAAGGACGGGCTCTTGTGCGGTGACTACGAATCACAAACAAGTCACCATTACACTGCGAGACTTAAAGAACATTCTCCTAATTCACGATGTCGATCCAACCAAACTATATGCCACTTTGTTGAAGAGCTCACTCTCAATTCTTAATCGATATCGGTTATGGCGAGGCTACGGGAGTAATCACCAAGCATTCTCACGTAGAGCTTAGAGTATTCCTCAACCACGGAGAACTCTCTACATGATCATCACCAAGTACATTTACGGTCGTGGCGGTGACTATGAGCACCCTAAGCTCATGGAGCGCAAATATTACGGGCATTGGTCAACAAGAAACACATCGCTATCGAAGCTCGATTTGGGATGACATGATGTCATTTCTCAACAAACTTGGCTCAAAGATTCCCTACATCGGATATACTAAATTGTTGATCCGAGAGCACTTGGACTTCATCACGATATTCCCAGAGGCTCAATGACCCGACAATCACGATATGTTGGCGGAACCTATTCTATCTGTCGGAATCAAGGAAGCGTCTACAAAGAAACAAGGTCTTTGTCTTTGATTTCCTTTAGCGAAGATGTCGAGCTCGAAGCGTACAAAAGGTATCGGAGGCGGTCGAGACAAGGCAAAGTTGGTCATCTCGACGAAAAATCTTACGGAACACTGTAAGGAGAACCGAGAAAAGGAAGTCTTGGAAGTGTCACAAGTTCGAGATAGTCGGAGGAATGTTCCAAAGAAGAAACCTATTCAAAAGAAACCTACCCCTAAGAAAAAGTTCCTTCTCGGAAGCCACTCCGATCCTTTCACGAACCGCAAAGGCGGCTCGGGGCGAGGACTCGATGCTCTTGACACGGATGAAGAGATCACATACTACGAAGCGCAAGGATGAAAATCCTCGGTACCAAAACCTCAAGTCCTCAAACTAATAAAGGAAAAGGAAGACTCTGCACTTGTGTCACATGATGAAAGCTACGAAGATGAAGAAGAAGCAAGCTGGATCAATCATACGGAAGAAGTTTCAGCGTCGAGACACCTTCAAAGGCGAAGAATTTGCTAAAGATCAAATGGGTGGCCCGGAGGATCAAGTGGTCTTTGCTTGCTCCTCTCCGGATCTGATGCGGTTAATCGACCCGATAAGGGATGCGGTGCCACCACTCTTGTGCAACAACAAAAGCACTGTAGAGGATACTATTGTGTATGATTTTGAGAAGCTGGGCGAGAAAGAAAAGTCTAGAGATGGCGAGGATGATTATACAAAGTTTCTTCTAGGCAGTCCAACACACTCAAAGGAAAACCTCGAAACTCCTAAGGACATGAAGTCTCCTCATGTCTCCTCATCATCGGACTCTTCATCTCACTCATCACCACCACCATCAACGAAGTCAACGGATCATCATCCAAATCGGTGAAGAAACCACCTAAATCTTGGATTTCTCGGACTCATGAAAAGATTGTGAAAATTTGTCCAACAAGTCGGAAAGAAGGACATACTTCTGAAAAGCTGAATTGGTTTCTTGACCAAATTCGATACTTAAATGATGAGAAAGACAAGATGGAGAAAAAGGAATTTGTTCGAAGTTCATGAAGAGTCATCGTAAAAGAGGCTGAGCGAAATGATCGAAGGTTACACTAACAAGTACCTTGGGATATCGTTCCTAAAGTCCAAAAGGCTGGAGAAGGCGACAAGAGATCATACCCACAAGTTTCTTCTCGACCTTGTCCCGGTGTGACTAGAAGTATTTTCGGACAACTCACCCTAACATCGTCGCATTGGTTAAACATACAATGGCCAAAAAGGCGATCTCTACGAATACAGGTTAATCGCTAAACTAGTGATGCAAATGTCAAAGCGATGCGGGCGTTTACCGGATGAAGCTAAATTTTTGAAAATCTACTTGATTTTCAACTCGGATCATCATGCAAGAGTCGACCGATCAACCCAAACGACCAAGAGATGGCGATGATAAGGACAAGGACTACGCACCTAAGCGTCGAAGCGATGCGGTAAATCTACTTGATGCCACCTCCTCCACCACGGACTTCTTCTCAACAAAGTCTCCTCCACCTCGGTCTTCTCTTGATAAACCTCGGGACGATTCGAGTTACCACCGACTCATAAAGCGGTGATTACTTTGAGTATACGGGTGGTGGCGATGAAGAGGTCCTTGAGCCCGACAACAACCCACCTCACCCAAACAAGTGCGAAACCGGTATCATCATCAAGGCCTTCCAAAAGAAGAAAAAGGCGACTCGGCTGGAGTCGTATCATGGCTAGATGACGATAAAACCGAAGAGTTTGAATGGTTCTCCACACTTGTCAATCAAACTCCTACGATGAAGGTCAAGACTTGGTAGAGCGGTTCTACATTGGAGCACGCATAAAACTTTTGCAAGAAAAGTTCCATGTGAAGAAAATGGCGAAATCGAGTTGAGCGAATCAAGAATGAAGCGTTTCAACTTCTACAAGACGACTCGAAAGCGCCCTCGGTCGAATATCATCTTGAGAACATCGCTCGAGCTATGTCTAACAACATGGATTGGCTCAATCCGGAAGCAAACATTGACTTCACACAAAGGGACAACCCTCCATACTACCCGATTGGACCAAACCCCTACCGACCATTGGCCAAGCAGACGAACCACGGTTCCCTTCCGATACTTCTTTAACGAGACTGGATTTTCTCTTACGGTAGCGATGGTTCGCGAAAATCGCTACATCATTGACTCTTCCATTCCAGTGACTATTTACTCAAAGCGCATAGCTATCGAGGCGTGCAAATCACTTGTTTTCGACAGCGTGCAAGCATCGACCAAGATGCATTGTATGGGATTCATCATTGGCACGAGCGAGCGAAGAATCTACTACTGAAGCTGCTGGTTGAAGTCTCAACATGCGGTGTATAGTTCTAAGGACATCGTGGCCATCAAACACATTGATCTCAAGTCTAAGTGGGACTACACATTCTTGAAGAATATCATAGTCAAGCGACAAGATGAGCAGGACTATGGATTCTCGAGGTGACTTTGAGAACTTGTCCTCAGCGACATCGAAGACATGTACCTTGCCAAAGTGCGGTCGTATGAGACAATTCTCATTGAAGTTCAGCGTGAATTTATCAAGTCGGTTCTCATCTTCATTAGGCGCATCGTGATCAAAGAGCGTGTTGAAGATATCCGGATGGTTGTTGAATCTTATCGAAGCGTGTCAACCTCACTCCTCAACGCTTACTCTTCCCGATCTCAACCGGCTATCTCAATATACACTCATCGGACAAACCTTTGGCGTTGTTTACCATAGTGAACTTCAAAGCGCTTAATGGCGTGTAGTGAGCTCCACAAATTCGGGATCATACCTTGAATTTGGTTAGGGATGGATTGGCGTCTGAGGTTGAAGGATATCGCTTGAAAGTTGGGTCTCTAAGCTGGAATTCTCGGGAAAGGAGGGATGTGAGGCGCATCATCACCATGATTGATGAGCGGTTGTTCGAAGGATCGATTCGAGACGATTGGAGAGCTATGTTGGTGGTCGACCCGGAGAAACATCACCGGCTTTCAGCATACATGCGCTCACAGGAACATCACTTGCACTTCTGGTACCCTTGAATTGCTTCCTTCATATAATTTTGGATGTGTGATTATATATGTCAATGGCTTGTGCACACATAACGATGTACAACCCGTAATTGTCAAGAAAGGACCACGTAGTGCGCCTCGGTGCCACAATCCTTATAAAAGGGGAAAGCTTCTTATTTTGAGTAAAACCTATCAAACCTTTCATTTTCAAGGTTTTGCTCAAAAGACAAGTACTTCCCATATGATTTTCAAAACCTCAACCGTTTATATCACTAGTTGAGGGAGTATTTGAATTAAAACTTTGTTCACAAATTGTTCATAGTGGTCATCTTCCATGACACTCGAAATGGTCATATTTATTCTCAACCGTTCAAAAATAACATTTTATATGCCATTTTGAGGGAGAAAATTTGTGTGATAAGAAATATGTTGTGCAAAATGCAAATGAATCTGTGTACCTCGGACTTAACCAGCGAATTGTGGTACTAAAGCTGTTTGTAACTCGAAAAGACTTGTCTGGACGGGTAATAATTTCAAGCTAGTTCGCTAGTAATGTAAGCGTGTCTCATGAAAGGACTTGTCCAAGTAGAAAGTACCATTCGAGAAACTTTTGATAGACATGAACTCGGCGGGTATGACAACCTTTCGAGGTTTGTCTACACCTTCAAGGTAGTTATTAGAGCTAGTTGTCACCTAAAAGGCGACAATGTAACTCTTTAACTATTCAGCGTAACCGTGTCTCGCGGGGATTGTCTATCTTGATGGATCAATTCAAAAGTCGCGCTCTTTCCTCTTTGTGCATTTAACCATTAAAACTATTAAGCACATGTGGAGGGAGTATTTATGCAAAACATCATCTCTCACGATGGTTCAAACATGTTTTCATTAACAAACCCTTTGAGAGATATTTTCACATCTGATGGTTTTAATGGCAAACATAGGTTAGTCATGGAGTTATAAGGTGACTAAGGTTAGGAATAACCGTCCTATGATCCTTGAGCGGAGGATCTACCCAAGGACACTACCATTAGTTAGTGTTAGAAGTCCTTAGGAATGATTATAAAAGGAGAAAATGAGAATCGGAGAAAGAAGGAGTTGAAGAATCAAAAGAAATGTAAAGTAAAGGGTGAAAAGAAATAGCCCTCAGTTATTCAACTTAGGGCGGACACGGGTTCAATTCATATACTCTTGGTTGTCACTTAGTGACACGGTATTGAAGATTAAAAGTCGTCATGGACCCGGTGGCGCATGCACTAAACCTTCTTAGCCACTCAAGTTTTTCTCAGCGAAGCTTGTTTCATTCTCACGGGAACCCTCGTAAACTATTGGCTTTCTCTTAGAGATCATTTGGTATTGAAGAAGGAGACCCTCTCCTAGTCTCGCTCGGGAAAACCAAAAGCACTATTGAGTCTAGAGCCACGAGATTCATCAAAAGATCTCTTAGGAACACTTGACATTTAATCACTTGATGATCAACAAATAAGATTATCGATGGTTCATATCGAGTCCTTCACGGATCTTAGCAATCATCGAGAACATTTATGAGAGGTTCACATCTGTGATCCTCGGTGATTGAATGGAAACTCTGCCGGTCAACATCAACGACCACGGCGGTCGCCGGTAACTCCCGTGGATTACGGGTGTGTCTCAAGCGGTCTGATCGTGAGGTGATGCTTGGTGTACCTCGGCGACTCATCGAGCTGTAGATGTACTTGGTACATCGCGTTATCTCACTTGTGGGACTCCGGTTCGAGAGCGGCCTTTGTAAAATTAGAGTTGTGTTTTCACACTATCTTGTTAACACTCTCGAAGTTCAAACTTGTAAGTGCGGAAACCGCTTATTACTAACCGTTTGAAATGTTTTCTTCTTATGGAAGCTCGGGGCGGGATGATCGTCTTGATTCTTCTCATGCTCACGCCAACATCATCACTAATGGAAGTTCTATTCAAATGCAACACAACCGTCGAATGATTCTTCATCAATCAAAGAATCTACAAAGTCAAAGACTTAAAGAACTTCATCGACATTGAATTCCAACGTCAAAGGCGTGTGAGCATGTTGAAGAATGGCGTGGAACCTTTGGAGCGTGAAGCGGGACACGAAGCGGTGATGCGAGACAACAACATACTATCACTTTCACCACAAGAACAATGATCAAAGAACAAAGTTAAAGATGACGTCGAGCATAAGCTGTTCAAAGATAACTATCTCTCTACCTTTGGGAGATTGTTCGAATCAAGGCAATTCCTCTCACAAGAAAGAAGAATGTCGGAAGGCGTCACGACTACTATTACATCAACGCCTTCACCGTTTACATTCATATATACTTGAGGGAGATTGTTGGAATCACTCTAAGCAGATATTTCAAGTATTTATATTTCATATGTAATAGGTAGCTTTATTATGGCCTTTATGTTTGTTTAAGGTCAAGCTTATGTAGAAGGCCCATAAGCTTAGGCCCAAGCCCAATAAGGAATAGGGAAGGAGAGGGTGTTGCCTAGCTCCTTGCCTATATAAACAATGTAATAACCCTCACTTGAGGGTTGGTTGTTCAAGTTTTCTCTTTCACATATCTCCTTACGCATAACCGGTCATAATATTGTGTGTGTGTGTGTTAGATCTTGTTCATCCGCCTTCATCTCTTCTCTTATAACTTGTGTTTGTAAAACTAGTGACCTAACAGATTGCCACTCAAAGAAAGCTTGACGGTCTTAGGAACAAGATCAATACGATACACATAAATCGAAGGTGGGACAAGTGGTGTGCTCTGAGAGCTAGCATTTCCCACCACTACCGTTTTAGTCTCCTTTTCTAGTTTCTTCTTTTGCTCAGCACGTATCGTCGACAAACTCTTAACCGTAAAACGTGAAAGACTCGGATCAATTCTCGATGGTTTAGGCCTAACTTTTTGGACAACTGGAGGTTGGACGTTTTTAGTACTTCCGTTATTAGTAGGAATTCACGGGTCCTTTGTCACCTCGGTGTCACTAATGTTGGCCACATCATATTGGTCGGTTAGAGATTTAGAAGTATGGTTAACATTGAACGTGACGACTTCTTTACCAACTCTTAAAGTGATTTCTCCTTCATACACATCAATCAACGCATGGCCCGTCCTTAAGAAACTCCTTCCAAGACTAAGGGGTACTCGGGGATCGGCATCGAAATCGACTACAACAAAATCAGCGGGGAAATCGAACTTCTCCACTTTAACAAAACATCCTCGGCTATCTGAATTGGTTTCGTAGTAATGCGTCGGCTAGCTCGAGGTCATACACGTTGGGGTAAGTGGGGCAATGAAAGCTTTTCGTAGATTGATTTCGGAATCAAATTGATACTTGCGCCAAGATCGGCCAAGGCGGAGCACTGAATAAATCCTTGAAAATTGCACGGAATGAGAAACTTGCCGGGGTCACCTAATTTTATGGGAAGTTTCTTGAGAATAACCACCGAACAATTCTCATTCAAAGAAGTAGTAGCAAGCTCATATAACTTTTCCTTATTCGAAAGCAATCCCTTAATCGCAGAAGCAAGTTTGGGCATCAAGAGAAGGGCATCCGCAAAACTGATCTCCACATTCAAGTCTTTGAAAATTTAGAAGAACATTTCCATTTGATGGTTAGGCTTTTCTCGAAGAGTTTGATCTTTAAGACGAGACGGATATGGGAGTGTCGTTTTCCGATTAGTCTTTTCAGCACTGACGGGAGCATCTTCGGGCTCAGAATCTTAGACAACCGTGGGTTGGACATTCTCGGTACTCCCCTTATTCGTAGGAAGCACTGGGTCCTTTGTCACCCCGGTCTCACGGTCTACCACACGACATGGAGAAGAAAAAATAGTGGTAGGAGCCGTGGGTCCATCATAAGCTACACCACTTCAGGTATTGATCGCTTTCATGTCACCTCTCGGGTTGGGAATCGTATTACTTGGAAGAGAACCGGAACCTGAGGGTTAAGAATAAGAAGTAGAAGGTTGATTGGCTTTAAGGAAACTAGCCAACATATTCCTCATTTCACTCATCTGCTTGTTACTCGTAGTGAATTCATTCCTCAAATGGGTGATTTGAGTTTGTAAACTTTTAATGGTGTTATCGGAGTTCTTCATGTAAGTTAGAAACTAGTTGTTCGGAGCAACTTGATGAGGTGGTTGATAAGGTTGTTGATAAACTTGAGGTGGGGGAGCTTGGTAGTCTTGATTACCATGATTAAGATTAGCTCATCGGTTTTGATTGTAAGATTGATTTTGATAACGGTTTTGGTTTTGTTGTTGTTGAGGAACGTGTGCAAAACCGGGTGGTCCTATTTGGTTGGCACGGTATCCTTGGTTCTGATTTTGAACTGGATTAGCAGAGGCTACAGAAGCATTTCGGATATCACCATCTGTGGCTTGACAATTATAATAGGATGAGGACCACCGCAAATAACACATGTTTTGGTAACGGCTTTGACTGGCTCGGATTTCCGAATCTTAAATTCTCTCATCATAGAATTAATAGCATGAGTAAGCTCAGTCAGCCCATTCAACTCACTCTTCAGAACGTAGTTGTCGTTGGTAGCGATCTTAGAAACAACCGGTCTATTTCTAGACGAAGAAACTTTTGACTTGTTTTCGATAATCGTTCTAATATGGGCGGGCATACGACTCAAGATATTGCCACCGGCGGCCGCGTTAAGCGAATCTTGGTCGGTCGGAGTAAGAGCATTATAGAACGTATTAATCTGATGAAGATCGGTAAAACCGTGATTTGGGCATTTTCGCAAAATTTCTTTAAATCTATCCCAAGCTTCTCCAAAACTTTCGTCAAATTTTTGCTGAAAATTTATGATTTGATTTTGTAACATCGTAATTTTTGACGGAGGAAAGAATTGGTTCACAAATTTCTTAGAAAGATCTTCCCATGTGGTAATTGAGTGAGGGGGTTCTTTTTCAAGCCAAGTCCGGGCTGCCCCGTCAAGGGAAAATGGAAACAATCTCAATTTAATTGACTCATGATAGACGCCCCGAAAGTTTATCGTAGAAGCTACTTGATTAAATCAACGGAGGTGTGCGCGGGGCTCCTCATGGTCTAAACCACAAAAAGGTTTATTTGAAACCAATTGTATCAAATTCGTTCTGAGTTCAAAATTTTCGGCAGCAATTGGTGGAAGAACGATAGCATCAACGTAGCCGTCTACGGGGGCTTGAAGTAACTCAGACATTGTTCGAGTGTATGCAATGATGGGTTGTTCAATAATAGTACGTCAATCGGGTACGTCTATTCTTCGATTACGATTACGTCGTGACTGAGAGCGAGTGCGCATGCACTAAAAATCAAAATCAAAAAGTAAAAAGGAAAAATAATATGAAAAAGGAAAATCTTTTTGGTTTTTATATTTAGAAATTTTTTGAAAAACAATCTTTTTGGTAACCGTTGCGTCAACCGGTGCCGGTAGCTCTCAAAAGTACACGCAGCGGAGTGGGAAAGAAGAGTGGATCTTTCTTGACCGCAATTTAATGTCAAGACTTCCTTATACCCCGTGTATAGGTTGTACCATCAAGGTGAGCCGACGTAACAATTGACGTTTCAGTTTCTTTTGTTAGTTTTTTATATTTTATGCTTTTGTAAACACTCTAGGAAGAATGTTTTGGTTTTTTAGATGTTTTTGGGGTTTTAAAAAAGATATATATACAAAAACGACGGTTACTTCACTCGGGGAAGGAGCTTCAAATGCACGCGATTTGAGACGGAAATACGAAAATTCACTACAAGCCCTCCCTGGCAGCGGCGCCAAAAATTGATTTAGGAAAACCAATTATAGAAGTGTGTAGTATTTGGGTAACTCAAACATATTAGTTTTGAGCACCGAGATCGTTCCGAACGAGGGTTGAATGGAATTTTCGACTTACGTCGCGATTATCGGGATTCGAATTTTTTAAAAGAGATTTTTTGGGATTTCTACACTACGGGGCAAGGTAAAGTAAAGGGAAGTATATAAAAGTTTAAAATCTATAATGCAAATGACAAATTACGCAAATTATAACTAAAACGTAAAATACAAATTAAATAAAACGCGAATTAAATGCAAACTAATCCAAATTAATCCCTAAAAGTAATCTAAAAATATTATAAAATTGAAAATGCAATTTGAAAATTATCTAAGATTTAAAACTAATTTTTATGATTTTTCTTGAATTTATTTGAATTAAAAACTACTTTTGTAAATGGATTTCAAATGCTAAAAATTATGAAAACTTATGAAAAAATTTCAAAACTATTTTTTAAAAATCTTAACTAACTAAAAATAATTTTCAAAGCTGGATTTGTATTTTTCTGAATTTTTTCTAATTTCTAGGAATTAAAACTATTTTAAACTAATTAAATTGCTAAAACTTACTATTTGAACTAGGAAAATTATGGAAAAATAGTTTTTGACTTTTTATATTTTTCTTAATCTATGAAAAATGAAAACGTATTTTTTTGGAATTTTTTCTGAATTATTTGTATTAAACGCTAATTAAAAAGTATTAAAAACTACCTTTAAATGGGAAAAATAGCAAACAGTACTGGAAAATTATGAAAATTTCAGGAAAATTCTAAAATATTATAAGGAAGCTAGGAAAAATGATAAACTCTATTTTGGATTACTGGAAATGCAAATTACTATGCAACTGCTTATTATTAAGCTAAGTGAAACAAGCTATAAGCTAATTTGGTGCACCTGAGTCTACAAGGACATGAATTATGCTATAAGTACTAGGAAACAACCAATTACAACTAGACTTCACTACAAATTAACAGGCTACAAAGATCTGATTTGATTTAAGCACAAATGCCAAACAGGCCTAACTGGCTAACTTCAAGCTACAGATAAGCTAACTTAATAGGCTAATGGGAATTTCAGAATTAGGGTCCTATAGACCACCAACCGGAGAGTATATAAACCAATTTCCAACCAAAAACAAGCTATATTGAATCTTGTAGAGCTTCTGCAATAACCCTGTGCACACTCAGTGAATGCTGAGATTATGCACAGGGGATTTTTGACCCAAAAACCAACCAGATTTAATGCTTATAAGAATTTCTAAAAAATTTATTAAAATGATAATTTGAAAAACAGCCAAGTGAAGTTTTTAAATCCAAAATCTCAACTAATATAGACTAGAAATGAAGTCATGAAAAATCCACAAAGTTCTGTTCAAAAACCATTTGAGCACTTTTGACTATTTTTGACAGAATTGATAAAGTTGACTATAATGAGATTTGAGCTTTTGATTCTCAATAGAAATGATGTTTAATGATAAAATAAATCTAATGCAAGCTTGTCACAATTCTCAATTTCCGGTCATTTTGCAAACTTTAAAAATTTTTACTATTCATCTCGGGAAGTTACTATTTCATCGGTTACTATTCATCGTTTTTTAAGTCGACTTGATATTTTGAGAGGTTATTTTAAAATTTTACTATTCACGAAACACTATTCATTCCCGGAGAAAATTTTATATTCATGATTTTTAATCATCATTTTTCGTAAACTAGGTTTACGAGTATCAAATTCAGCGTAACCGTAAGGGTTTAGCTGCGTATTCATGAAACATCATTGAGAACACTGCATATAGACTAGAGTTAGTCTACATATCATCAGTAACATCATTCTCATATTAGTTCATGCATGGGTTTGCATATTTCGTAAACGTATATTTTTTTTCTATTAAATAAACGCTATCGCATAATCATTTATTTTAAATAATTGATCCGACACTTCCAAAAATTATCCTGATATATTTTTATACTCATTTTAAGACTATAAAAATTATATTATTAGTTTACCCGATGTTTTGAATTTATTTTGGTATTTAAATTTGTTATATATATTTACGACGGTTTTCGTAAATTCAACTCGATAATTATTTATTCACTCAATTCTTGCAAGAAATGTATTTTTATAATTTTTATGACCTCGATATATTTTATTTTGTTCCGTAAAAATCGATTTCTAGTTAACGCTGCAATAAATAATTAATTTTATGTATCAAATACTCATTATACTTAAACTAAAATACATTTAACTTATCAAAATACATCAACTCCTACCCCCATTATATCCTTGCCGACCACCCCCCCCCCCAGAAGTCACTATGATTTTATAAAAATCTTGTAGATTATATGTACACATACATATTTCTAGTAAGATATTTACTTAATACTCATATTATACTAAATGAAAACACATTTTCTAAAGGTGAAAAAGAAAGAACTCTCTCCATTTTCATCTCTAATAATCGGCCAAGGCAAGAACCAAGCAAGAAACATTTGATTTTTCAAAGATCAAGTGATTAACAAACACTAGTATACTTCTCTTTTAAGGTTTTGTAATAAAAACCTAGGAGTATTTAGGAAACCTAGTTACTTAAACCTCATCATACTACTAGTAAGTGTTCTAAATATTTGTACTACTCTTTCATAATCATATTTGATCTATTTTTATCATTCTAGTAAGAAATCATGCAAGTATCATATGTATTTATACCACTTTTATTAGTTTTTAGTACTTATTATAAGTTTTAATCATCCTATAATTATTCCCATGAAACTTATCATTGTTGATGAAGTTTAGGAACCCATGACACCTTAAGAAGGTGTATGGTAGGTTTAGAATAGATTTGGTGTTGATTGGAAGGGTTTAGAACAAGTATTACGCTAGAAAAATCATTTTCGACAACTTAGAATTGAGGTCTGATCGTTTTTACAAAATCTGGAAACTTCGACAGGTCATGAATTATTTTGGGCTAGATATTCAGAAAATAGACTTTAAAACGAAACCGTGGTCGCTTGAACGGGTTAAAACGGATTTATAACGAAGAAGTTACGCTATTTTCAAGTTTTGCGACGAAAACTAATTTTCTGAAAATATGTAACCTGTTAAGGTATATTTAAAGGGCAAAAATGAGCTTTAAACATTGTCTAAATGAGTCGATTTATCAAAAATATACTAGTATACTTTAACACGAAACTAAGGATATATAAAACGTAGAAAACGGACTTATAACGACTAAGTTACACGCGTTTAAATATAGCTATCGTAAACTATTTTACACAAGTAATAACACTTATATATTTTTACTAGACCAAAATGGTTGTCGCAAATGACCATGTTTGGAGTCATTTTTCATATCGATAGAATATTCTTGAGAAAACGATGTCTTCAAGTAAAAGTAAGTTCGCCTATTCTATTTCCCAAAATGTTTAACCGTTTGTCAAACGAAGGTATAACGAATAATTTACGATCACTCAAAGTTAGTCATTTTCATGAAATGTCAAAGTGTATTATTTTACAACGAAAAACTAGAAACTCTTAATAAATCACTAAATGAATATCGTAAGATATCATTTCAACGTAAGTACTTGTAAAGTAATTTATAACCTGACAAGACGTTATAAACATATTTTTCGACGATAAACTTTATTTTCAAATGCAAGTGGTATGGATATCATATGAGTTTGCATGCACAACATTATTTCATGACTTATATTAGAGCATATCATTCATATTAGGTTGCGGATAAAGATTGCACCTCATTTCTGTGTATCCACTTTGTCATCATAATTATTGCATCAGGTGAGTATTCACAATCCCCTTTTTACCGTTTTTACTCTATTTGGGGCGAAATGCATGAACCATACTTGAACTAAATTGATTTCTAGTTTATGAACTCTTTTGAATTGAACCTTTGAACTTGAATCAAACCCTTGAACTTAATTACGAAATTATGACTTATTTGAACTTATTGAACCGTACGTACTATGACCTAAAATTCTCGCCGTATTGGTGGAGTGTGCAAAGTCTCCCTATTAGAACGGAGCCATACCAATTCACGCCTTATTGGTGGAGTGTGCAAATTCTCCCATGTTCGGAGTGTTCTTAATTGTATATAATAGTTGTATGATGTACCGTTCGTCCATTCGCATTGTTAGTCTCCTATTAGTAGGTAGTATGGATAGCGCTATTAGAGGTCGGCCAACCTCTCGTTCACTATGTTACGAGACGCATATTATTTATTCTAGGGGCTTTTCCTGGCATACATTATTATATACGTGGTGCTATATTGTGAACTATTATGACAACGTATACTTGACTACTAGACACACTATATTTTGTGCAATGGGTTGTGAACACACAGGTTGCAAGTTTTGTATGGGCGGAACTTGGAACTGAGTGGATTTACAATGCATTTGCTTTGTGGACTATTCTCGATGACCGAAACCTTTGACCCTCTCTCTTAAGAGTTTTCATATTATATAAAACTTGTGTACTCACCAACTATTTTCATAGTTGACATGTTTTCTCTCATGCATTTCAGGTGGTCATTTGTAAGCTTTTCCTCAAGGTCTTTGCATAATGAAGTTTTCACATGTCACTACTAATCATTATGTAATAAAACGCAATCTTTTGGGATCTAAACTTTATATTATATTTGCCGATGTCGGCTAAACTAGTATTGTAATAATGTATCCTTTCCTTTAAATCTTAAACGTTGGTATGTTCTATTATCTTTTGCTTGTGTTCCTTTTCGATTACACTCGTGTTTCGCCTTGGTGGGTGTGATGATTGGTATCGAGCAAAGGTTATAGAGAATGCCGATTTTAAAAAAATAAAATCGCAACTATAACCAGAATAAAGTTTTATTAAACATCGAACATCATACGAGTCAACTAGTCCTATCGTTGCATCGTTAATCCTAAATTATACATAGCCTGATCACCTATGTCTAATTCATGAAGAATCATGCAACGATAAGAGTGGTAGTCTTGGATCATGTTTAGTCGAGTCTTAAGAGTCTGGTCACCTGAAACTGCATTGGTCGGGTGGGTATGCATAGCATGTTTTTTTTATGTTCGCGTTTACGTTACCGTACCTTGTTTATACCTTCTCTTTTCCCACCTTTCGACTTGTTAGACATAGCATGTCTCTGTTCCTGTCATATTTCGATCACTATAACACATATTACAACCGTTCCGCACCTCATCTGCTTTCGTTCGAGTGTCATTTACTCAACCCGATGTTTTGGTCCACTGCAGGATCATGGCTGCAAGAAACACACGCTCAGGAGTCAACAACCACGTCGACCCAAACAACAATGCCAACCCAAACAATAATGCCAACCCAAACAACAATGACAATCCAAACAACAACGCTGCTGGAATAGCGGACCTACTCACCCAAATTATGACACACCTTGATGCTAGACGAACCAACATTGGAGAAGGTACTTCAAAAACTGGTCATGGATGCAGCTACAAGACTTTCATGACATGCAAGCTAATGGACTTTTATGGTACCGAGGGTGCCATTGGACTGCTAACATGGTTCGAGAATGTTGAGTCGAAACTCAGTATCACGAAATGTACTGAAGAAAATAAGGTTGAGTTCTCTGTTGGTCTACTATGTGGTCGAGCATTGACCGGTGGAACAACCAACTACTGAGACAAGAGGAGGAAGAGGGCTGCAAATGCGTTATCTTGGGAAGCATTCAAGAAACTACTAAGCGATGAGTACTGTAGAAAAGATGAAGTGCGTGTCGGAAGCGAATTTTGGAACCACATGATGGTAGGAGTAGAAGTCGACAAGTACACGATCCGTTTCCACGAGTTAACTAGAATGGTTCCTCACATGGTTTCCACTTGTGGAGAAGTTGATCGATCGATATATTTGGGGATTGATACCGAAATTAGGAGGATGTCACCTCATCGAACCCAACCACTGCAAGCCAGCGTTGTGGGTATGGCGCACCGCTTAACAAATGATGTGATCGGTCCGTGAACTAATGAAAGGAAATGACGGTGGACGAAAGAGGCGGGAAGATCGGCAAAGAAGCCGTGACCAAAATCAACAGGACAAGACAGACAACGAGTAGTTGGGAACTACGAGCAATAACTCAAGGTCCCGAAGATACGCGAGTCCACATCCTATGTGCACTTGATGTAACTATCACCACTCGAGAGCGCCAAGGTGCAACAAATGTGGAAAGACGGGCACATCGCGCATGTGAATTGCTCAAACAGATGGGAATCAAGGAAAAGGAAAAGCATGTTACAAGTGTGGAAGTCTAGATCACCTTGAATACCGTCCAAAGTTGAAAAGAACTCCCAACCAAGGAGGAAATCGTCAAACCTGGCATTGGCAATAGAAGGCCCACAAGATCGTAACATTGATGTTTCCCACGTGGTCGAGCATTCTATATGGGTACGAGGAAGCCGCAATGCGTAACGGGTACATTCTTTTGAACAACCACCTTATTCTGTACCACATGATTTTGAGTGCATAACTTACTTCCAATTCTTGCCCCGTTCACGACATTGATTGATTTGAGACCTAACGATATCGACCTTAGTTGTAATTTATTTTGTTGATTTGATTTGTGTAAGCAATTCCAAGATCGAGCGAATCTTTCAAAAGACTTCATTCAAGGATGTTGAATCCTATCTTTCTAACAACTTGTTTCCTAGCTTGATCTAGTGACAGTTCTTGTTTGATGAGTTGCGAAAATCAAGCTAAGAGTCAAGTTTTTACTCAAAAGGTCTTTTGAGGGCTACGTTCGATATTGGGTAAGTTTACCTCATCAAATCTGATCACGAGAACGTACCTAGTTGGATGAGGAACCCATATGCATGAGCATTGACATAATCATTTAGACCATACACGAGCATGAACTTTTAGAACCCTTGTCGAGGTTCGGACTATAGTTATCAATAATTGAATCACGAGGACGTGATTCCTCTAATGGGAAGAATGTCACAATTCTCAATTTCGGTCATTTTGCAAACTTTAAAAATTTTACTATTCATCTCGGGAATTTACTATTCATCGGTTACTATTCATCATTTTACTATTCATCGTTTTTGAAGTCGATTTGATATTTTGAGAGGTTATTTTAAAATTTTACTATTCACAAAACACTATTCATTCCCGGAGAAAAATTTATATTCATGATTTTTATTCATCATTTTTCGTAAACTAGGTTTACGAGTATCAAATTCGCGTAACCGTAAGGGTTTAGCTGCGTATTCATGAAACATCATTGAGAACACTACATATAGACTAGAGTTAGTCTACATATCATCAGTAACATCATTTTCATATTAGTTCATGCATGGGTTTGCATATTTCATTAACGTATATTTTTTCTATTAAATAAACGCTATCGCACGATCATTTATTTTGAATAATTGATCCGACACTTCCAACAATTGTCCTGATATATTTTTATACTCATTTTAAGACTATAAAATTATATTATTAGTTTACCGATGTTTTGAATTTATTTTGGTATATATAAATGTTATATATATATATTTCTGACGGTTTTAGTAAATTCAACTCGATAATTATTTATTCACTCAATTCTTGCGAGAAATGTATTTTTATAATTTTTATGACCTCGATATATTTTATTTTGTTCCGTAAAAATCAATTTCTAGTTAACGCTGCACTAAATAATTAATTTTATGTATCAAATACTCATTATACTTAAACTAAAATACATTTAACTTATCAAAATACATCAACTCCTACCCCATTATATCCTTGCCGACACCCCCCCCCATGAGTCACTATGATTTTATAAAAATCTTGTAGATTATATGTACACATACACATTTCTAGTAAGATATTTACTTAATACTCATATTATACTAAATGAAAACACATAGAAACACATTTTCTAAAGGTGAAAAAGAAAGAACTATCTCCATTTCCATCTCTAATAATCGGCCAAGGCAAGAACCAAGCAAGAAACATTTGATTTTTCAAAGATCAAGTGATTAACAAACACTAGTATACTTCTCTTTTAAGGTTTTGCAATAAAAACCTATGAGTATTTAGGAAACTTAGTTACTTAAACCTCATCATACTACTAGTAAGTGTTCTAAATATTTTTACTACTCTTTCATAATCATATTTGATCTATTTTATCATTCTAGTAAGAAATCATGCAAGTATCATATGTATTTATACCACTTTTATTTGTTTTAGTACTTATTATAAGTTTTAATCATCCTATAATTATTCCCATGAAACTTATCATTGTTGATGAAGTCCCATGACACCTTAAGAAGGTGTATGGTAGGTTTAGAATAGATTTGGTGTTGATTGGAAGGGTTTAGAACAAGTATTACGCTAGAAAAATCATTTTCGACAACTTAGAATTAAGGTCTGATCGTTTTTACAAAATCTGGAAATTTCGACAGGTCATGAATTATTTTGGGCTAAATATTCAGAAAATAGACTTTAAAACGAAACCGTGGTCGCTTGAACGGGTTAAAACGGATTTATAACGAAGAAGTTACGCTATTTTCAAGTTTTGCGACGAAAACTAATTTTCTGAAAATATGTAAGCTGTTAAGGTATATTTAAAGGGCAAAAATGAGTTTTAAACATTATCTAAATGAGTCGATTTATCAAAAATATATTAGTATACATTAACACGAAACTAAGGATATATAAAACGTAGAAAACGGACTTATAACGACTAAGTTACACGCATTTTAAATAAGGCTATCGTAACTATTTTACACAAGTAATAACACTTATATTTTTACTAGACCAAAATGGTTATCGCAAGTGACCATGTTTGGAGCCATTTTTCATATCGATAGAATATTCTTGAGAAAACGATGTCTTCAAGTAAATGAGTTCACCTAGCCTATTTTCCAAAATGTTTAACCGTTTGTCAAACGAATGTGTAACGAATAATTTACGATCACTCAAAGTTAGTCATTTTCATGAATTGTTAAAGTATATTATTTTACAACGAAAAACTATAATTTCTTAATAAATCACTAAATGACTATCGTAGGATATCATTTCAACGTAAGTACTTGTAAAGTAATTTATAACTTGATAAGACGTTATAAACTTATTTTCGACGATAAACTCTATTTTCAAATGCACAAGTGGTATGGATATCATATGAGTTTGCATGCACAACATTATTTCATGACTTATATTAGAGCATATCATTCATATTAGGTTGCGGATAGAGATTGCACCTCATTTCTGTGTATCCACTTTGTCATCATAATTATTGCATCAGGTGAGTATTCACAATCCCCTTTTTACCGTTTTTACTATATTTGGGGCGAAATGCATGAACCATACTTGAACTAAATTGATTTCTAGTTTATGAACTCTTTTGACTTGAACCTTTGAACTTGAATCAAACCCTTGAACTTAATTACGAAATTATGACTTATTTGAACTTATTGAACCGTACGTACTATGACCTAAAATTCTCGCCGTATTGGTGGAGTGTGCAAAGTCTCCCTATGTGAACGGAGCAATACCAATTCTCGCCTTATTGGTGGAGTGTGCAAATTCTCCCATGTTCGGAGTGTTCTTAATTGTATATAATAGTTGTATGATGTACCGTTCGTACATTCGCATTGTTAGTCTCCTATTAGTAGGTAGTATGGATAACGCTATTAGAGGTCGGCCAACCTCTCGTTCACTATGTTACGGGACGCATATTATTTATTCTAGGGGCTTTGCCTGGCATACATTATTATATACGTGGTGCTATATTGTGAACTATTATGACAACGTATACTTGACTACTAGACACACTATATTTTGTGCAATGGGTTGTGAACACACAGGTTGCAAGTTTTGTATGGGCGGAACTTGGAACTGAGTGGATTTACAATGCCTTTGCTTTGTGGACTATTCTCGATGACCGAAACCTTTGACTCTCTCTTAAGAGTTTTCATATTATATAAAACGTGTGTACTCACCAACTATTTTCATAGTTGACCTATTTTCTCTCATGCATTTCAGGTGGTCATTTGTAAGCTTTTCCTCAAGGTCTTTGCATAATGAAGTTTTCACATGTCACTACTAATCATTATGTAATAAAACGTAATATTTTGGGATCTAAACTTTATATTATATTTGCCGATGTCGGCTAAACTGGTATTGTAATAATGTATCCTTTCTTTTGAATCTTAAACGTTGGTATGTTCTATTATCTTTTGTTGTGTTCCTTTTCTAGTTACACCTCGCGTTTCCGCCTTGGTGGTGTGACAAGCACACTTAACAACTAACTAATGCTAAAACTGATCTATACTAATTGATGCAATACAGATGTTATGCAAATGCTTGATTCAAATGATAGCAATAGTTATGAAAACAAAAAAAAGAAACTGAGATTTAGCTAAATTATACTAATATGAACATGAATTAAACTAATCTAACAATTAAAATAGAATTTAACAGATTTAAAAGGAGAATATGGAACTCACAGTATGTCCAACCACTATGGCTTGCTTATCAGATAAAATAACCACTATCCTAGTTTTGAATATCAACCCAATTCCAATGCCATATCAATAAAACAGATCAGTTCCTCCTTTGTTTCTGCAGTTTGACTTGATTTGACTGATGAGAAAATTGAAACTAAGATCTGAGTAGTGAGTATATAAGCACTTATTAAGCTGTTAAAGAGCTTAACAGAGCTTAAAACAACAAACAAAGCTTCTAGTAAGGAGTTTAAAACAGTAATGAAATATTTTTTAATTTTTAGAGATTTTTTTTTATATTTTTTTATGATTTTTGGTTAAATGAGATTATAAGCTGAAACTAAGTTTTGAATAAGCTTAATTGATGAATTTAAGAACTCATAAGCTATTTAGAATACTAAAAACAGAAATTAAAAGGGAATTAAGAAATCAACTGAAAATGGATTTTATTACTCTTAAAACAGATTACAATAGAAATTGAAATTACAAAACTGAATTTAAAACTTTAAATAGGTTTAATCTAAACTAATACTACTCAGAACTACACACTCTAATCTGTGAATTTGAAGGGTATTTATAGGAGAGGCTTGAGCTTGAGAAGGATCTGGAAGCTAGCAATCTATGCTTCTTTGGAGCTATTTTCAGTCGTCAAATTAATCCCATCAGCCATCCTTCAATCATAACCCTTGGATTAATGTGCACAAGTCCCTTCAGCCAATCATGATCAAGCAATAGCACATGGATCGCTGACATGGCATTCCAATGTGTCAGGCTTGTCAGAGAAGTACTATATTACCCTTAATTGGAGTGTATTTGATCAATTGAGTGAAAGGGTATATTAGGGTTCTAAGGTTTTGGGTTTAAGTGGGAAAAGGGGAAAACAATTTGGCGCGTTTGGTTTTAATTATTTTATTTCTTTTGACTTTCGTTGACCCTTGGTTAGTAAATGAGGGGGGGGGGGTCATTTGAGGATTTTTGATTGGGATCAGGTTTAATGTGAAGGGTCCAAAAGCTAAAGTGTTGACTGGCATAGGGTAATGAAAGGGTTAATAACTGTTTTGGACCTTTGGATTTATTTTAGGTTTAAAAGGTAAAAGGTTAATAAATGAAGGGTAATTTGTGAAAATAGGTGAAAGTGAAAGGTGAATTTTGGGAAGTTGGGCATAAGGGTGTATTCGACAATGTGGGAAAGATGGGGACTAATCTTGCCATTTTGAAACTCAAGGGTAAAATCTGACAATTCATGAAACTTGAGGGACTGATTCTGCCATTTCTTTAAAATTGAACAAATCTTTCATAAATCATCCTCTCAGCATAAAAATCTTCACAAAGGCTCACTTCTGACCTTTCGGCTCAACTTTAGCACTCTTTCTCTCTCGTGCTCGGGTTTTTGTCTGTTTTGGCTTTCTTTTGCGTGTTTTGTCATATTCATACCTGCACATGCATAAACTCAAGAAACAACAAATATTAGCAATAAACGGCTCTTTCTTGGTTATTTTGGGCCTGATTTGGTAAAGAAAAAATATGTGTTTTAGCACATATCAAAATACCCCAGACTTAACGATTGTTGTGTCCCCACGCAATGCAATCAACTCACGCTTCTAAAACTAAGGATTTCAATCTCTTTCTACTAAACCTATGAAAAGTAGAAAAGATTCCTCAAAAGAGATTAAGAGACCCTTAACTCTAAAAACGCCCAGTTTACCTTTTAATTCACATGTAGATATTACGATTAAGCACATTCATTATGAGTGACGGTTTGTTGAACTTTCATGTCGATCAATAACTCCAACATTTTTCAAACGACATTTTCGGATCACGGAGTAGGAAACACAACACAGCGTGAAGTGACCATACGGATAGAATACATCATCCCTGATTTTTCACAAGTCCCCAAACTAAGCGTAAAATCGAAATCATTGTTAAATAAGACTCTAGATGCTAACACTACCCATGGAAGTTACTTGTGTAATCACCTTTTGCTCCCATTTTCCTATTTTCCTCTATTTATTTCATTTTTGTGAGAAATGAAATTCTTCAAATTTCTCGTTTCGATAATAAGAATACTCCATAGAAGAAGGGAGTCCACGGAACAGAAGATGACGGATCAAAATAAGAATACTCCATAGAAGAAGGGAGTCCACGGTACAGAGAAATGCATTTCGCAGGAACAACAATGAAGGCATCCAAGATAGGATCCTTTTTCTGAATAACTTTGGTGATATGAATGTCCTCTATGATGAGTATCCCAGGTTAAAATCTTGTCCTCGGAGAGGAAGGAAATCAAAGTATCATCTACGGGAAAATCCTCACGAGACGAGGAATCACTCTCGGATAAAAAATATTGTGGGACCTCTGAATCAATAAGCTCATTAGTAGAAACTTTCACTTTCTTTTCTTTCTTCGGGTAAAATGGATCATCATATTCTTTTTCTTTATTCTCGGAAAGAATCGAGTCGGTGGGAGCAAGTTCATCGGCGAACTCCTCGAGAAGTAAATCGATGAAAGAATCCTTGAGCTCGGGCTCCGAAGGATTAGTAGACGGCTCAACTTCTTTACTTTCTTTTGGTTCCGGAGGGAGATAAGAGTCCATTTTAAACATTTCTTCAATCAAACGAATATCTTCCTCGATTTCAATATCGGCATAACCAATTTTCGGTGAAACTGAGTCACTTTTCAAATAAGCCTCAATTTCTTCCATGATAGAATCAATTTCCTCAAACGGAGTGAGGGAAGAGGAAGAATCAGAAATGATTTGTTTAAAAGAAAGTTCCATAATTTCAGAAGAAGGAGTGGGATTGCCACTCAAAGAAAGCTTGACGGTCTTAGGAACAAGATCAATACGATACATAGAAATCGGAGGTGGGACAAGTGGTGTGCTCTGAGAGCTAGAATTTTCCACCACTACCGTTTTAGTCTCCTTTTCTAGTTTCTTCTTTTGCTCAGCATGTATCGTCGACAAACTCTTAACCATAAAACGTGAAAGACTCAGATCAATTCTCGATGGTTTAGGCCTAACTTTTTGGACAACCGGAGGTTGGACGTTTTTAGTACTTCTGTTATTAGTAGGAATTCGCGGCTCCTTTGTCACCTCGGTGTAACTAATTTTGGCCACATCATATTGGTCGGTTAGAGATTTAGAAGTATGGTTAACATTGAACGTGACGGCTTCTTTACCAACTCTTAAAGTGATTTCTCCTTCATACACATCAATCAACGCATGGCCCGTCCTTAAGAAACTCCTTCCAAGAATAAGGGGTACTCGGGGATCGGCAGCGAAATCGACTACAACAAAATCAGCGGGGAAATCGAACTTCCCCAGTTTAACAAAAACATCCTCGGCTATACCAATTGGTTTCGTAGTAGTACGGTCGGCTAGCGCGAGGGTCATACACGTTGGGGTAAGTGGGGGCAATGAAAGCTTTTCGTAGATTGATTTCGGCATCAAATTGATACTTGCGCCAAGATCGGCCAAGGCGGAGCACTGAATAATTCCTTGAAAATCGCACGGTATGAAAAACTTGCCGGGGTCACCTAATTTTACGGGAAGTTTCTTGAGAATAACCGCCGAACAATTCTCATTCAAAGACGTAGTAGCAAGATCATATAACTTTTCCTTATTCGAAAGCAATCCCTTAATCGTAGAAGCAAGTTTGGGCATCAAGAGAAGGGCATCCGCAAAACTGATCTCCACATTCAAGTCTTTGAAAATTTGGAAGAACGTTTCCATTCGATGGTTAGACTTTTCTCGAAGAGTTTGATCTTTAAGAAGAGACGGATATGGCAGTGTCGTTTTCCGATTAGTCTTTTCAGCACTGACGGGAACATCCTCGGGCTCAGAATCTTGGACAACCGTGGGTTGGACATTCTCAGTACTCTCCTTATTAGTAGGAATCACCGGGTCCTTTGTCCCCCGGTCTCACGGTCTACCACACGAGATGGAGAAGTAGAAATAGTGGTAGGAGCCGTGGGTCCATCATAAGCTACACCACTTCGGGTAGTGATCGCTTTCAGGTCACCTCTCGGGTTGGGAATCGTATTACTTGGAAGAGAACCGGAACCCGAGGGTTAAGAATAAGAAGTAGAAGGTTGATTGGCTTTAAGAAAACTAGCCAACATATTCCTCATTTCACTCATCTGCTTGTTACTCGTAGTGAATTCATTCCTCATGCGGGTGATTTGAGTTTGTAAACTTTTAATGGTGTTATCGGAGTTCTTCATGTAAGTTAGAAACTAGTTGTTCGGAGAAACTTGATGAGGTGGTTGATAAGGTTATTGATAAACTTGAGGTGGGGGAGCTTGGTAGTCTTGATTACCATGATTAAGATTAGCTCCTCAGTTTTGATTGTAAGTTTGATTTTGATAATTGTTTTGGTTTTGTTGTTGTTGAGGAACGGGTGCAAAACTGGGTGGTCCCATTTGGTTGGCACGGTATCCTTGGTTCTGATTTTGAGCCGGATTAGTAGAGGCTACGGAAGCATTTCGGATATCACCATATGTGGCTTGACAATTATAATATGGATGAGGACCACCGCAAATAACACATGTTTCGGTAACGGCTTTGACTGGCTCGGATTTCTGAATCTTAAATTCTCTCATCATAGAATTAATAGCATGAGTAAGCTCAGTCAGCCCATTCAACTCACTCTTCAGAACGTAGTTGTTGTTGGTAGCGATCTTAGAAACAACCGGTCTATTTCTAGACGAAGAAACTTTTGACTTGTTTTCGATAATCGTTCTAATATCGGCGGGCATACGACTCAAGATATTGCCACCGGCGGCCGCGTAAAGCGAATCTTGGTCGGTCGGAGTAAGAGCATTATAGAACGTATCAATCTGATGAAGATCGGTAAAACCGTGATTTGGGCATTTTCGCAAAATTTCGTTAAATCTATCCCAAGCTTCTCCAAAACTTTCGTCAAATTTTTGCTGAAAATTTATGATTTGATTTCGTAACATCGTAATTTTTGACAGAGAAAAGAATTGGTTCACAAATTTCTTAGAAAGATGTTCCCATGTTGTAATTGAGTGAGGGGGTTCTTTTTCAAGCCAAGTCCGGCTGCCCTCGAGGAAAATGGAAACAATCTCAATTTAATTGACTCATGAGAGACGCCCCGAAAGTTTATCGTAGAAGCTACTTGATTAAACCAACGGAGGTGTGCGTGGGGCTCCTCATGGTCTAAACCACAAAAAGGTTTATTTGAAACCAATTGTATCAAATTCGTTTTGAGTTCAAAATTTTCGGCAGCAATTGGTTGAAGAACGATAACATCACCTTAGCCGTCTACGGGAGCTTGAAGTAACTCGGACATTGTTTGAGTATCTGCCATGACGGGTTGTTCAATAATAGTACGTAACTCAGGTACGTCTATTCTTCGATTACGATTACGTCGTGACTGAGAGCGAGTGGGCATGCACTAAAAATCAAAATCAAAAAGTAAAAAGGAAAAATAATTTGAAAAAGGAAAATCGTTTTGGTTTTTATATTAGAAATTTTTTGAAAAACAATCTTTTTGGTAACCGTTGCGTCAACCGGTGCCCGGTAGCTCTCAAAAGTACACGTAGCGGAGCGGGAAAGAAGAGTGAATCTTTCTTCAGTCTGCAATTTAATGTCAAGACTTCCTTATACCCCGTGTATAGGTTGTACCATCAAGGTGAGCCGACGTAACAATTGACATTTCAGTTTCTTTTGTTAGTTTTTTATATTTTATGCTTTCGTAAACACTCTAGGAAGAATGTTTTGGTTTTTTAGATGTTTTTGGGGTTTTAAAAAAGATATATATACAAAAACGACGGTAACTTCACTCGGGAAGGATCTTCAAATGCTGCGTGATTCGAGGCGAAATCGAAAATTCACTACAAGCCATCCCCGCGTGGCGCCAAAATTGATTTAGGAAAACCAATTATAGAAGTGTGTAGTATTTGGGTAACTCAAACGTATTAGGTTTGAGCACCGAGATCATTCCGAACGAGGGTTGAATGGAATTTTCAACTCACGTCGCGATTATCGGGATTCGAATGTGTTAAAAGAGATTTTTTGGGATTTCTACACTACGGGGCAAGGGAAAGTAAAGGAAGCATATAAAAGTTCAAAATCTATAATGCAAATGACAAATTACGCAAATTATAACTAAAACGTAAAATACGAATTAAATAAAACGCGAATTAAATGCAATTTGAAATGCAATTTGAAAATTATCTAAGATTTAAAACTAATTTTATGATTTTTCTTGAATTTATTTGAATTAAAAACTATTTTTGTATTTTAAAATGGATTTCAAATGCTAAAAATTATGAAAACTTATGAAAAAATTGCAAAACTATTTTTCAAAAATCTTAACTAACTAAAAATAATTTTAAAAACTGGATTTGTATTTTTCTGAACTTTTTTTTAATTTCTATAAATTAAAAACTTTTTAAATTAATTAAATTGCTAAAAATTACTATTTGAACTAGGAAAATTATGGAAAAATATTTTTTTGGCTTTTTATATTTTTATTAATCCAGGAAAAATGAAAAATTATTTTTTTGGAACTTTTTCTGAATTATTTGTATTAAACACTAATTAAAAAGTATTAAAAACTATTTTTAAATGAGAAAAATAGCAAACAGTACTGGAAAATTATAAAAATTTCAGGAAAATTCTAAAATATTATAAGGAAGCTAGGAAAAATGATGAACTCTATTTTGGATTACTGGAAATGCAAATTACTATGCAACTCCTTATTAATAAGCTAAGTGAAACAAGCTATAAGCTAATTTGGTGCACATGAGTCTACCAGGACATGAATTATGCTATAACTACTAGGAAACAACCAATTACAACTAGACTTCACTACAAATTAATAGGCTACAAAGATCTGATTTGATTTAAGCACAAATGCCAAACAAGCCTAACTGGCTAACTTCAAGCTACTGCATAAGCTAACTTAATAGGCTAATGGGAATTTCAGAACTAGGATCCTATAGACCACCAACCATAGAGTATATAAACCAATTTCCAACAAAAAACAAGCTATATTGAAGCTTTTAGAGCTTCTACAATAACCTTGTGCACACTCAGTGAATGCCGAGATTGTGCACAGAGGATTTTTAACCCAAAAACCAACCAGATTTAATGCTTATAAAAATTTCTAAAAATTTTACTAAAATGATAATTTGAAAAATAGCCAACTGATGTTTTTAAATCCAAAATCTCAACTGATATAGACTAGAAATGAAGTCATGAAAAATCCACAAAGTTCTGTTCAAAAACCATTTGAGCACTTTTGACTATTTTTGACAGAATTGATAAAGTTGACTATAATGAGATTTGAGATTTTGATTCTTAATAGAAATGATGTTTAATGATAAAATAAATCTAATGCAAGCTATATTAACTAATTATGAACCTAAATGCATGAATTGAGCTATTGAATCAAAAAAGTGATGGAAATTAGAACTGATGCAATGTAATTTTGACTATAACTGCTCTAGGATGCAAACTAATATCTGAATTGGACTTAACAATGCTAAATTAGACTAATGCAACCTAACTAGACCTCTGCTTGAACCTCTATCTCAAAATCAAATGTTGTACCAAACACAAGCTTATGACAGGTTTACAAGTTTCTTACTACAAAACTTAGATCTATCCTTAACTAACCTCAAATCAGATTCAAATACCTAAATTAAAACTAAATGAAGCACACTTAACAACTAACTAATGCTAAAACTGATCTACACTAATTTATGCAATACAGATGTTATGCAAATGCTAGATTCAAATGATAGCAATAGAAATTTATGAAAACAACAAATAAGAAACTGAGATTTAGCTAAATTATACTAGAATGAACATGAATTAAACTAATCTAACAATTAAAATAGAATTTAACAGATTTAAAAGGAGAATATGGAACTCATAGTATGTCCAGCCACTATGGCTTGCTTATCAGATAAAATAACCACTATCCTAGTTCTGAATTCAACCCAAATCAACTATAATCAACCCAATTCCAATGCCATATCAATAAAACAGATCAGTTCCTCCTTTGTTTCTGTATTTTGACTTGATTTGCCGAATGAGAAAATTGAAACTAAGATATGAGTAGTGAGTATATAAGCAGTTATTAAGCTGTTAGAGAGCTTAACAGAGCTTAAAACAACAAACAAAGCTTCTATAAGGAGTTTAAAACAGTAATGAAATATTTTTTAATTTTTAGAGATTTTTTATATATTTTTTTATGATTTTTGGTTAAATGAGATTATAAGCTGAAACTAAGTTTTGAATAATCTTAATTGATGAATTTAAGAACTCATAAGCTATTTAGAATACTAAAAACAGAAATTAAAAAGGAATTAAGAAATCAACTGAAAATGGATAGATATTACTCTTAAAACAGATTACAATAGAAATTGAAATTACAAAACTGAATTTAAAACTTTAAACAGGTTTAATCTAAACTAATACTACTCAGAACTACACACTCTAATCTGTGAATTTGAAGGGTATTTATAGGAGAGGCTTGAGCTTGAGAAGGATCTGGAAGCTAGCAATCTGTACTTCTTTGGAGCTATTTTTAGTCGTCAAATTAATCCCATCAGCCATCCTTCAATCATAACCCTTGGATTAATGTGCATAAGTCCCTTCAGCCAATCATGATCAAGCAATAGCACATGGATCGCTGACATGGCATTCCAATGTGTCAGGCTTGTCAGAGAAGTACTATATTACCCTTAATTGGAGTGTATTTGATCAATTGAGTGAAAGGGTATATTAGGGTTCTAAGGTTCTGGGTTTAAGTGGGAAAAGGGGAAAATAATTTGGCGCGTTTGGTTTTAATTATTTTATTTCTTTTGACTTTCGTTGACCCTGGGTTAGTAAATGGGGGGGTCGTTTGAAGATTTTTGACTGGGATCAGGTTTAATGTGAAAGGTCCAAAAGCTAAAGTGTTGATTGGTCATAGGGTAATGAAAGGGTTAATAACTGTTTTGGACCTTTGGATTTATTTTAGGTTTAAAAGGTAAAAGGTTAATAAATGAAGGGTAATTTGTGAAAATAGGTGAAAGTGAAAGGTGAATTTTGGGAAGTTCGGCATAAGGTTGTATTCTGACAATGTGGGAAAGATGGGGGACTAATCTTGCCATTTTTGAAACTCTAAGGGTAAAATCTAACAATTCATGAAACTTGAGGGACTGATTCTGCCATTTCTTTAAAATTGAACAAATCTTTCATAAATCATCCTCTCAGCATAAAAATCTTCACAAAGGCTCACTTCTGACCTTCCGGCTTAGCTTTAGCACTCTTTCTCTCTCGTGCTCGGGTTTTTGTCTGTTTTGGCTTTCTTTTGCGTGTTCTCTCATATCCGTACCTGCACATGCATAAACTCAAGAAACAACAAATATTAGCAATAAACGGCTCTTTCTTGGTTATTTTGGGCCTGATTTGGTAAAGAAAAAATATATGTTTTAGCATATATCACTTATGCTCGCTCCAAGATCAGCAAGGGCGTTACACATATTGAGGTTCCTGATCAAGCAAGGGAGAGTGAAAAACCCGGGATCTTTTTACTTTTGCGGCAGTTCATTCCATAAAACTGTTGAACATCTCTCGTTAAGTTGAACCTTCTCATCGGAATCGTTACTTAATTCCTGCAAAATATTGTTAGGATCAGTTTTAATGGAATTAACAAGAGGAACATTTACCGGGAGAGCTCCAACGTCAAGGAGTAAGAGTTTCTCTTTGATGATTCTTTGTTTAACCTTCTCCGAGAAGGTAGTGGGCTCTTCAAAGATTGTTTCAACTGTGTTGACAACTTCTTCTTCCCGTGCAACGAGGTAATCCGTGATGGCTTTTGAACATAAGCTCACATTCTTCTCCAAACCCTTTATCTGATCTTCATGAGTCTTAAGAGAAGAAACTGTGTTTTCCATGAATGTTTTCATCATTTTTTCAATTCTCTCATCACGTTCCCTTGATTCCTTGATATGGTCAAGGATCTTTTTTCCTAAGCTATTTCCAGTCTTGTTCCCAAATACACTCTTAACTTTTTCTACCTTACAGACTTCACTTTCATTGGCCCTTTCCAGCCTTCGCTTTTCGAAAATTTCACCATAATTATATTCTTGCTTCGTCAATGTTTTCATCACCTTATGATCGAATTTATCCTTTGGCCCATACCCTGTCTCCATATGCCATTTATAGCAATGTTCAGAAATTCATCGAATACACTCCAAAGCTTGGTCAGGTGTCATGCTTGGAATAGGTCTAGGAGAATTGAGTAACTCACGTGTTTCTGCGTTAATCCCCTATAGAATACATAGACGATTTGGTGTTTGTTCAAGTCATGAGTGGGGCATCGGTAAAGTAGCTCATTGAATCTTTCCCACGCTTGATACAACGTTTCTTCACTCTTTTGAATGAATTGATGGATCTTACCGAGAAGTTTAGCCATCTTTGAAGGAGGGAAAAAAAATTTGAACGAATTCTCTTCTTAATTGATCCCATGTTTCCTTGCATTCGGCAGGGAGTTTATTGTACCATCTTTTTGTAGTCCCTGTAAGAGTCATAGGAAAAGTTCTTGCTGTAGCCGAATAGCTAGGGATATTTCGGACGCTAAAAAGGGATGATAAGTAGAGCACTTCTTCCACATGATTTTGAACATCCTCATTCTCGTCTCCTGAAAACTTAAGCTCGTGTAATTCCCAGATAAATTGGTCCGGAATGGAGAATTTTTCCACACTAGAGTCTTTTGTGAAGGCTCGTTCTGATTCACATTTGGTTGCTCCAAATCTTGCTCCATGGTTATTTCGTCGATATTATTTTCATCAATAACTTGGGTTACGCATTAGATTGGTCGATTAAGAAAGCGAGAAAATATTATGAATGGAATTGGTGAGTAAACTTTTTCGTCCGAAATTGTTTTCGGATCATCGAACTGGGTGGCCAAAATGGCTTTGAGCTTCTAGTCTTGAATCACGAAATTATGAAAAGAAAATTAAAAATAGACTTAATAAAACCTAATATAACTCCCGGCGGTAGCGCCAAAAACTTGATGCATGTTTCTTGACAGTTTTAATATTTATAAATTCTCGTTATACCTATGGTCTACCCTAATGCACTAACAGGCGGTGTGCGATCGTGTGTAGTGTAGTATTCGGTAAAACCGAGGTTGTCCCAAGAGCTATGTGTGGATTTAAATTAAGTCTAGGTGTCATGATTTTAATAGATTGTAAGGTGGAAATGATTAACTATTAAAACAAGAAAATAAAGAAAGCAAATAGAGGTGAGGGTTGTGATCAATAGGGGAGAAGTGTGCTAACCTAGTTATTCATTCTATCAAGCTAAGTTCATGTTTGATTACTTCCAATTACTTCAAGTTTGGTCAAAGTCGCTAGGACATCATTTTGTCAGTTCGTCCTAACCTATCTACAAAGGGTTCCACTGGAGATGTCAGGTGACCCATCGAAAGTCCAAGTCATTAAGTACCGCTACATGCAAGATTTGTAATAATGAGTGCCCAGGCGCTAGCATCTTAAACACTCATGCCTGGCTTCTTAAGTTCATCCAAACGATAGGTAATTAGTTGGTCAAATTGCACAAGCGAAGAAGGGTCTTCAGTTGGTCATATCTTACCCTTCCCACTCAGTCTACCTACTTAGGGTCGGTTGGTCATATCTCCTAAGTAACTAGCCACTACCTCCATTCAAAACTAGCAAAACAAGGGTAGCTACCAACAAACTATGCAAGCATACACTAGAAATAATTATACGGAAGCAATGGAAACATAAACAAATCAATTAAGGAATCATAACTAGGCTAGCACCAGAGGTTCTTAGCCGCTCATATTAACTAAAACAATCGATTTAATGTTTAACATTACGAAATACATGAATTGAAAGTAAAGTAAAGATAAAATGCTAATGCTTATCGTAGGGGAGTGATTTCTCCCTTGGAGATGGCTCCGTATGCTCCCTAAAATCTGCCTTCAACCTTCTACTCATGTTCACTGATGTTGTGTGTGAAATAGGATGATTAGAAATGCTGGAAATCGGCGGTATTTATAGGCTAGATCGGTTACTGGCGTAACTTAAGTTAAGAGTTCGTAGTAACACCATTATCTTCGTAATTTGCACTAAAAATCTTTGGTTACGGCGTAACATCTGGAAGGAGTTACGCGTATCTTCAATAAATCCTTGTTACGCCGTAATTAAGACAATAGTTACGGGCGTAGCTTGCAATGCCGCAGAGCCTCATTTGACCTAGTTAGTTACGTCGTAATCTTTGGAAGGAGTTCGCCGTAATCTTGATTGAGTTGGTTTTTGAGCCACGCATTACGGCGTAATGTGAGAGGAGTTACGCCGTAACATCTTCAAAATGAGAATACTATTATATATCTTCAATAAACTCTCCAAATCTGCGTCTCTTTAGCTCCAATGCTCGTAATTTACCTGAAATTGAAATATAAAGGAAAACAAGCGTATATCCATATAAATGATATAAAATACGAGCATTATCAGGGGAAATTGACACTTAATATTCAGGATTATTTGATGTTATCAGACTACAATAGAATCCGAAACCAAGCAGTAGTAATGTTGAAGAATAGTTCTTTAGTTGAGCAGTAGAAACCATGTAGAAAGTAGAAAGCTTCCCCTTAACATGAACATGATAACTACTTTTACCAATCTTCAATTATCATCAAAGTTCAATCAGTAAGTGTAACGAGAACGAATATTTTGAACTTTGAAATCTAACCAAACTCTTGTGTGTGTTATCTGACATCTCCAAAACCATGTCCTGTCTGACCAAATACGCATCCTGCTCTTATAAAAAATTCTATACTATGCACATTTTCATTAATCCATGCATAAATTATTCCATATGCATATACTAAAATATCATGCAACATCTTTTGGTCCACCAATGATTAACTCATAATATAATAGTAGTACTTGAACCCTTGAGCAATTTTAACCTTCAATCAAGCACCGACCAATGAATATTAATAAGTACAAGGTTACTAACATGTTTTGTGAAAACCCCTTTTTTCGACTCCACTTCGTATAACATAACAAGGGTTTCATGGAGCAGCACAAACTTTCCAAGAAATAGCTTTATCTGAACAGCATTAACACGAGCAGCTTCCATTGGCAGTACTAAGTTATCATCAGGAAGTACAAACTTTCTACTAACGAGTACTAATAAAAGTTGAACAATACTAATCCTCAAACAAACAATGTTAAATGTGAAAGCAAGATTAACTAGTATGAGTGCATAACACAAATGTACCTTGGCGGTACTAATGTTGAGCGAGCATTACTAGGTTTCGAGGAACAGTACTAACAAGCTTTGAGCGGTATAAACATCACATGGAGCGATATAACGCAATTAGCGGCATTAATATTCCAAGCGACCAAGATCATGCTCCAATGCCACATTAAGATTTCACGAATCCTCCTTCACGTCAATCAACGTAATCTAAACTGTGATCACTCATAAACCTCATTCTGTTTGGACATGTCTAGCGACCTTTCGAATAACTGCCCATCAGTTCCTAATAAGTCTGCTCAATAAACCATCAGTAACCTGTCTTTCTTTTTATCACACGAACCAATCTTCAAAACTAGTATCAATAATCGTCTGAAGTTCAGTATGCATGCACATCCAATCAAGAAGAAAAACTAGTTATAGATTCATGCCAAAATATTTTAATATAAAACCAATTTGTTCCCATGATATATAATTACCAATACCATGTTAGTCATAAAACCAAAAATACGACTTCATGTCGCGACCAAACAAGAAAATAACCATGCAATTTTAAGGTTTCTTTGGTTTTTTACCATGTGTTGCCAATGAGATAATAATTGTTAGGGTTTCACAGCAGCAACAAGTCACAATAAAGAATTATGAAGAACAAAAACCATAATCAAGACAATATAAACCCTAAAAATTCGAAAATCAAACCTTTTTATGCAGCATTTTTCTACGATGTATATCTGATGACTGAGACCTCCAATTAAAGTTCCCTCCAGTTCAAAGTTACTTAGATATACATAGAAGCTCCAGCAAAAATTTCGTCCCGATCCAACGGTTAACGAAATAGATATCTCTGTTTGAAAATAGCCCTGCAGAGAAGTTACGAAAAAAATTTCTAGATTCGATTTTTTTTCTTTTTCTTCGAAAAACCTTGTAGATCCCTAGATCTAGATCCCCCCACTCTGATACCAATTGTGAATATTGTTTAGAGCGCCAGGGATAAAAATAACAACGATAATAAGATGCACAGCGGACTAAACAAAACATCATTGTTATTATTAAGGTTCTTCGTCATCATCTCTAACAACTACAATACAAACCAAAAGCCCCAATCCTACTTGATCAATGTAGGACAGTTACCTAATCTAACAGGAAATCATAAAGATCCTTAAGGCTAACCAAAACACTAACCTTAGGTGCCTACATGGTGTAGAAACACACCTAGACACACACATACACCTTTGGTATTTTACATCTTTGACGCTCTCTAAAACTAATTCCCTGTATCTCTTTATATAATAGAGATACTAGGGTTATAAAGGATATTCCTAGAATAATAATAGATTTGCTATAATCTTTTCTTTCTTTTGAATTTTCATCCTTTGTCTTCTTCATTCCTTCATCTTTCACATGTTTTGTCTTCTCAACTCAAATATTAGACCCAACAATTAGGTACACTGCCTAGTGGTTGCAAAGCTTACTCACGAAAGAGGAAGTCTTTCGACCCCAAACCATTCATCAAATACCAAAGTGGCTTTTGTGATATTTGTAAAAATGGTTTTGTAAATTTGTGATGCCATTAAATGTTTGGGTGTAGTCGATTGAATTCTTAGGGTGACTTTTTATTAGCTCAGGAAATTTCAAACAATGGTCAAGTGGTTGGAAGTCTCTGTGGAGCAGTGAAAGAATAACAAGGAGAGTAAACATTGAAATAGCATGATAGTATTAAAGGATAACAGATTTCTTGAAAAAGGATACTTAGTACATGAAGTTACACAAGGAGGTACTTAGAATAAATTTCTAGGAAATAGAACATGAAACTAGATTTTATTACATAGAGGAGTGTCTCTAATCCACCTTGTCTCTGGTCATTGCAGTCTAGGCGAGTCTTCTTTCTTTCTTTCTAGTAGGGATTCTGGAAAGTCCTTCCTTTGGGGCAGTTCTTCCCCTTCGGATACACTTTCCTAGTGTAACCTTTCATTCTCCATTTTTGGTACATTAGGATCGCCTAGCGAGAATCTTCCGATTTTCCCAGCTCATGCCCCGGTCTTTTAAGGCACGCTCCCTTGTGATGGTATTGGCAAGCGTAGCACTTGGGTAGTGTCCTGGCATACCCCTTTTCCTCTCCAGTACCATTGTCCAACCCACAAGGTGAGTATCTATAGCTTGCAGTGCAGCTCCTGCATTGAGGGCTTCCTCAATGTGTTCTCCAAGCACGATATTTAGTTCATTGATCGTAGCTCGAGTCTCCATCAATGCCGTTGCAATACTATTGTTGCTTTGTCTAAGTTTTTCACCAAGTTCCTGTACTGCCCCTACCAAATTTTCTATTTCCTCAATCCTTTCTACTGGTATCACCTCCATATGGTTTTGCACTTCTTCCATATGTTCTTCAATATGTGTCATGTGAGCCATGAGGGTAGGAAGATTTGGTGGTCGAGCAGTTGCTGCCTCGGAACTCTCTCCAACCTCAAACACACTGGGAGGTGGTGCCTCAGAATCAAAAGATAGATAGATTCTTTTACCATTGGATATTTCTAAACTAGGGAGTGGATCTCTTTGATGTTCTGATGGAGGTGCAGGAATTGCAGGACTGATAGGTACAGTAGTGATGGTAACGGTGATCTGAAAGTGAATGGGTGGAGTGTAGGCGGTACCCTCCTGGTGAACCTGATACACAAACATGTACTTGTTTCCAATGCCAGGTGTGAGTTGAGAAGAGGTTGGGATGTGTTCAGTGGGTGACAAAATCTCTGTTGTGTCACTTCATCCAGCTCCAGAGTGAGGGGAAGGCATGGTCTGTGAAAGAAGGTATACGTGTATAAGTACATAGAAAATACTTATAGTATTATAATGTAACTAGATAATAATACAATATATTATATAGCTACGTCAAGTATGAACTCAGGTAATCATAGCATAACAGTCAGTCAGATGAGTGCTAAGCAAAGCTGGCAAGCAAGTGGCGGTTATAGAGGTTTTTCAGAAATGAGTTCCTAGTTTGAAAATTTGTGGTTATAGTTTAGGGTTTATATGTACCTAGTTCTCAATAACCTTGGCTCTGATGTCAATCTATAATGTATCATATTGGATTTCATAAACACATCAAATCATAACATAAAGGGCCGTATAGTTGTAGGTTTTAGAGAGAGAAAGTGGAAGAGTTTAAGGAAGTTAGTGAGACAAAGAAAAATGATATTATGAAGCTCCAACCCTCTACCTTGGGAGGTAGAGGGTATTTATAGTTTCTTACAAGACACGCCTCCTACGGGCTGTGGATCAGGCATACAGTGGGTAAAGACCCGTCCGTCCTCCACGGTGTTGCTTAACAAACAACTTATTAACATTACATGACTACGACTACGAGCTTTCTAACAAATACATATACTTGAGGTGACCGACTCTTTAACTACTGGATTTTTTATAACATCAAATAGTCCTGAATATTAAGTGTCAATTTCCCACGTTAATGCTCGTTATGTATATCATTTATATGGATTTACGCTTGTTTTCCATTGTTTCCCACTTTCGGGTAAATTACGAGCATTGGAGCTAAAGAGGCGCGAAATGGAAACATTACTAAAGATTTATCATAGTATGCTTATTACGAAGAAGTTACGCGTAACTCATCTCTCACATACGCCGTAACTATTGCGTGGCCCAGTCCAACTTATCAAGAGGTTCGACGTAACTCTTCCCAAAGATTACGACGTAACTCCATTAGGTCAAAAGAGGTTCCACGCCCGATACTTACGCCGTAACTACTGCATCACTTACGACATAACGAGTTTATTGAAGACTACGGCGTAACCACTTATAAGGTTACGCCAGTAACTAGCGAATCTAGTGCATTTACGAAGAAATAGAAGGTTACGGCGTAACTCCTCTATTGGTTACTGTAACCCGGACACAGCCTATAAATACCCTACCAATTCCGACATTTCAAAGCATCCCATTCCACACACAACACTCGAGAACATGGGAAAAAGCTCAAGGAGGTCTAGGGAAGCATCGGAGTGTTTCGAGGAGAAGTCACACCATTACGATAAGCTTTAGCGTTTATTATTTCTTTTACTTTCAATTCATGTATTTCGTACCTTTGAATATTGAATTTATTTGCATGATTAATATGAGCTGACTAAGAACCCTTTGGTGCTAGCCTAGTTATGATTCATAATTGTTTTGTTTACGTTTACCTTTACTTTCATTACAATTATTTCTAAGTGTATGCATGCATAGTTCTTTGGTAGTCACCCTTGGTTCGGTAGTTTTGAATGGCGATAGAGGCCAATTGCCTAGGAGATATGACCAACCGACCCTAGGTGAGCGGATTTGAGACGGAAGGGTAAGATATGACCAACCGACGACCCTTTCTACTTGTGCGATTTGACCAACCGATCACTATCGTTTGGATGAACTTAAGAATTGGGGGTGTAGTGTCTAAGTTCCTAACGGTCGGGCACTCACTATTTAGAATCTAGCATGTAGCGATACTTAATGACTCGGCTTAGGGACCAGAACAAATGAATTATGATGCTTTGATTTCTCTGTGGTGGCATCTTTCTTCGATAGGTTAGGTAATTGACCAAATGATGTCCTCTCGAATTTGACCCCACCTAAAGTAATTGGAAGTAGGTGAGCGTAGACATAACTAGCTAGGAGGATTAACTAGGTTAGCACCACTATTCCTCTATTGATTTCCTTCACATTTATTTGCTTTTACTTTATTTTACGCATTAGTAGTTTAATTAATTAAATCCCTATCAAACCATTAATATTCGTGACAATTAGACTTAGTAATTATTCGACACACATAGCTCTTGGGACGACCTCGGCTTTACCATTTACTACGACACACGACCGGGTACACCGCCCGTTAGTGCATTAGGGTGAACCATAGGTATAGCGAGACACTATAAATATTAAGACACAGTCGGTAAAACACCGCATCAATTTTCTAAATCCTAACAATCCCCCCCTAAGGGAGGTCACCTAACAATTGTTCTTGGATTCTTGATTAATTTCTTTGCTCTGTAGTCCGTAGCCTTTGATTCTTCATGTTCCGCATGTTTTGTTTACTCAAGTGGAGGTCTTGAGATTGAGCCAACTTTGAGATCATCTGCCACCGTAATTCTTTGACTCATCCTTTGTAGTGTTACCATCATGTGACATTGTGACTTTTGGACCGACATGCTCACATTCGGATCATGATTTCTTCTCATCGAGTTGCGAGCTTTTGTTGATTCATGATATTTGCGGCGTGGCGAAAGCATGGAGTGAAAATATCGAGTCGTTGATGAAGGCATGTACTTATCATGAATTCTTTAGATATGAATGTGATGTGTGAGCATGCGGCTATGGATTGACTTCTCAATGCGATCATTACAAGCGTTGGTTGTACCATACAACAGATTAGCAATAAAGTGCACGGAAGTATCTTTGATCACTTTCGTTGAATTGAGGTACACGCCCGCGGTTCCCGTTGATCGGTACAAGTCTTGCTGTGATCGGTAGAATTCCGAAGAACCTCCTTGACATGGCTTCGCAGCTGCTCTAGCCGTTCTCAAACCGAAACGTCTCAAAGAAGACAATACGGAGTGAGTGAACCAGCAAATTGAGATTTGCTGATTGAAGAAAATGATTTGAAAACAATCATGTATTGCTTATCAGAAAGAAATTTTGCAATACAACGAAGGTTTTATAATGGAAATCAATTTTCAATCATAAATACCTTTTGATTTTGAAAACATACTACACAGTCGACGTGCTAAAGAAAAGAATTTATGTGCACATCGACTGGTTTTTCAAGGGTATCAGTCAATCCATTTCCTGGACCAAGGTTGATTTAAAATATGAATCGCCCAATCGTTTTTGTCCAGTTGTCACATGTTTGATGTATTGGATAGATCTCACATGCCACCTACCAAGAGCTTGTTTGATGTTGGCTCTAGAAGGTTTTCCATCTTCATTGTGAATATGTGAACATATCACTCAGATGTTGATACCACAAGGATAATGCGTAGGACTCTTAAGATATATTCTCACTTTCCACATTGTGTGAAATAGTGAGTCTTCATTTATTGTGTCCTAGTGAGATTTATTGATGATCTCATGGCTCTAGACTCAATTGTGTACATTTGGTTCCTATGCCGGAGACTAGGGAAAGGGTCTCCTTCTTCAATATCAACAATCTCTAAGATAAAGTTGATAGATTATGTGGGTTCCCCGTGAGAATGAAACAAGTCCTTTTAAGAGGAACTTGAGTAGCTTGGGAAGTTGTAGTGCAGTGCGTCACTGGGTCCATGACGTCTTGTCTTCAATCTTGGTGTTACCTTGGTAACCACTTGTAGCATATGAATTAAACCGGTTTACGCCCTAAGGTTGAAATAATGGAGGGCTATTTCCTTTACCCTTTTCTCATTCATTTCTTTTCATTCTTCAACCCTTCAATGCTTACCGAGACTTCATTAATAGAACCTTGTTGGGTTTATTCGGTTCTAACTCTATCTCAGTCCACACTCTTCCCATTTCTCACTTTTCTCCTTTTCTTTTTTTTCATCATACTAAGGACTTCTACACTATCTAGTGGATTACCCCTTGGTAGATCCCTCCGGCTCTGGCGGGATCGTGGGAACGAATACCTAACCTAACCATCCTTATATCTCCATGCATAAAGTAAATTTGGTCGGTCTTGTTAATACAAATAAGCCGTAAAAACGTTTATTTATATTTTACGATCTTCTAATGTTTTGTCGATAACAAAAGTAAAATCATATTAACGAAACAAATAAAATACGTAAATGGTTTGAACTAATAGTTTTATAACACACTTACGTTTTCACATAAAACACTATAACAAGATTAAGTGATTTTATATTTTAGATACACATGTACAACAACTAGTGTTTACATATTGGCTTAACAAGTTTAAGTAACTCTATGAGTTAGATACATATGCACAACAACTAGTGTTTACATATTGGGTTAATACATACTTATATTAAGTACACTAAAATGAGTAAAAACAAGTATATACTAAAATGAGTAAAAGTAAGTATATACTAAAAAGATAAAAACTAGCAAATGGTTTTTGACCCATGACCCATGGTTTTGTATATACCACTTACACAAGTTCAATGTATTCCTAAGGTACATTGTATCTAGATTGAAAACCATGGATCAACCAATAACCCATGACCCATGACCCATAACCCAAAATACCCATGGGCAAAGAGGAGCGGACCACGGATCCCTAGCTTTGTGCTAGCGGATCCCAAGTGGAAGGATCCGTGGGATCCGGGTAAGCGATGGGTTTATCCTCTATAAATAGTGAGCCACTTCTTCATTAATTCTCACCCTCTCCAACATACTTTCTCCCCGAGTTAAATCTCACTAACCATAGATCCAAGAGATCTATGTTCGTAGTTTTGTTTTTGTGTGATCTTTTAGGTTCCTCTTAAAGGGAAGATCACCACCTTTGAAGTCGAGCAAGCTCAAGTCCATGAGTTGCCAAGCTTCCTCATCATCAAGGCTATTGAAGTCCTCTTGTTGATGATCCTTTCTTTCTTCAAAGAAGCGTAGTGTTAAAGACATTAGTGAAAGATGTCTCAAGTGTCAAGGCGAAGATAATAGTGAAAGGTATCTATAAATCTATAAGATAAGCACTTGTGGTAGGTGCTTAGAAGTCAAGACAAGAAGAATTAGTGAAAGGTGCTTAGAAGTGAAGACACAAGACATTAGTGAAAGGTGTCTTGTAGATCTAATCTAAGACATTAGTGAAAGGTGTCTTATAGATCTAATCAAAGGCATTAGTGAAAGGTGCCTTAGATGTACATTCGATATGGTGTGTTTGATGTACTAGATAGACTAGCATTAGATCCAAGGATATTGATGTTCTTGATGATGTTGTAAAGGGTAGATCTCCTTTGGGATTAGTCGTTGGTGTAGTGTGGTAGTAGTTCCTCCATTGCAATGGAACTAGGTGCTTAGCCTAGTACCTAATAAAGGGTAGGCGACGTTGTGAAGGTGTAGTTCACCTAAGGTGTGAAAGAACTTCGGTGGTTAGCCTAGCACCGTATAAAGGGTAAGCGACGTTGTGTTAGGTGTGGTTCGCCTTGGTGTGAAAGAACTCGGTATTTAGCTTTGTACCGGAAAAGGTTAAGCGGCGTTGTGAAGGCTTCTCCGCCATAAGGAGATTGGTGTAGTGATTACAAACTCTCGAGTAGGTGACTCGGGGGTGGAGTAGGAGCAAGGAAGGTGTCCTTGTGGCGAACCACTATAAATACTCGCGTTGTGGTTTTGTGCTTCTTACTCTTATCTTTTCATTACATTTCTTTATATGCTTGTTTATCAACATCCAACACACACAACCAAATAGATTGACATAAGTCGATCTAATTACTTTAAAAGGAAGTTTTAATTGGTAAAACTATTCAACCCCTTCTAGTTTTTCACAATTGGCATCGAGCTTCGTTACCAAGTTTCTTGAAGTATATTGTACTTTAAAAACTTGATACGATCCATAGTTAATTGAAAACTACAAAGAAGGATTTTCATAAAACAAACACCATGTTTTTAAAACTATATGTTTGGATGTTGAGTTAATAACAACATTTTTTTATATGTATATTTTTAATTGCACTAATCTTCCTTGTGATATTGATTAGTCAAAGCTCATACCCACCAAGCTTTAGGGTTGCTTGGTAACAAGAATACTTTCCTTAAGAAAGTATCTTAGACACAAAGGAGCGGGAATCGTCTAAGTGACATTTGTCATTTGTAAAGACATTCCTAAGTGCATTCGGTATGACTTTCTACTTATATCTAAATGATATTTGTTTAGTATATAAGTGTTATTTGCTAGGCTTTTTAGATTCTTGTGTTTACACATGATTTACATGTAACCGTTAGGAAGCTTGTTTCTCACATACGTGTTATTTTTCTCGTCTATAGTCATAGTATGTAGAGCGTATGCTTTATTTCTTCTAATAAAACAAAAACACAATTTCAAAATTCCTCCTTCCCTATTAATAAACCCACTTGGCGCCCACTTTTCAACCTCACCTTTTCAAATTTTCCAATTTCAAAATCTCCTCTCATTCAAAACTTCATCTTCTTCTTCATTCCATCTCTTCCTAAACCAAGAAGATCCGTCATCAACATGGTTTACATCCTTTTCGTGCTCATCGCCCTAACACTCATCGCACTTGTGTTCCCTATGATGAAGTTCACATACGGAGACATTTACTTTGTGTTGTTAATCTATATTGGGGTCATTTACCCTATCCTTTGTATCATCCTTAGCATTGAAATGCAATATTATTAATTATCTATTTTATCTAGGATGTTTGTGTTATTATGTGTGTTTCATTTCTTTTGATCTATATGTGTTATATTCTTTCGTGATACATTAGATGTCATGTATGCATGCTAAAAAGAAAATGTAGGATAAAACATACTTCATGGTACAATAATCGTAAAACCTATGTTTTTATTAAAAGCGGTTACATTACTACTAGATCCACGGATCCCGGAAGTTACACTAGCCGGATCCCTTTTGAAAAGGAACCGTGGGATCCGTCCTACTGGAAAACAGTTTTCATGCAAGATTAAAAATCACTATCTTTCTAAAAAAATTAATAATCCACTAGAGCTTCAAAACCATGGGTTAGCTAAATACTAATTGTTAATAGAATATCTAGTAAAAACGTTAGATCATTATAGGTTGACCATAAACGTCTTCCCTTATTAACCCTTCACCTCTATAGGTTCAACTATGATGCATGAATACGAGTTTGATTTTTCACTCACTAGCGTCTACACCCCGAACATTTCCCTTGAGCCCAACACACCTGGCAATCATGTCCGTGGGTTCAATAATCTCGAAGACCGTCACTTCCATGAAGGGCGTGTTGTAGACACCTCTCTACAATTCGAAGAAGGTATCAATACCTCCTTAGAGCCATAGGACTAGAATATCTTCTTGAAATTGCGAGAAGATATGTCCAAGGTTCATAATGGAATTCTTCCGTCAAGTGGAACTCGTTCGTAACGAGGATCGCTCTTTATCCCTTTGGTTTTATATCAAAACCAAAATTCACTTTAAGCCTTGGGCATTTGCTCACATCCTCAATTCCAAACCATGGACAATGTGCTTTCACGAAGATTGGTCTCTTGATTCACTCTTCAATTTTCGTGAAGAAAATAGCTCATATTGTTCACACATACCCTCTAGGAAGAATTAACATGCATGATATGCAAACCTTGACCATATTACTCCAATCCAAACATTATCCATACATGGGATATCCGAGAAGAGTACAAGCTGTCGCTCTCATTCTACGTGAAAATGTTTGGAGTCTTGGGAAATCGAGATATTCTTCCCGCTTGTTGTGCTCGCATGTTGTCTTGTTTGCTAACACAACAACCATACAATCTCGCCTACTTCTTCGCAAGGAGAATTGCAAACCTTCAAGGCTCCAAGGATAAACTCATCCCTTATGGAATGTTCTTGACACACCTCTATCACAATGTTATGCACTTCCATCCTCGATTTCAAAGTCCGTTATGCGTGCTTGTGAACAAGATGATGGAACCGCTAAACATATCTCTCATGAAGACTTTCTTCATTCATGATTCCACCAATACCCATCAATCACATAATGATCCTCCTAGTGAAGACACTCAAGGAACCTAGAATAGTCAAATAGGATCAATTCTACTCTACTCATTAGTTATCAATGTAATCCTATCTCTTTCATGAAATAACACATCTTACATTTGATATCCAAGTTTTAGAACTCCTTTAAACAAAGCTTGGAATATAATGCCAATGTCATGATCATTGCATACCTTTAGTAAAGGTTACATCTAGCGAGATAGACGGATCCCAAATGTTGTACTAAGCGGATCCCTACATCTAGGGAACCGTGGGATCAACAAAGCAGAAAATGCAATTGCAAGCATTATATGTCAAACACATCACTTAGAACACCTCACACTAAGCTAAACATAGTGTCTTAAGATTGATCAAGACTTTATCAAGATAGGTTGACCTTTCCTACTCTTTCCAACTCACATAGATCACATTCTAAGGCTTTGTTAGATCTATCATTTCAAATCCATCACTCTTCCGCTCTCAAAACTCACACTTCATTTTTTTTGATTCCTCACAACTAGGTTAGAAATCCTTCGATTATGACATTATTGTTCATTAATTAACCTCACCTCAAAATTGATCAAAGTTGATCAAATCCTAGTTTTTCCCATCTCAAAACCATTAGGATATTTTCCAAAACACAATCCTAAGACACAACCTGATCTCTAGGATCATTTAGTTTTATTCAACTTCAATTGACATCTTTAATGTCATCCTTGGCCATCCATTGGTATTTTTTAGTTCCAAATCCTTCCATAAATAACAATCATTAGCTACACCACTCATTGCCTTCAAACACTTAAGCACCCCTTCATTTAAAACACTTGGAGAACTGAAACACTCAAGGTGATGTAGGTCTAGGATCTTAGAAACATCATTTCCACTCTTTCATAAAGCTACTTGAGCAGCGGATCCTAGAACTAGCCTAGACGGATCCCTACGAGAAGGGAACCGTGGGATCGGATGATGATCTATGACAAATCTTGGTAAAACAATCATTTCAACTCATCTTCCTAACTCAAACACTCCATCTCATCTTAAATGAGTTCCTAGAACAACACAACCTCTCATAGTTGACTCTTGTGCATGCTAATCATCACATTCAATGAACCTTAGTGGCTTAAGGCTTAAATGCACTTTCCAAATCTCTTGGTTTATAAACCACCTTGTTAGGATCTCCATAGTCATCACTCACATCCTAACTTTCAGCCTTTGCAATCTCTTCAAATCATCTCATCATGAGAAAACCCCAAGTAACAACCTATCCACCAAAGAACCACCCATCAAAGGGCTCGTGTTGTACACGAAATCTCTTCAACCGAATCATCTCGGTCAAACCAATCAAACCAATTCCTAGAAGGTTAGTACCCACAAAATTACCTATGCCAAACACCACCATACCTCCTAGGCCAAACAATATCATGTCCACTAAACCATCTCCATTGGTTCCTAGAGCTATCTCTTTTACATCCCACAATCATCACCTCACCTCCACAATTTAGAGGACTTACCACCTAGGCCGTCTCATCCGCTTCACGACAACATTCTCCTCATTAGGAGGAACAATGATTCAAAATCAGGTGTTGAGTCAACACTTGCTCGGCTTCCTTTTCGCGTTTCCATCATATAATCCTATTTGGATTATAAGAAATCACCAAAGTCAACCACCCGACCTTATGGAAGTTGACACATCTTTACCACCATCATCATTCTTGATCGAACCATTCCTTAATGGACCTCCACCAATCCTCCATCATTCGAGGCCCTCGACCCACTTCAATTGATCCTTTGAATATAGCCACTTCACTTCATCCACCACCACTACCTAGCCATGACAAAGATTGCTATCATTGTCAACATTTTGAAAGTTTGATACATGAAGTACGAGAAGACCAACGTTTCATGTTCTATCATCTCCTCGAACGTTTCGACGAGATTAAACCTAAACATAACTTGAGCTAGAGGACTATAGTGGTGTCTAAGCTTCAAGCGTTAGTTGGTCTAAGAAATTTCTAGTTATGTATTGTCTATTTTCTTATTTTTGAGTCATGTATATCATAACTCTTGTTTTATTAAATGGAATTACATGCTACTTGTTATTTCGTTGAGCATATGATTACTTTGCATTCATATCTCATTTTGTGTGATAACATTACTTGTTATATCACCTTTGCTGATTTTAGTCATCAGCCAGACGGATCCCTCAGTATTGCCTAGACGGATCCCTACTAGAAGAGAACCGTGGGATCCGTAAAGTCAGAATGTTTTTTTATCACATTTGCAGGAATTGTGAATTATACTTGATTTCTAACCTTTGTTTTGTAGTATTTCAATTCACACATGAAGACCTTGACACCATAAAAGCTAGGGGAGCTTTGTGTCAAACATTATTGCAAAATCATTTGCAACTTAATCCATTTTGGATTACACTTCATGCTACCCATTGCAACTTTGCAATATTAGGGGAGCACATTTTAAATCATAGGCGAACCATTTGCAAACTTAATTGCTAACACAAGTAGCTTATTTAACATTATGTCCTTGGCGCCTTTTTCAAAGGGATGGACTCGTCAAGGGGAGTTAAAACGAGTACCATTCCGTCACTGCTCTCATTACATCTTTTATAATTTTTCTTATAAAATTGTGTTAGTTTCTTCAAACACTTTTGTTTCGACAAAAGGGGAGAAAAGTAAAACTCTAAATTCAAGCGCTTACAATTTTAGCTTTTCCTTAAAATAATTTTATGTTTTGTCATCAACAAAAGGGAGATTGTTAATACAAATAAGCCGTAAAACATTTATTTATATTTTACGATCTTCTAATGTTTTGTCGATAACAAAAGTAAAATCATATTAACGAAACAAATAAAATACGTAAATGGTTTGAACTAATAGTTTTATAACACACTTACGTTTTCACATAAAACACTATAACAAGATTAAGTGATTTTATATTTTAGATACACATGTACAACAACTAGTGTTTACATATTGGCTTAACAAGTTTAAGTAACTCTATGAGTTAGATACATATGCACAACAACTAGTGTTTACATATTGGGTTAATACATACTTATATTAAGTACACTAAAATGGGTAAAAACAAGTATATACTAAAATGAGTAAAAGTAAGTATATACTAAAAAGATAAAAACTAGCAAATGGTTTTTGACCCATAACCCATGGTTTTGTATATACCACTTACACAAGTTCAATGTATTCCTAAGGTACATTGTATCTAGATTGAAAACCATGGATCAACCAATAACCCATGACCCATGACCCATAACCCAAAATACCCATGGGCAAAGAGGAGCGGACCACGGATCCCTAGCTTTGTGCTAGCGGATCCCAGTGGAAGGATCCGTGGGATCCGGATAAGCGATGAGGTTTTCCTCTATAAATAGTGAGCCACTTCTTCATTAATTCTCACCCTCTCCATCATACTTTCTCCCCGAGTTAAATCTCACTAACCATAGATCCAAGAGATCTATGTTTGTAGTTTTGTTTTGTGTGATCTTTTAGGTTCCTCTTAAAGGGAAGATCACCACCTTTGAAGTCGAGCAAGCTCAAGTCCATGAGTTGCCAAGCTTCCTCATCATCAAGGCTATTGAAGTCCTCTTGTTGATGATCCCTTTCTTTCTTCAAAGAAGCGTAGTGTTAAAGACATTAGTGAAAGATGTCTCAAGTGTCAAGACGAAGATAATAGTGAAAGGTATCTATCGTCTATAAGATAAGCACTTGTGGTAGGTGCTTAGAAGTCAAGACAAGAAGAATTAGTGAAAGGTGCTTAGAAGTGAAGACACAAGACATTAGTGAAAGGTGTCTTGTAGATCTAATCTAAGACATTAGTGAAAGGTGTCTTATAGATCTAATCAAAGGCATTAGTGAAAGGTGCCTTAGATGTACATTCGATATGGTGTGTTTCGATGTACTAGATAGACTAGCATTAGATCCAAGGATATTGATGTTCTTGATGATGTTGTAAAGGAGTAGATCTCCTTTGGGATTAGTCGTTGGTGTAGTGTGGTAGTAGTTCCTCCATTGCAATGGAACTAGGTGCTTAGCCTAGTACCTAATAAAGGGTAGGCGACGTTGTGAAGGTGTAGTTCACCTAAGGTGTGAAAGAACTCGGTGGTTAGCCTAGCACCGTATAAAGGGTAAGCGGCGTTGTGTTAGGTGTGGTTCGCTTGGTGTGAAAGAACTGGTATTTAGCTTTGTACGGGAAAAGGTTAAGCGACGTTGTGAAGGCTTCTCCGCCATAAGGAGATTGGTGTAGTGATTACAAACTCTCAAGTAGGTGACTCGGGGAGTGGAGTAGGGCAAGGAAGGTTTCCTTGTAGCCGAACCACTATAAATACTCGCGTTGTGGTTTTGTGCTTCTTACTCTTATCTTTTCATTGCATTTCTTTATATGCTTGTTTATCAACATCCAACACACACAACCAAATAGATTGACATAAGTCGATCTAATTAGTTTAAAAGGAAGTTTTAATTGGTAAAACTATTCAACCCCCCTTCTAGTTTTCCACAGGTCTTTTTGGTATTGTTCTTCTGCCATTGAAACCAATTGAAAACCATTTGTAAATCAATCCAGGTACTTGTGATACAAGATCACAGCATTTTGCACCTGAATTGTTTTGATATTTTAGAAAAGCTCCCCCTCAACATGTGCATCATAGATTTGAAATTGCTTTAGCACATGGAGGCACGAGGACATGAGAATCTCATATTAAGAATAAAGAATTCACTTCTTTGATCAACATTTTCTAAAAATATCAACATCACTTTCCCGATCAAAATTAGTATTTTAAATACTTTGTTAAAGATATTTTGGGAAAGGATGTGGTTTTCTAAAAGTTGCTCCCCCTCAATATGTGCATCGAGATTCGAAAGAGTTTTGCACATATTAGTGGGAACATGTACTTTGAGACAAATCAGTCACTTTTCAATTCCTTTTGGTTTAAGATAGATGCTCCCCATTATTATGTGCATGGAAATTTTGAAATCGTTTGGCACATGTAGGGAGGAGAGCTTGTTATTATATTTCTAAACCATTTATCGAATTATCAGGTTTTATCCAATTTAAATCACAAATTCTCCCCCGATCACAATTTTCAAATCCTTTGAGATTTGTGATCTCTATTGATTTAAATTAATTTTGAAAACTTTTGAGAAGAATAGTGACTTGCATTTGAAAAACATTTTAACTGACGAGGATCAAATTTTGAGACTTTAACCTCCATTGTTCAAATATGCATAAGTATCTTATGAAAACACAACCTAGGTCTGGATCCAATTGTATAAAAACAATGTAAAACATGGTTCTTTTTGATTTTTCAAAAATAGACCTTGTTTGATTACGTGCCAATAGTTTAAAAAATAACCTTTTTGATTTGATTGAAATCATTCTCCCCCTCAATCAATGACGTTAGTTGTTGATTGAGTGATAGAGATTTGTCAAGTGATAAGTCCAGATGATTTTCAAAAATAGAGTCCAAGTTATTTTCAAAGCAATCTTGTTTTCATTAGATGACAAATATTTTTCAGAAGAATTTATTGAAGAAAAAATATTTGTGAGACGCATTTGTTTTTAGAATCAGAGCATGAAGATTCAAAAGTTAATTTAAGCATGGCTCTATTCTTTCTTTTAAAACTGGTTACTGCCTGAAATGACAATAAACCATCATTTTCCATCCCATTATTATTAGCCCCTCCGAGTTGGCCACGGGGCAATGACCTCGACAATCGAACTTCATCTAAAGACCGTGCCATTCTTTGAATGATAAATCAAAGTCCGTAGATGTTATCGAAGAATAGAAATAGATTGAAAATTAATATTTTGGGCTTTTCAAAGATTTTACGAATTTTATGGATTTTTGAATCTTTATATTTTTCTATTTTCTTTTGTGGGTTTTATAATTTTGTATTTTTCTTTTGAATAAATATGTACAAGAGATGGATGAAGAAAAGCCTTTACTCCTCGTCTTCCTCTTGAAGGCGTTTGAGTGTTTCGGTTGTAGACTTCTTAGACCAAGTCGTGGAACGATAAACTCAAGCGCTCTCTAAGAAGAGCTTTAGTGAAGATGTCTCGCTAATTGATATTCAATCTTCATGAAATATAGTTCGCACACCATTCTCAACTTGCTCACGATGAAGTGATGTCGAATGTCGATATGCTTTGCTCTTGAATGTTGAGCGTTGTTGCATGAGAGAGCAATGGCACTTTATTATCACGATCTGGAGGATTTTGTTGAATTCAAAGCCATAGTCGGACAATTGGAATCTCATCCATAGGATTTGAGCACAACAAGATGACATGGCTATGTATTCTACCTGTAGAGGATATTGAGGTACTCATTTGTTTCTTGAAGACCAGCTCACAAGCTTATCACCCAAAAATGAGCACCTCGGCGTGCTTGACGTGTATCTTGACACCGCATGGTCATCATACGCATAGGTTGTTAGTGAAATACCGGTGTCCTTGGTGCAAAGTCCCATGTTGATGGTTCCTTGGAGATATCGAAGACCCGTTTAACCGCTTCAAGGTGCTTTTGATAGGCTTAGCACGGTATCGCACACATGCATCTGAATGACGAATTTACGGTCTCTTGGCGGTAAGGTACATCAGGGATCCAATCATACTACGATATTTAGTTTGGTCACTCATGATCCCTGAGTGGTCCTCGTCCAGTTTAGTACGCTCCACCAAGGGAGTGTCAACAGGGTCACAAGAATCAAATCCAAATTTCTTTAAGATTTCATTAGCATATTTAGATTGATTGATAAAAATGCCTCTGGGACTTTGTGAAATTTGTAATCCCAAGAAAAATGACATTTGTCCCATCATTTACATTTGAAATTTGGAGCCCATCTCCTTAGAAAAACGGTCACATTCATTGGGGTCAGTTGAGGAAAAAATAATATCATCAACATAGATTTGAACACAATTAAGTGTTTACGACTTTCGGTGAACAATGTCGGATCAAGCGCTCCTTTCTTGAATCCATTAGTTAGAAGAAACTTTGATAGCGTGTCGTACCATGCCCTTGGAGCTTGCTTCAACCCGTAGAGGGCCTTCTTCAAGTGATAGACATGAGTAGGATGCTCGGATTTACAAAACCTTGGTGGTGGCGTATACAACCTCTTTCGGATCTCCGTTAAGAAAAGCGGTATTTAAATCCATCGATGAACTACCATGTTCTTACTAGCAGCGTTAGCTAAGAAGATTCTGATTGCCTCGATACGTGCAACTAGAGCAAATGATTCTTCAAAGTCAATACCTTCCTCTTGACGGTATCCTTTCGCAGCCAGTCGAGCCTTGTTCTTTAGCACATCACCATGCTCATCAAGTTTTACATTGAAAATCAATTTAAGAGCAATGATCATAGCACAGTCAGGAGCAGGTACTAATTCCCATACATCTAGTCGATCGAACTCATGAATTTATTCTTGCATGGCATTGAACCGGTGTCTTGATCCATGGCTATTTTAACGTCTTTTGGTTCTACCTTAGATAGTACGGAGTTGAAGAAGCACCACAAGGCATCGGTTGCAAGTTGTTTACGAGTGGAAACCGGACGAAGGGTTTCCAATGATGTTGTCCAATGGATGGTCATGTGTCTATTTTCTAAGGTGTTCGTATGGTTGTTGTTGAGGGACCAAGTAGCGAGTTTGGATCTCCGATGAAGATGGTTACGAAGTTGGTTCGAGAGCAAATATGTTCTCAAATGGAGCATCTTGGGAGTAGCAAGGGTTATCTCTATCATAGTTGCCAAAACATTTCCATGATTTGCACTCGATGATTGAGGATTTGATGATGATGATGAGTGATGCGCGATGGCGCTTCTTGACTCGATGACACGGCGAAGGGTTATCTCGTTGACTTGGTTGGGGCGACCATGTTGATGGATTAGACTGATCATTAGCAATAGGCTCATAGTATTCATAAAAAATTGGATCAAACAATTTCTTCAAATCATCTTCAGAGGGAGGTACATATGGAACTGCTGGTGAGGGGTTTTGTACAAGAGAAGAACTAATGGGACTAATTAATGAATGTTGAGATGTGGGTCCAGAACATGATTGTCCTGGAGCCATTTTCACAGACAGCTCATCGAACGTAAAGTGAATAGTTTCCATGATATCTCGAGTTCTTTTGTTGTAGATTCGGTAACCTTTCCTGTTTGGTGCATAACCCACAAAAACTCCAATGTCCGCCTTAGCTCTTAATTTACCCTAAATCTTGACCATCATTCGTTGGATAGCACGAGCACCGAAACACGAAGGAAGGAGGTCGGTGTGTATAAGGGGCGATTTTGGGTATAGTAGCGGTGGCAATGGCTTGACCCGGAGAAACATTGGAACCTTTGAGTAAATTAGCATTGTTCTTGCAACTTCCACAAGGGTCCGATTTAGTCTTTCAACTACACCGTTACGTTGAGGAGTCGTGGAACACTTCTTTGATGAGTGATTCCAATGCTTTCATAAAACTGAATTAGTTCTTTTTTAACAAACTTAGTTCCATTGTCTGTTCGAATAATTCTAACGGTCTTGTTAAGTCGAACCTGCAGCTGTTTGATAAGTTTGATGATGACATCTGGAGTTTCATCCTTCATCCCCAAAAACTTAACCCAAGTAAATCGAGAGTAGTCATCAACAACGACTAGCACATATTTCATCCCATTTATCGTTTGCACTCTCATGGGTCCGCACAAATCCATGTGAAGAGTATGAAGAACTTCCAAAACTGAGTTTGTAGGTTTGGGTTTGTGGGCATATTTCTTGCTTTTTCCCAATTGGCATGCTGAACAAAGATGATCTTTTTCATACTTCAATCTCGGTAAACCTCTTACAAGATCCTTTCTAGACAGATCATTTATGGTTCCGAAGTTCAAGTGGTTGAGAAGACGATGCCATAACCATGACTTTGTTTTAGAGGCTTTAGATAACAAGCAGATTGGAGAAGACTTCATCATATCTTTGATAGAGATGGTGTACAGGTTTGTTCCACGTTTTCCTCTTAAACGTTCCACACCATCAAGTTCTCTAACGAAACAAGTATATTTTCTAAAGGCCACTTCTAAATCAGAATCACAGAATTGACCGACAGAAAACAAATTATGACCAAGATCTTCAACATAATATACCCGGGAAATTACATTATCACCAACCACATAATCTCCATAACCCATAATTTCCCCAAAATGGTGGTTCTCGAATCTAACGATCCCGATAAATTTACTCACGAAGTTCATGAGCATGGCGATCTCGGTCATATGCTTGGAGCGACTGTTGTTGGGTTTTAGGTTCCTTGTATGATGAATTACTTTAAGTGATGGAACCGCGGACAAGCTTGAAGATAACCACGGACGGAAGAAGAGTAACCAGCGATGAAGATAACCGCGGCTAGTAGTATTAAGTAGCTAGCGATAGTATTGTAAGCCTTGCTAGTTCTATAGTGTCGGTTAGTTTATTGTATCGGATAAATATGGAAAGATATTTATCTTGTAGGTTACGTATTGTATATTGTATAGGACTCCTTAACCTATAAAAGGAGGTCCTAGGCTGGGTTAGATATCGTATGTTTTATATCTAAGGTCGATACACTTCAAGGTTGCAAAACCCTAATCTTGTAAGAGTATTCGTATTAATAAATAATATTGAGGTGTTGAATGTTAATTGTTCTTCTTCTTAAGATTAAGTATTAAATTCGCGTGATACTTAATAAGTTCTTTGTTCAAGTCGGTTTCTATATTAGATCGTTTGCTCATTGGGATCAACAAGTGGTATCGAGCTTGTGATCTAGAAGCTGATATCAAGAAGAAGTCATTAATTTGTACTCAAGAAAGTTAAGATGTCGAAGAAACTCATATGGTGGTTGCTTCTAAGGTTCCCATGCTCAAACATGGTGAATATCAAATCGGAGGATGCGAATGAGGCAATACATTCGCATGATTGATTATGCTCTATGGGATGTTGTTGAAAAGGAGATACTCTTCCTTTGAAGGGTGAGGATGGTAAGGAGATTACCATTGTTAGTGAACTGATAAAGCTAAGAGGAAAATGGAGATCAAAGCTCACGATCTTCTCTCCATGGGAATACCTAATGAATTTGCATTGGACTTTGATCGGTATGAGTCGGCTAAAGAACTATTGGATGCTCTTGAATTAAGGTTTCTTTGGTAATGAAGCTACCAAGAAGTCAAGGATGAACATGCTTAAGCATCGGTTTGAAACCTTCCTTTGCTCAAAGTGGAGAAAAGATTGATGGCACATACAATAGGCTTCAAAACTCATTAGTCAAGCTGAAGGCGGTGGGTTACAAGTTCCTTCAAGAAGATATTAATTTGAAGTTCATAAGGAGTTTATCATCGATTGGGCTATTCATACAATTGTGTGGAGAAATAAGGCGGACTTTGCTACAATGACTCTAGACAATCTCTTCAATAACTTGAAGGTTTATGAGTGCGAGAATAACTTTTCCAACTCGTCTTCTTCTAATCAAAACATTGCTTTTGTATCCACAAATCACAAAAGCTCACAAGATGTATCCACTGCGCCTATGGTATAACCACGGCTATTGCAAACAATACCCTTTGTTAGTGATAATGTCGGTGATGGTGCAATTTGTGCTTTTACATCGATTTAACTACTAGTGTTGATGTTTTGAATCAAGATCTAGATCAAATTGATCTGATGATCTTGATGAAATTAACCTTCAATGGCAAATGGCAATCTTGACTCTCCGAGCAAGGAAGTTTCGAGGAGGTGGAAGACATGTTAGGTATGATGGTCAAAGGAGGCTGGATTCGACAAAAGCAAGATGGAGTGCTTTAGCGCAAGAAGAAAGGTCATTTGCCGGGAATGTCGAGCTCTAAAAGACTTGAGGGTATTAAGAAGACAACGAAGAACCTACTACTTCTTGACTTTGGTTGCTCGGGATGGACTTGGTGATTATGATTGGGTGATCAGTTGAAGAAGGTCCAAATGCGACTTTTCTTGCTAGTGAAGCTTCAAAGAGCATAACTTTGCTCTAATGGCCTATGCTTCATCTTGGTTCGATTACGAGGTATCTAATGATTCTAAAACATCTACTTGTTCTTTTAAATCATGTTACGATATCTTAGAGTCTCAAAAGCTATCGAGTATGAGAAAAGAAGTAGAGATTGACTCTAGATAATTTAGGATATAGAGTTGGTTTAGAGGGTGTGGAAGAGAAGCTAAAATTACGTATTAAATGTGAGTTTGAGTATGTAGAAAAGATCAATATACTAGGTGGTGAAATTGATCTTAAAAGCAGAGAGATTAAAATGCTTAAAGATAGACTATCGAGCGAGAAAGTGTAAAAGTTAAGGCCCTAGAGGAAAAAGAAAAACATATTGTTAGGGTTGCTAAATTACAATATGCTTACGATCTTGTCTGAAACCAATTGGCCAAAAGCGCTTAGAGATGGTCTTGGTATAGGATACAATGATATGCCACCACCCCTTTAATGAAACATGCACCACCGGTTAAAAAGCTGTCATTTAGTAGTGAGTTCGGTTTAATAAACTGTTGAAGAAGTAAATAAAATGAATTACCTAAGATATGTTACGCTAAGTTATCTGGTGCTCCCATAATTGAAGATTGGGAATCGATTACGAGGATGTTAATCTTGAATCAACTAAGTGCGAAAAGATAGAGCACATTAAGAAAGTTGATTCTAAACAAGTCAATCTGTACCTAGATTTGGAGCTAAAGTTACCAAGAAAGTTGTAGAGTACGAGAGAAATACCTAGGAGCAGATGAAACAATTTAAACCTAGGGAAATCAAAGAAGCTTAAATGGTCTAATTTCTAACGAGACTAGGTGATGAGTTTCAATGTGTTAACAAGGCTTGTTTTGTGTGTGGTAGTTTTGACCATTTGAGAGGAATTGTGATAAAAGCAGACCACAAGTTTGGAATCAATGGAGGAGGGTAAATCATAAAACTTTTCAAATAAAACACACCCTCATCCTAAAGAAACATGATTCAAGAGCGGTCTTGATGAGGAATGGGAATACAAAATCTATTGTCCTTTGCTACACAAAATGGATTCCAACCACGGCTAAGCAAAATGTAAACACGGCTAGCGGTGTCAAACCAACGATAAGCCAAAAATCACCTTGATTCAAAAGAAGTTTTAAAAATTCCAAAGGTGATAAGCGTCGGTGGTTGGAAATCATTTTATCTTTGTTAAGGCCTCGACAAGTTGGCAATGGAAGCCTAAGACAAAGGTTTTACCATATGTCAGCTGTGCATCAATGGACCTAACAAAATTTGAATATTTTGATGCAGGAGGAGACCAGTCGATCTTGACTTGGGTCCAAAAAGAACTAATCTTTGAAATCTTATGTGCGGGCAATCTTCAAAGCGAGCTAAAAGATAAAGGAGTATTTGATAGTGGTTGCTCTGGGCACATGACTTGGGATGGAAGCAATTTGGAAGATTTTGAAGCTTATGATGGAGGATATGTGGCATTTGGCAATGATCCAAGGGAGGAAAGATTCTTGGCGGAGGAACAATCGAGCAGGGAAGCTAGACTTTGAAAAGGTCTATTTAGTGCAGGGACTAAAGTACAATTTATTGGTGTTTCTCAAATGTGTGATAAGAAAAAGCGGGTACTTTTTGGGAAGCCGAGTGTGTGGTGTTATCTCACGAGTTTAAGATGCACGATGAGAAGTTTATACAACTTAGGGTACCTAGGAAGGAAAATATATCTTGTTTTGATCTTAAAATGTTCTTCCTAATAGGTCCTTATGTTTGTTTGCTAAAGCATCATTGATGAGTCAATATTGTGGCATAGAAGGCTAGGTCATCTAAATTACAAAACAATCAATAAAGCGGTAAAGGAAACTTAGTGAGAGGTTACCTTCAAAGGTTTTGAGTGTAAGGAATGTGTGTGGCTGTCAAAAGGAAAACAACATAGAGCCTCTTGTAAGACCAAAGCGTAAACACCATAACACAACCACTTTGTTTATGCTTCATATGGACTTATTTGGACCAACCTTTGTTAGAAGCTTGAACCATAAGCGATTGCCTAGTTATCATGATGATTATAGTAGATTTTCTTGGGTATACTTTTTGGCTACTAAGAGTGAGACTAGTGAGATTCTTAAGAGTTTCATTACTAAGATAGAAAATCTAGTAAGTCATAAGGTCAAAGTAATCGGATGTGATAATGGGCGAGTTTAAGAATAATGTGATGAATCGGTTACGTGTAGATAAAGGTATTGAAAGGCAGTTTAGTGTTGCTAGAACACCACAACAGAATGGTGTGGTGAGAGGAAAAATAGAACACTAATTGAATTGCAAGGACTATGTTGTCGAATCTAAGTTACCAACTACCTTTTGGGTGAAGGTTGTAGGAATTGCATGTTATGTGCAAAGCAGTAAGGTAGTGAAGCCTCATAACAAGACCCCTATGAATTTGTTACATGGTAGGAAGCCAATGATTGCATTCCTAAAACCTTTTGGGTGTCTGTTACCATTTTGAATACCATAGACTACCTAGGCAAGTTTTCGGAGAAAGGCGATGATGGATACTTTTAGGCTATTCTACTAATAGTAAAGCCTTTAGAGTATACAATAGGAGGACTAGAATTGTTGAAGAGAACCTACATGTTCAATTCGGTGAAAAGACTCTAGTGTTGAGACCAAAGGACGGGCGGTTGTTTAACATTGATATGCTAACCAAATCTATGAATTATGAGCCTATCATTGCGGGAACATCCACTAATCTTGATCTTGAGGTTCTGAAGGATTACGAAGTAGATAAATCTTCAAAAAGGCGATTCTCCAACGAGTTCTATTTGGTTGAAAAGTGGAAAAGCTGATCTGTTCCTTCCATCATTCACAAGCATGGTCCTCGATGATGATATACATAATCTGGTGGCAAAGTTGATCATCATCAAGATAAAGATGAGTTGGTGCAAGATAACTCGATGTCGGTGAAGAAATTGAAAAGAAGAAAAAGCGATGCTGCAAGCTTTGCTAAGCCTCTTGTAAGTCTTGATAGGCCATCTGTAAATCTTGACAAGCAATCTTCTCCCAGCGATAGTTCAAGTGCAATTCGGCTACAAGCGATGATAGTACTTTCTTTGGACCTTATCCAAAGCCACTATATGATAATGAGGAGTATCCACATGATCCTAATATGCACGACTTGATTGAGATGGATACTCCTGCGATGATGAAGACTTGGATGAATTCTTCAATGCTAATTTGACTAATTTGGACCTTTGTTATTAATGAAAGTCAATTACCTCTACGAATTCACAAAATTCATCCCAAGGAGCAGATTCTTGGAAATTTGAATACTCGGTTCAAACAAGAAGCGAGTAAAGAATTGAGAACCCTTTCACGAACATGGGTTCTTTGCAAGATCTCTTCACAAAAAAGCAGTCATAAAGATCGCAAAATTGCTTGTTTGCTTGTTTTCTATCTCAAAAGGAGCCCAAGAGAATAGAAGAAGCTATAACGAGAAGAAGGATGGGTAGAATCAATGCAAGAGGAGCTTCTTGGTTCAAACTTCAAGAAGTTTGGACATTGGTTGATCTTCAAATGGGAAGAGGGCTATTGGAACTAAATGGGTATTCGAAACAAAAGGGATGAAAGAGGAATTGTAGTGAGGAACAAGTCAAGATTGGTTGCTCAAGGATACACACAAGCGAAGGTTTGGACTATGATGAAATATTTGCACCGGTTGCAAGGATTGAAGCTATTAGATTGTTTTGGCTTATGCTTCATTCAAGAATTTTGTTGTGTATCGGATGGATGTTAAAAGTGCATTTTATATGGCACTATTGATGAGGAGGTATATGTTTGTCAACCTCACGGTTTTGAAGATCTGATCATCGACAAGGTTTCTGAGGGTGAGGAAGGCTATGTATGGGTGCATCGGGCTCTAGGGCATGGTATGAATGCCTATCTACTTATTTGATGGACAATGGGTTTAAGAGAGGTGATTGACAAAACTTTGTTCATTAGAAAGCACAAAGATGATATTTTACTTGTTCGGGTTTATGTAGATGACATCATCTTTGGGTCTACAAACAAGGAGCTATCACGAGATTTTGAGAAACTTATGCATGATAAGTTTGAGATGAGTTCTATGGGAGAACTCACTTTCTTTTAGACTCTGAGTTCAACAAAGGGTGATGGTATTTTCATTAGTCAAGACAAATATGTAGCAGATGTGTTGAAGAAATTTGGGTTTCAAGATGTAAAAGTGCAAGTACACCTATGGAGACTCGAAACCTATACTACACGATGATGGAAGTCCCAAAGTTGATCTAAAGTTGTATAGATCCATGATTGGATCTTTGATGTATCTGGCGCATCTAGGCGGACATTATGTTCTCGGTATGTGTGTGTGCAAGATTTCAAGTAACACCAATACCTCACACATGAATCTTTGTTAAGAGGATCTTTAGGTATTTGAAAGGTCATCCTAAATTGGGCCTTTGGTACTCTAAGGATTCTCCTTTTGATTTGGTGGCCTACAGCGGTGACTATCTTGGAGCTAGTGCGGATAGGAAGTCTACCCTTGGAGGATGTCGGTTCTTGGGAAGCAGTTAATTTCTTGGCGGTGTAAAAGCAAACTATTGTGGCAAATTCTACAAGCGAGGTGAATATGTGGCTGCTTTGCTAGTTCTTTGTGGTCAAGTTCTATGGATTCGAGAATCAATTCTTTGGATTTTGGGTACAATTTTATGCATACTAAGATTTACATTGATAATAACGATTACAATTTGCATTATCAAAATCTGTTTTACATTCTAGAACTAAACATATTGAGATAAGACATCATTTTATTAGAGATTGTAATGAGAAAAGATTGATTCAAATGGTAAAATCCATCTTGATTTCAATGTTCTTGATCTTCTCACAAAAGCTTTTGATGTGGGGAGGTTTCGGTATCTTGTTGTTAGTATTGGAATGCTAATTCTCTAATATACTCAAATTGTTTTGTACAAGCTTGTAAAAGTATTGAATTTGTTATTATGTAATCTTATGTATTGCTATCTCTTTATATCCAGCGATAGTGGTGTTTCTAACCACGGATAAGTGTTGCTTCTAACCAGCGATAGAGTTGGTCTATCCACGCTAGTTGTTACGTGTTTTCTCTAACCATTGTGCGGGAAAATGCTAAATCATTATAGAGATGCAAGAAGTCTTGAAATTTCATTGTTCATTCAACAAAAGCAGTTTTGACTTACGACACAATGAAACTTCAAGTCTTTGAATAACGACTACAACTATACATGATTTTCTCCTAATATTTCTACTACTACTATCCTTGCGATATCGTTTGAATCTTTGGATATGCATTTATCATATGCAAACATAGCGACTAAGGATCAAAATGGAAAGGATGGATTGATGCAAGCGAAGAAGGTGAAGGCGATATTGGCGGATAGATGGATGATATGATATTCTTCTTGTGCTCCATCTTCTCTTACCACCATTCGACAACTTACTCCATCTTCCCTTTTCCTTCACAGTTACGATATGTGAAGAAGTACCATGAGTTGGTACCCTAAGACCAAGAACCACCTCTACTGTCACTAGGGGTGGTGGGTTTCTTCTCGAGGTCTTGGATGGGGTTAGAAGATGAAGGTTTGGAGTTTGAAGGTCTCTTCTTAGAAGAGTCATCGAGTCTTCTGAAGCATCACTTGGATCCACAACACTATCATCTTGGATGATGGGAGAAATGGAGATTTTCTTGGTCTTGGTTCTAGTGGAGGCAAATAGGTTAGCCATGGGTTTCCATCTTCACTTGATGATGAAGATGATGAAGAGGATGAGGTGGTGGTTAGATCAACCACTTACGGTTTGTTCAACTAGGGTTCCACATTTTGGTTGATTGGGGATTTTGGAGCAATTAGGGTTTTATCTCTTGATTGGTTTGGGCGTTATATGATATTTGGGTGCTTTTTATAAGTGAGGATTAGGGTTCTTGAAGTAACTAAAGGCGAGTTAAATGTGGTTGGAGAGTTAATGAGGTTCTTGGGGATTGGTGAGATATATTCTAGAAGTTGACTATGTTGACTTTCTTGTTCTAACCTCGGATAGGTCATTTGTAACCACTTACGGCTATTTCTAACCATGACAATCATAATCTTTGTCTTTGTGTTTGTTTTGTGTTGTCTTGCGAGGAAAGAAGGATGTCTTTGCATAAGGAGCTAGTGTGTTTCTTTGCTTATGTTTGTGTAAAAAAAAAAAATTAGGGTAGTTTTGTGTCATAAATAGTTTTGTGTAATCCTTCTTATCTTGTGAGATACCATTCCCATTGGCTGGATTTGCTTGCTCTAATGATGTTGTGCGGTTGGAAGGGTGGTTATCTGCATCCAGCGATGGAGTATTTCATCTACTGACAGATGTTGTGGAAGCACGGATAGTATGCTTATCTGTTTTGATACTTCAGGGGTTGTTTTTGACACTTTTGCAAAAGTATATCTTACTTATCAAATCACGGATGGATCACTTTTGCTAAACTAATAACCACTTCTACTTCTCCATATCCTTAAACCCTAATCACTTTTATTGATTTCTTCACAAATTCACCTTATTCACATCATTAATGGAATCACGAGAAAATGCAGAGGCGTACTCCACTTCACATAATCTTGTTGCTCTTCTTACCAAAGATGCTCGCTCTGAAGGGTTTCATCAAATGATTGATTTCCTTACTCATAGTTCGATCCATTTTGCTTTAACGGTTGAACCTACCATTTTAAAGCCTATATTCGGCAGTTTGGAAGAATGCTAAAATTGAAGCGGTTAATGGATTGGAGGTTTTAGTACTAGGGTGGATGAGCATGCTATTTCGGTTTCGAGGAGCTTATTAGAGGCGTTTTGAGGCTTGATGATCTTGATGGGGTTGATAATCTTTCGATGTTGAGATTGTGGGTGGTTTAGAGATTAGGATACACACTGAGAGGTGAAAAGGTACAATTTTTAAGAATCTGTTTTCTCAACAATGGAAGTTTTGATTCACACTTTGTTGATGTGTATGAGTAATAAGACCACAGGTTTAATGATTTTCCTTCCAAGATTACTCTGCTATTATTTGTTTGTCGGATGGGAGGAAATTTAATTGGTCTAGAATGATTTATGAGGGTTAGTGCGAGAATATTAGGAAGAAGGAAAGTATTATTTGTATCCTCGATTTGTTCAATTGCTTGTGGAACACCAAATCCGAGGATCCTATTGAACATGTTAGAGTGTATGAAATAAATCGTATGATTCCTCGCGTGTTTGCATATATGAGGAATCGCCACGAGCGTTGTTATTCGGATGTTCCTTTGTTTCCTCACATGTTAAATTTTCCTCACGATTACGAGGTTCATGAGGTTAGCGAGCAGAGGGCACTCGGCTTCCTCGGGCTAGTGCTAGTGGTTTGGTTAATGAGTTTGTCACACGGTGTGGAGGTGACATGATTGGAAGGGCTTCCCTCTTGATTCATGCTTAGATCTTTGGTCGGGATAGTGGAAACATCAATAAGACCCAACCTTTGGCAACTCCTAATGTGGAAAGTTCTTTGGAGCTTAACACGGTGGAGGTATCCTAGCCAATGGCTGCTATAGGGTGCATAGATGATCGGGCTCGATGCGGTGCTATGTCTTTTATATCCAAGGATTCACCGCTCGGGCGATTAACACGGCTCGAAGTGATGAGGATAGATTGGAACACGATGATGAATTGACGGTTGATGATTATGTACATGACGGCTTTTCGATGATCCACCTCTCGGACCGGATAACACGGTCGAAGTGGGAGGATATTCTTGAGCGTATAAATGAATTGGCGGTTCGGTGTTCTAAAATGGAGGATAAGATTTCTAGTCTCTGAGGAGGTCAACGTGCTTGAGGTAAAACTATTCGGAGATTAAAGCATCGGATCTTGGTTTTGGAAAGAGTGAAAAGACACGGACTTCTTTGTTTTGAAGGCTTTGAGGCGTACGAAAAGAAGGTGAACTCTTCTCCTACTACGAATGTGGATGATGTATCAAGCAGGGAGGAGTGATGGCATGACTTCGGGGAGGTGGGAATGTATCTGTTGGTGTTACTATGGAAGAAGATGTTGTGATGGAGATCAAGACTTTGTAGTTTCGATAAAAGTGGGAATCTTGTTGTTCTTGAAGAATTGAGGAATGTTGACATAGTGAGAACACAACCCGATGGTATATCCGAAACCCGGTTAGTAATTTTGTAACCACGATGTTGTTTGATTTGGCTATTGATTCTCATCTTGTCATACCAGCTGCTATTACAACTACTTCTACTATTGTTACCACTCTTTACGCATTACCATCTAAGCCTAAAGAAGTAGAAAAGATTTGCAAGCACATTGATTAATTTGAGCAAAACATTATCAATACCTACATCAATTATTGCACTGCTTTATCTATTGATCTCTGCTACTAAATCAAAAGGTAAACCAAAAGGTAAAAGTTTGGTTATTGGTGAACTGTGAAGAAGAAAATGGTCAAATCTAATGTTGGAAAAGGCAAAAAGTAGTCTTGAAGTTCAAAAATAAAAGCGAGAACAAGAGGCTTATGATAGAGAGCTTGCTAGAAGTATGGAAGAGGAGGATAGAGCGACTTTGGAAAAGAAAGAATGATGAAGAAGAAGCTAGTCGAGAAGATATTAGCTATATGGTATGAATCTCAAGAATATCTTAAAGCTTGAATTGATCAATGATGAATATCTGATTACAAGAATGGGCTTTGTTCGATGATGAAGAAAAGGCTAGACTTACGGGAATGTTGGCAAAGAAGGTTAGTAGAGGAAAGAAGAAAATTGTAAGAAAGAAACCTCCTTCTATTGCTCGGTTGAGGAATGTTTTGATGAGAATTATCAAGAATTACGGTATATATGTTTACGAAAATCTTACTACTTGTTCATTTACAAGAATTTTGAAATCTATGAGAGATGTATGAGAATTAATAATGATGATTTACGTCCGATGGATTCTCAAAAGGAAAAGAGTGGGAAAAAGATCATGATGCATGGATGGAGAGTAAGCGAAAAGAAAATCGTAGTTAGGAGACATCGATTCTAAGAAGTTGAAAGTTGTTCTTTGAAGTGAATCAATCATTTCTTATGAGTTTAATCTTTTAGATGGCGATGAAGGAGTTTGGAAGATTCAAAGACTCAATAATGATGTTTACGAGTATAATAAATTTTCTCAAATGCTTCAATATTTTGATAGAGATGATTTGATGAATTTTGGGTTCTTTACAAGAATTATTTTGGTGAAGTACATCGGATGATTATCATGAGAGGTTGATGTATCATAATTTGAAGATTCTATTTGAGCCTACTCATGATGAACCGAATGGCAAGGACTCTACAATGGTCAAGTTACTCGTTGGTTTTATATCAAACTTGTGGAGTTCATGTTTTAAGCATTTACGGTCAGATTATTCATATGCTTGTAGAAGGTGAGTATCCTAAAGCGAATAATCATCCGACAATAATTACTCGGATGTTGAAGCCGGGTTGTTTCAAGATGTTATTGTCCTATGATAGTCAAGCTTATGACTTCTTTGAAGAAGTATGAGAAGATACTTAAAAGTAAGTGTTTGGCTACATCCTCCACATCGGATGTTTTGAGCTTAAAAGAAACTTGAGAATTACATTGGAATTTGTCAAGTTTAGGGAGGATTGTTGGGTTTAGGTTCCTTGTATGATGAATTACTTTAAGTGATGGAACCGCGGACAAGCTTGAAGATAACCACGGACGGAAGAAGAGTAACCAGCGATGAAGATAACCGCGGCTAGTAGTATTAAGTAGCTAGCGATAGTATTGTAAGCCTTGCTAGTTCTATAGTGTCGGTTAGTTTATTGTATCGAGATAAATATGGAAAAGATATTTATCTTGTAGGTTACGTATTGTATATTGTATAGGACTCCTTAACCTATAAAAGGAGGTCCTAGGCTGGGTTAGATATCGTATGTTTTATATCTAAGGTCGATACACTTCAAGGTTGCAAAACCCTAATCTTGTAAAGTATTCGTATTAATAAATAATATTGAGGTGTTGAATGTTAATTGTTCTTCTTCTTAAGATTAAGTATTAAATTCGCGTGATACTTAATAAGTTCTTTGTTCAAGTCGGTTTCTATATTAGATCGTTTGCTCAGCTGGGATCAACATAGAATCAACACGATTCGTCGTATCCAACACAAAATTATTGTTCTAGGGTGGTCTTCTACTTTCTTCCATTGATCACTCTTAGCTTGCGAGGTCTATCTTGCTTTGTATTGCACGAAGGCTTTGACCCGCTTGCTTTGTATCATGATTACTCTTGTAGAGGAATGATGGGAACATTAGTTGGTTTTGCTACTTTTGCATCCACGATCTAGAAGTGCTTTGGGATGTGAAGTACTTGAGCACATCAAAGTTCACATGCTTGACTTTCGGACGAGAACAAAGCATATCATGGGTTGCATGCTTAACACTAGGCATAGAGCAAGGCATAACGACTTTATCTTTCTTACAAAAGGATTTAGGGCATGTTGCTCTTAAACATTCTAAAAGTTCCCGAGATCGTTTGGCATATAAGCATGCATACCTAACTTCACTATCAAGTGGTTTATTTATGCTATCCTCTTCGACAATCTCACGGAGACATTCTAGACTATTGTAACATATTGGATTTCACATACACATCAAACCATAAACACAAGAGGCGTATAAGATGATGTTTTAGAGAGAAAGAGTTAGAGGTTGGGAACTTTAGTGAGAGAAAGAAAAATCTTATTATGAGCTCCAACTCTACCTTGGGAGGTAGAGTATTTATAGTCTTACAATAAAACGCCACTGACGGGTCGTGGATCGGGCATACGGTGGGTAAAGACCCGTCCGTCTTCCATGGTGTTACTTAACTAAATACTACTTAACATAAAATAACTACGACTCACGAGCTTTCTAACGAATACATATACTTGAGGTGACCGACACTTTAACTCTTGGATTTTCCAAATCCTAACAATCTCCCCAAGGAGGTCACCTCAAACACACATTAAAATTACATAGAATTCAAATAGATATTTCATTGAGATAGTTCTTGAATTCTTGTTCATGTTGTTTGTTCAGTAGCTCGTAGTCTTTGATTCTTCATTATTGCATGTTTGGATAATCCGGTGGAGGTCTTTAAGCGATCCACGTGATCACGAGTTTGAGCCGACTTTGAGATCATCGACCACGAAATCTCGACTCATCCATTGTGGTGTTGGTATTATGTGATGTTGTGATATTTGGACCGACATGCTCACATTACGGATCATGATATATTCTTATCGAGTAGCGGAAGCTTTCGTTGAATCATGATATTGGCGTGAGCGTGGCGAAGCATGGAGTGATAATATCGAGTCATTGATGCACTAATCATGATTTCTTTGGAAATGAATGTGTTGTGTGAGCATGCGGCTATGGATTGACCGCTCCATTACGATCACCGCAAAGCGTAGGGTGTTCCCACATATTGAGATTCACCGATTGATGAAGAGATTTGAAAAACAATCGTGTCTTGCTCAATAGAAATTTTTTGCAATACAATGAAGGTTTTGATGAAAATCAATTATCAATCATAAACACCTTTTATTTTGAAATATAAGTACGATCGATGTGCTAAAGAAAAGAGTTTTTAAGCACAATGACCGGTTTTTCAAATGTATCCGTCAATCCATAACTCGAACCGAGATTGATTCAAAAGATTGAATCGCCCCATTGTTTATGTTCGGTTGTCACATGGTTGATCTATTGGGTATATCTCACATGCCACCCACGGGGAGCTTGTTTGATGTTGGCTCGAAGACTTTCCATCTTCATTGTGAATATATTTGCATATCCCTCGGATGTTACGGCAATACCACAAGGATAAAGCGTGGGACTCATAAGATGTAATCTCTCTTTCCACATTGTGTGAGATAGAGAGTCTTCATTGAAAGTGTCCTAATGAGATTTATTGATGATCTCGTGGCTCTAGACTCAATTGTGCATATTTGGTTCCTAAGCGGAGACTAGGGAGAGGGTGCCTTCTTCAATATCAACAAACTCTAAGAGAAAGTCGATAGATCATGCTCGGTTCCCGTGAGAATGAAACAAGTCCTTTTAAGAGGAACTTGAGTAGCTTAGGAAGTTAGTGCGATGCGTCACTTTGGGTCCATGACGTCTTGTCCTCAATACCGATGTTACCTTGGTAACCATCGGTAGTATATGAATTGAACCGGTTTACGCCTAAGGTTGAAAAATGGAGGCTATTTCTTTTACCCTTTTCACATTCAATTCTTTTCATTCTTCAACCCCTTGATTGCTTACGAAACTTCATAACTAGAACCTTGTTGGGTTTATTGCGGTACTAGCTCGGTTTCGATCCGCACTCTTCCCATATCTCATTTTCTCCTTATCATCATACCTAAGGACTTCTACACTAACTAGTGGATTGTCCCTGGTAGATCCTTCCGGTTCGGCGGATCGTGGGAGCGAATGCCTAACCTAATCATCCTTATAACACCATGCATAAAGTAAAGTTGGTCGGTCTTTTGATATAGTTCTTCCGCCTTGAAATCAATTGAAAACCATTTGAAAATCAATCAAGGTACTTGTGACATAAAATCAAAGTATTTTGTATCTTAATTGTTTTGATATTTTAGAAATGCCCCCCTCAACATATGCATAAAATTCAGAAATTGTTTAGCACATGGAGGCAAGAGATCTTTGAAATCGTTAGATAAAGAATGAAATGCCCAATCTTTTGATTAACATTTTCTAAAATGATCATCATCACTTCCCAATCAATTTGAGTAGCTAAAACATTTTGAGGAAGGATGAGGTTTTCAAAAGTTTGCTCCCCCTCAATATATGCCTCGAAGTTTGAAAGAGTTTTGCACATATTAGAGGGAACCTGCACTTAAAGACAATTCAATCACTTTTCAATAATTTAAGGTTTAAAGTAGATGCTCCCCCTCAACATGTGCATGGAAAATTTGAAATCGTTTGTCACATGCGGGGAGGAAAACTTGCTAAACGCTTATGAACCCATTTATCAATTATCGGTTTAAATCCAATTTAAATCACAAATTCTCCCCGATGACAATTATCAAATCATTTGAGATTTGTGATCTCTGTAGATTTAAATTTATTTTGAAAGCTTTTAAGGAGAATTGTGACACGATTATGAAAAAGTTTTAATTGATAAGGATCGGATTTTGAGACTTTAAACTCCATAGATTAAACATGCATGAATATCTTTTGAAAACAATTGTATAACAAATAACCTTTTGATTTAATTGAAATCATTCTCCCCTCAATCAATGACATAAGTTGTTGATTGAGATAGATATTTTGACTAACGTGAAGTCGGATGATTTTCAAAATAGAGTCCGAGTTATTTTTCAAACCAATTAGTTTTCATTAGATAGTAAGTGATAGTTTATAGAATCGAGCATGAGGTTTGAAACATGAGATAAAGCATGGCTCTGTTCTTTCTTTGAAAAGTGGGTTCTTGCTGAAATGACAATAAACCATAGTTTCACTTTCTCTCAATTTTTATTTTTTATTATTATTATTTTTGATTTTTTATATGAATATTCGAACAACATCTAAAGTCCCATGTCATTCTTTGAATGATAGCACAAAGACCGTAGATATTATCGAATCGAGAAAAAATGACAAAATGACAATATTTTTTTGAGAATTTTCGAATTTTTCAATTTTTTATGGATTTTTGAAAGTTTTATAATTTTCTCTTTGCTTTTTGTTGTTTTGTAATTTTGTATTTTGCTTTTGAATAAATATATACAAGAGATAAATTAGTTTAAGAGGATGATGAAATGAGTACCGAGATAAAATCATTCAAGACGATGTAGAAGAAAGAAATCGACATCTCTTAAACTTTAACCACCAAAGCATTTGAGGCTTCTAAGAAAATCGTAAATCGAACATGAGCCTTCTAAATGAGAATCTTTGGTAGCTTCCCCAAAACCAACAATCTTGAATTAAGACTATTTCCCCAAGAAGTAGAATGTGAAGAAAAAGCAGTCTCATTGAATGAAGATCAACAACCCAAAGAACATGATAACAACGAGTAACAAGTTAACACGAATCATCTGCGGTTATCAAACCCGAATACATGATTAATCTCGATCACGTGAACTGTTTATGCGTCCCGATGTACACATTACTCTTCGAGTTTGAGCGGTTGTCTATTCGGAGAACAATATATCAACACCTTCATTTCACGGATGCATTCGGTTATCTTACATATAACCAATCACCCATAATGTACACATGTACCCAACAAGAGAAGAGAGCGATGACATCCAAGTAACATCTTGAGTCACTGATCATTTCTGCGGATATCAATTCCGGAATAACTGATTAAGCTCTATCAAGTGAACATGTTGTGCATCCCTGATGTACACATATCTCTCCCTGATGGTTGCGATCTCATCGGAATCATCATTACATTGAGTACATGAAGCACTAACCGGAAGCACATTATCATAACATATATCGAAGATGTCGATAAGCAATATCATCTCACGCTCCAAATATTCTTCTCATATTTCTTCCTACTGAAAGCTGAGTTAACACATACCGAAAGTATCCAGAGACCACTTCCTCCCAAATGGTTGGAATAATACATCCTTCCCCTAAATAGTTGGAATAATATATCCTTCCCCCAATTAGTTGGAATAATACATCCTTCCCCAAATAGTTGGAATAACACACCAAAGGCTACGAGTTAAACCTTGAGTTTCTCTACGGTTGTGACATTTGTCTTTCCGGGATTACTTCAATAGAGAAGAAGTATTAAGTTCATCACGTGTACTCGTTGTGTGTTTAGATGTATGTCTCCTTCCCCTTCTTGGTTTTGATACCTCGGAATCGACAAAACATAACATACTCATATCCATGAAATATTATGAGAAGGATACAATAAGCTCAAATGAATCTTGTGAGAATCAAGCTGCTGAAACTCTCTTTGACTATCTTTATCAACCCATTTGTAGACAATTTGAAGAGACCACTATTGAAGAAAACCCGATATACCAAACTTGAAACTGAAGATGAATTCCCGCATTTGTATCTTAAGCTTGCACTGATGATGGAAGAACGGTGTCGAGAATTTATGCTTCAAGCAAATCTCTAAGTTCTCACTACTCAAACAAAGTATGAGACATTAACACCTCTTGCGATTATCCACACCGTCATCGTGTGACCGAGTAAAACAAAGACTCCTAAAAGTGAGTTAAAACAACGTAACTAGATAAAACAAGACTTCAATAGTAAGAGCACGTTATCAAATAAGAACACGCCTTTGTTGAAAGTCAACTTCAATCTCAAATAAGTGATACATGATTAACTCAAGTAATCAACTTGTGTCAAATGCCCAACACGTGAATAAACATACAATCGGATGTACATTCACCCATTGAATGAACCAGAACATATGATGCCTCAACATCAATGCATTCTTCCTAGAGGTATACATGTAGAGATTGATGGAAGATTCACCAATAATGTCTTGAAGCGGATGAGGTAGTCATTTTCCTTAATGTTCATGTGGTTGATTTATAGAGTGCATTTAATGAGAGGAACAATAATCCGTGAAGATTTGGCAAAGGAATACCAAAGAGCGGATCATTATTCATGAGTGCAAGCGCAATATTATGATAGTCATTATCAACGCCTTGAGGAATAGCGGAGATTGGGCTTCTTGAGTAGTCGACCATTAGATGATCAACATTCGCTAGCGGTTGGAAATACTCATCAAACATATCTTGAAACAATGAATCCCAAATAATAAATCCATTTATCCTTAGCAGTGAAGCATTAGGCGTGGAGGAGAGTTCAAACCATAAGTTATGACCATTATTCAAACATCCATCATCATATAGTATAACTCTTCTCCCCTCAAAAATTGCATGAAGTTGCCATTTTGATTTAGCAAGTGAATAAGAATATACACCAATGAACATAGATCCACATGTTGAATGAGCATGGGAGAAACATGAAGCTTGTTGATGAAGAATGTCGATGAGAATGGTCATAAACATGAAGATTTCTCTTCTTTTGAAGATAAAGCGCCTTGAAGCGTACACCTTTCTTTTCTTTGAGAGCGGGGCTGAAGTGTTATCTGCAGACGCCATAATGATGAAGTACGAGGCTGAGCGGTGTGAGCAGGCGTCATTGTTTAGAGCCCAGTTATATGTTTAGAGCCCCGAATCCAAATACCAAGGGACGACTTATACGACTGCTTTGGACAACAGACGAAGACAGAGAATTGAAACATTGGATCCCCACGTGCTCATGGGGTCCTTTTGGTTAGCACAAACAATCTTTGAATCAGTAGAAACCCTAGGTGCAATGCCATTGTCACTAGGAGTGAACTAGTAGAAGCATCGAGACTTAGTCGAGGGACATTTTGTGCTTAATGGGATTATTCTACCGGTTGGCTTCCAAACCTTAAGAGCACTACTCTAGGCATAGTGGATCTAGTTAAGGACAAGGTTTGCCATTCGTGAATATTCGACTGTTGGCTTCCCGAAATCCTACATTGGTAAAACCTTCCTGTAGGTTTCGAGATTGCTTAATCTGTTTCGCTTTCCAAACTTTCTTAAGCGGGGTATGATTCTTAGATCTCATAAATAACACAACACATTTATCATGATTACCGGAAGATAGACATTCTTTCTGGGTTTTGCAAACAACATAAGACTTGAATTAATTTGAGTAAGCTTAGAGCTAATACTAGAACCAACACGCTTCTTTTGTTCAAGTCAAACTTATTTTCCTATGGTGTTCTTTCACTTTCTTCTCATGATCACTTTTAGTTAGCGAAATTATGTCCTTCTTTGTATTCCTACTAGGTTTTGACCCGCTAACTTTAGTGTCAATATTAACATCAATAGAAGTGATGGCGGGAGCCTTAGTTTGTTTCTTGCCATTTGATTTTCTGGTCTAGAAGTCTTTGGGTTACGAGGCTTTCGGAGGCACATTAAGAGTCACATTCTTATCCTTAGGCATAGAACTGGGTGCAACTATTCTATCTCGCCTATTACTCGCTTTCGGACTTGTGACAATTACGTACTCTAAGAGTTCCTGAGATCTTTTGGCATCCATGCAGGCATAGGCTATGGTACTATCAAATGGTTTTTCAATTCTTTCATCTTCAACCATCTCACGGAGACCCTTCAAACTATCCTTAAGGTATGAGAGATATGCTTTATGTGCAAGTTCATTATTCCTAATAGGCGGGGGAATATATAACATATCGATAGCATACTTATCACAAGCAGAAACCTTAGGAACAAAATATTTGCAATTAGGGATTGGCAATTTTCCTTTCACCTCACGCTTGATTCTCAATATCGTTAAGTAAAAAGTTATCTTTTCAATGTGTTTATCATGATTAACTTTGAATGAATCACATAACTCTTTGTTTTGATCATTAACCTTTGAAATTTCAGCTTTAAAACACTCATTTTCCTTTTGCAAGTTATCAATAATGTTTTGAAGTTGGAAATTCTGAGAATCTAAAGGTGGAAGCATTCGGGAACCAGTAAAATCATGCTTTTCTCCCTTTAGTTGTGAGATTTGGGTTTTCAACCTTTTGATCGTGTTACAATGAGCTCGAATCTGTTCATCACGTTTGTTGATTTCAAAAATTGCATCAAACTCAGGAGCATCCGAAGATGTCTTGGTATTTGAGGTTTTAACATTTTCTTTCAGATGTTGATATTTTAATTGCAAAGCAAGATGTTCAACTTCCAATTTAGAATAATGTTTGACCAAGTTATCATGATCGTCATTTTCGATTTTATCATGCAATTTTGAATTATTTGTCTCAAGCTCAATGACACGATCCTGGGATACTTTCAATGCAACAGACATTTTATGAAATTGAGAAGCAGTAATGGAATAATTCGTAACGGTGTAGAATACATCTTGAGCAACACAACTCAAAATCAAGTTCTCATTTAAGATATGCAAATTCTTCCTTTCAATTTTATTATATTTGAGTTCCCGTTCATAATCATTGACCTCAACTATCATTGCATCAAATTCCTTTTCCATTTCTTTAATATCTGAGTTTATCCCCTTTTTAAGACTCTCAAATTGACTTTTTAATTGCTTAAAGAAAGGCATGACTTCAATTAAATAGCATTCTTTAGTTTGCTCAAAACCCTTTCCCTTGATTATCCCGAGAGGTGTGATTCTCTTTTACGTTTTCTCAAAATCAACAAATAGTTGGTAAACAACATAAAGGTGATTAAGGTTTTGCTATTAGTGGCAATAGATCTAGGCACTAAATGCATTGGTGTATTGGAGGATACCACGGTGGGTGGAGGCAATTTCCTAAGGGAGGATTATTTTCAACAAGTTCATCGCCTTTTCTTTTCCATATCTAATTTCCGAACACTTGTTCGGGGGTTAAGCGAGTTTGAGGTCTAAACTTGTTTAAGGCAATCCAATTATCCTTAGTGTAATTTGGAGTTTTGAGCGTTATATTATGATCTATACACCAAGGATCTTTTAGTTTCTTTTCCATTTTCTCTCTAGAGGCATCTTCTAACTCTCTATCTTCTTGATTGCATTCTAAACAAGTAGGCATTTGTCTAGGCTTAAGGATTTCATTACCATCATAGATCACTTTTTGACTTTTGCTTTCTTACCATACTCGGGATTGGGTTCTTCTACAAGGTCGTTACTATGCTTATCGCTTAATACTCTATGCTTAGTGATCATGTGAGCGATCGAATGGTGTTGCCTTGTACATACAACTTGTTTTCAAGTTTGTTCTTTAAAGTTTTAAGGTTGGAAAAATCATTTAAAAGTTTTGATTCCTTTTGTTTGAACTCCCGCTAAGCACTTTTACATTTTCTTGAAGTTCTTGTTTTTGCTTAGCGTTTTATTAAGTTTCTCTTGTAAGGAATTTAACTCTTGTTTTAATGTTTCTTCCTTAAGTTACTTTTTCGATTAATGTATGCATTTGGCAATCCATTTCCTGCTCACGTGTGGTCGACTCAAATTTGTACGATGTTCATAGATGGCAACTTGATCCTTATATATGTTAAGCTTAGTGGTAAGGGAGTCATCAGGGATAAATGCAGAGTACTCATGCAACTCATAATCATCATTTTGAGTAGAAGATGCACAGCTAGGTATAACAGAAACTTCCATGCAACTTACCTCTGCATTAACGTGCACAGGTTGTGGCTGGTGCACCTCTATCTTGGGTAAATCCGAAGCTTCCATGGAGTGTTCCTTTGCATTAACTTGCACAGGTTGTGGCTGGTGCACCTCTTTCTCTTGTGAATTTGAGCACGAAGATTCCATTTTAGCATTATCCGACTCAAACACGATAGTTTATAGTACATTGTTGGGTATCTTACATTCATTGGTCACGTCATATAAAGCGAGTATCTTAGATACAAGCGAATCGAATCGTTAGGCATGATGTTGGCGTGCACGGATTTTACAAGTCTATGATTTAAACCGAGAAATAGAATCTTTCGCGAGATTTTACTAAAATCAAGACCAAACCGTTAAGCAATGCCAATAGAGCGTGTTAAGATAAGCGATGGATAGACACAATGATAGACAATTGTGTGTTAGGACTTATGTAGGATTAGCGAGATGTTGTTTGGTTGTGATTTGGGTTGTTTGATGCACGATTTTACGGAGAAATTTAGGTCTAAAACTTAAAAACCTCAATAACTTCATTCGAGCGGATTTAGGCCTCGAGGTTGACCCAATTAGTTAATTTGGCATGCCATTCTCCTCGTTCTCACGGTCGTTTTGATGAGTAGAACGCTGAAAGCGGAGTTATGGATCAAAAGTTATAGCCGTTTGAAGTTTTGTCGGAAAAGTCAACAAGTCGCTAGAGACAAGTCGCTATAAACCTTGAGAACAAGTCGCTAAGTCACTAAGTCGCTAAGCACAAGTCGCTATGAACCAAGTCGCTAAACACAAGTCGCTAAAGCACCAAGTCGCTAAGTATCCAAGTCGCTAGTATCAAGTCGCTAACAATTTATACTACAACTCGCTAACAATTTGAAAGCAAGTCGCTAACCTCACCAAGTCGCTAGCCGTGGTGGAGAATCCACTAACTTGTACTATTTGTCGACTTGTCTCAATAGACAAGTCGCTAGGACCAAGTCGCTACCAAAATCACTACAACTCGCTACCTTTTTTCAAGCAAGTCGCTATGATGAAATTCACAACGAGAACCAAGTCGCTACCAAGAAAAACTTCAAAACACACTTTTCAATCCAAAACAAGTCCAACCACGTTGATTCAAGCTTTCCAAATCAACACCCAAGCACTTACAATGATTCTAAACACAAAAGTACACCCAAAATTCAAACTTTAACACTAGAAATGAACCAAATGATGCAAAAACCACTAAACTTTTTCAAATTCAAAAACCATCTAAAAACCACTAGAAATCCAAGGATATGTAAGAGATGATCAAACCATGGCTCTTGATACCATTTGTAACATATTGGATTTCACATACACATCAAACCATAAACACAAAGAGGCGTATAAGATGATGTTTTATAGAGAGAAAGAGTTAGAGGTTGGGAACTTTAGTGAGAGAAAGAAAAATCTTATTATGAGCTCCAACTCTACCTTGGGCAGGTAAAGAGAGTATTTATAGTACTTACATAACTTCGACTCGAGCCACGAATACTATACTTGAGGTGACCGTGGATCTTAAGGTACGAAAGATAGCATACTAAGATTGAGGTAAAGACCCGTCCGTCCTCCACGGTGTTACATAACTAAATACTAACTTAACGTTTAAAATACTCTCTCGACATTAATGATGTTTAGAAGATGAAAGTTGTGACAACTCGAGCTTTCTAACGATTACATATACTTGAGGTGATGCGAATTCGATCAAGGACTTTAATAGACTGGATTTACTAAATCCTAAATATTCATTTTACTTACATTTACTTACACTTTACTTACATAATAAAAAAATTATATATATATTATATATAATTACCCCCCCAAAACCGGCCAAGGGGGGGGGGGGATGAGTCACCTAGTTGGTAGATTTTCTTACAAGTATAGATTTACACTCAAACTTATTTTACACATTCATTCACTCAAATAATTCAAGTCTTCAAGTCAAGACTCTCTCCTCTCTTTTTCCTCTCCAAAAACCGGCCAAACTACAAGATCAAGAAAGAATTCATCAAAATTTTTCAAGTAAAGTTTTATACAATCTAGAATACACTCTTTGTTTAGGTTTTGAAATAAAAACCTAGGGTGTTTAAGATAAATCCTTTGTTCTTGTCACCTCATCAAGCAACTTGTAAGCATATCATATTCATTTTTCATCTTCCATATTTATTTCATATTCATTTCATTATATTTGAGCAAAACATGCAAGTCTTATGGATGTTTATACCACTTTTACATTGTTTTTAAGAGTTATATATATAAGTCATCCTATAATTATCCCTTGTAATATATCACTCTTGGTGATGTCTAGGAACCCATGACACCCTAAGAAGGTGTATGGTAGGATTAGAATAGCTTCGGAGTTGTTTTGAATGGTTTAGAATAGGTTTAGCACGAGAAAAACTCATTTCGACAAGTCTTAAAAAGGGTCTGTCCTTATTTTTGAAATCTGGAAAATCCGACAGTAGATAAAAATTTTTGGCCTAGATATTTAGAAAATATACTTTAAAACGAAGCCGTGGCCGCTTGAACGGATTAAAACGGAGCTATAACGAAGAAGATATGAATTTTTCAAGTTTGACTACGAAATATATTAATCCTGAAAATTTCAGCATGTTACGTATGATTTGTACGAGTCAAAAATGAGTCTTAAGCGTTATAAATTATTTCGACTTACCAAAAATATATTAGTATACTTTGATACGAAGCTAAGGACATATAATACGTAGAAAAACGGATTTGTAACGATTAAATTATACACGTTTACACAAAATTGCCGTAACTTTATTATTTAAGAAAAACTATATTATTTCTATTAGACAAGTGTTACGGTAAACAAGTGACCATATTGAAGGCTATTTTAACATTGACGTAGAACTTTTTATAAAGCGATGTCTTCTAGTAAAAGTAAGTCGCCAAGCATATTTTCCAAAATGTCCAACCGTTCGTTTAGCGGGGTTGTAATGAATTAAATGCGGCTGCTTAAACTTTGCTAAAAATCACCCTTAAGCAATATTTTGGACGCAAATGCCATACTTAACCTATATTTTTCTATATGATCGAGACCTCTAGGATGAAAACTTAAATACTAAGACTTTGAGATAACGATACAAGCTTTCCAAAACCGTTGAGTTCGTTTTCTAACGTTCGACATACACCATTTTACGACTAGCTTTTCGAGGCCGTTTTAGTCACTTTCATGAATTTTCCAACGACATTATTTCTATTTAAAAGTTATAATTTCATAATAAATCATTAAGAAACTATTGTAGGATGTCATTTTGACGTAAATACTTGCAAAGTAATTTAAGAATGGTCAAGACGTCAAAAGAGTATTTTTTCGACGAAGAGTATTATTTTCAAAATTCACAAGTGGTATAGATATCATACGAATTGCATGCATAACATTACATCATGACTTATTGTATATCATATCATCCATAATAGGTCGCGGTTAGAGGTTGCGCCTCATTTCAGTGTATCCACTTTTGCCATCGCATTATTGTCCAAGTGAGTCATAGCCCCACTTTTTCTCGTTTTAATTATTTATGAAACTCTTTGGGGGAGATACATGCTCAATAATTTCTATGACATTCATGACTATTTGCAAACTATGTGTTTATCTGAACTGAATGGTTAGTCATGCGAAGTAACAGTTTTACCATACTTAGAATTTCTATATCATGAATCATTGAGCTAACTGACTTGGAATGATCACGATCTAACGGACTTGGATAATGTTGAACTAACGGACTTGGTATAGTCATGTACTAACGGACTTGGTACAATCATGGTCTAACGGTCTTGGTATAACATTGAACTAATGGTCTTAGTACAATCCTGAACTAATGGTCATGGAACAATTTGAAACCGTACGAATTATGTGTTATATCAAGTATCTATGGATACATTAAGTTATGCACTATTTTGTGAATTCATTTGACATCATGTGTTTGAACATAAACTATACACATTTTGGCGTTGGGTTGTGAACACACAGTTGCAAGTTTTGTATGGGCGGAACTTGGGCTGGGTGGATTTACAATGCCTTTCTTTGCTAAGCAATTTTGAAAGGCTTTACATTTCAACAAAAACTCTATGAACTCACTCAACCTTTATGTTGACACTTTTAGCATGTTTTATCTCGGTATCTAAGGCATTCACTTCATGGCATGCATATGGATACATCATAGAGTCGCGGTGACGACGCGTCTCACTTGGGTTTATGAACTTTAAAACATCGTTTGGCTTGTAACAAAATTATTTCCGCACAAGTTGATTTTCATTTGGGACCTATACTTTGTAAACTCGATTGTTTTATTAAATCAAATGATGTTCTTTTCAAACGACACTTTAGGTCGTTCAATATAACTTGTGATTGTGATGCTATGATGATCAATCCCAGAATTCCATTCACGCAAAGCAGTAATTTGGGGTGTGACAAAAGTTTTGAGAATCTTGAGAATCCAAAGGAGGAGGCATTTGAGAGCCATTCACATTGTTCTTTTCACCCTTTAATTGTGAAATTTGAGTTTTCAACTTTCGATCGTGTTATAGTGAGCTCGAATCATTACGTCACGTTTGCTTATTTCAAAAGCGCATCAAACTCGGGAACATCCGAGGATGTCTTGATATTTGAGGTTTTAACATTTTCTTTGAGATGTTGATATTTTGGTTGCAAATCAAAATGTTCAACTTCCGACTTAGAATAATGTTTTACCAAATTATCATGATCATCTGTTCTACTTTATCATGCAATTTTGAATTTGTGGTTTAAAGCTAAATGACACAATCACGGAAACTTTTAATGCAACGGTTAATTCATGATATTGAGGCAGCGATAATAGAATAATTTGTATGATGTAGAACACATCTTGAGCAACACATTGAGAGATCAAATTATCATTAATGATGTGCGATTCTTTTCTCAATTTCATTACTCTTAAGCTCACATTCATACATACCGACCTCAAATTCCATATCATTAAACATCTTTTCATCTCTTTAATCTCCGTGTCCATTCCCTTTTGAAGTCTCTCAAATTGTTCTTTAAGTTGTTTAAAGAAAGGCATGACCTCGGTTAAATAGCATTCTTTAGTTTGTTCAAAACCCTTTCCCTTGATTTATCGGTGGGTGTGATTCTCTTCTTACGTTTTCTCAAAATCAACAAATAGTTGGTAAACTACATAAAGGTGATTAAGGTCTTTCTATTAGTGGGAAGATTTACGGGCACTAAATGCATTGGTGTATTTGGGGATACACCGTGGTGGCGGCAATTTCCTACAAGGGAATTCTTTTCGATAAAATCATCGAGTTTTTGCTTGTCCGAGATCCTTTTCCGAACATTTGTTCGAGGGGTCAATTGGAGTCAGTCGAACTTATTAGACTATCTTCATTCACAACCTCATCCAACCCAATCTTTTATTAAAATATTATTTTCTATACATACAACCAATCTCAACTTTTTTACCATTTATCAACAACCCAACCTAAAATATTAAAAATTGAAAAAAAAGGGAAACCAAGAAAAAACTAGCCAGTAAAACAATGTTTTGTGAGATTGTGGGTTGGGGATCTAGATTGCCAAGTGACTAAGATTGGAAGCAAGATTGTATACAAAAATTAAAAAAATATTATTTTTGTATGTATTTTGAGTGGGTTGGGTTGGCAACCTTGCCAATAAACATAGTCTTAAAGGCAATCCAGTTTTCCTTAGAATAATTTGGTGTTTTAAAGGTGATATTTTCTTTTATGCAGAGGGGATTCTTAAGTTTATCATCCAATTTTTTTCTTGAGACTTCTTCTAATTTTCTATCTTCCTCAGTTCACTCAGCACAAGTGGGTTTCTGTCTAGGCTTAAGAATCTCATTTCCATCATAGATTACCTTTTAAGCTGCTTTAGCTTTAATACACGCCTTAGGATTTGGTATATCTACAAGTGCAACTCTATGCTTATCACTTAGAACTCTATGCTTAGTGATCATGTGATCGAATGGTGTTCCTTATGCGTATAATTTATTTTCAACTTTGTTCTTCAAAGTTTTAGGTTGGAAAATTCATTTAAAAGTTTTGATTCTGAGCATTGAATTCTTGTTTAAGTACTTTCACATTTTCTTGAACTTCTTGTTTACATTTAATAGTTTTCTTAAGCTTTTCTTGTAAGGAGTCCAACTCTTGTTTTAACATTTCTTCCCTAAAATTACTTTTTACGATTATTATGCGCATCCGGTTATCCATCTCCGCTCACGGTAGTTAATTCAAACTTAACGTTGTTCATATATAGCAACTTGTTCCTTATAGGCATTTAGTTCAGATGTTATAGAATCATCAGGGGCACATGCGGTGTATTCATAAAAAATATAGTCATCATTGACTGCAGAAGATGCATTATTTGGTACAATTTCACTTTCATTTTGTTTCACATATTGATCATATGGGACAACATTGCTATTACCCATATTTTCAATATATGATTCAATAATTTCAGTTGATTGTACCTTGTCGTGTATCTTTTGCACATCAACATCATCGTATAGTTTTAATACCTCTGATATGATTTATTCCTTGGAGGGACTTGCTTGTTATGGTGACGGGACCTTTGGAGAGACCATTGGAGAAATGCTAGCCATGAAGATGGTTTGAGCAGTAGGTTCATCATCGACATCAGAGTCTTATGCGTCACAATCTGCCACTTGAAATGCATTTGGATGATTGTGACCTATTCCCTGTAATGGCTGCTCATCCACATCCGCATCATAAGTTTTGGCATTTCCCTCAGCAAGAAATAGCAATTCTTCCTCATCCAACATTGCTCCATTATCTTGAGCTTTTGACAACATTTTGTCCACAAGTACTTTGCATTTTGTGGACGTTTTGGAGATGTGCAGTTCCTTGCAATATGTCCTTCACCACCACAATTGTAACACTTGATTGGCATCCCTTGACCTTGAGTCATGATCCTTCCTCGATTCTGATTGCCCACAAATCCTCCACCTACTCCAGTATTTCCATAACCTGCTCCAGCCATTCCTAGTTCATACTGCCTTCCTTGAACACTCTGCACCACTGCCTTTCCATCTCTAACAGTAGCTTGATTATGGGGATTGGATGTTGTTCTGAGGTTATTGTTGGTGTTTGGAGTGGGGTTCAGATTTTTCCTAACCATGAGAGATAGTTGATTGACGAGATTTTCCATGAATGTGTCTGAATCTGGAGGCTTATACCCTGGATCTGGAATGAGTTTGTGATTTCCATTACCAGTTGGTATGACTTGAGATGCTTTGGTGGTTATTCCTACATTAGTGTAGAATGCAGTTGAATCATTTGAGGAGCTTGCATTTCCAGTATTGTTGTTGAACTTTTCAAGGATCATCCATTCAAACACAGCATGCTTCTCATTTTGAAGCAAATATACATAAAATTGTTCATAGGTGGTGTTCCTCAAACCTTTGTTTAGCTTGACTTCCGTGACAAATTTCTGCCATTCGGGATTCATGTTGTTCACAAACTTTGAATTGAGTTGAATATTTGGCATTATCATTTTGATATTCCTCATATCATTCACAAGCTTGTGGAATCTTACATGATATTCAGTGACACTTTCCCCTGGATTCATCTTAAAGTTCTCAAAGTCATCATCTGGTGAGACTCTGTCTTCTTTAGTCAATTCGAGAACCGAGAGAAGCATCTTAACATTGTCCCATCGCCTTAGCTTCGTGTTGTGATTGATCGACTTGTAAATGTCCTTCGTAAACCACAGGTATGATGTTTGAAGCCACGATGTCGACATCGTATCTCTTCTTTTCCTTATCGATAAGTTCATCATATGTCTTTGGTCTATCCAATCCTAATATCATTGAACCATCAGCAGCAGTTTCAAGAACGTCTCTGGTAGTCTCAACTTGATAAGGTTCTTCATCAATTGACTTAAGTATGTTAACCCCATTTTCTTTTCCTAAGCAATACAGTCTGATTCTTTGAGCCCAAGAGTCATAGTCAGTTCTATCCGGCATGGGTGGGCGAGTTTGAGATCCTGCGACTTGTACGTCATCGACAGCGGAAGAAGTGATTGTAGACATGATTACGATTCTACGGGTTTCACAACTCTTAGATTAAACCGGGAAATAGAATCTTTCGCGGGATTTTACTAAATCAAGAGAAAACCGTAAATCGTAACAAGAAGAAACAATAAGTCTCAAAAGACAAATCGCACACTTGACAAGTCGCTCTATAGAAAAATCTCTTAAACAGACAAGTTGCTAAACAGACAAATCGCTAGACAGACAAATCGCTAGACAGACAAATCGCTAGAAAGACAAGTCGCTAGAGTGACAAATCGCTAGACAGACAAATCGCTAGTCAGACAAATCGCTAGACAGACAAATCGCTAGACAGATAAATCACTAGACAGACAAGTACATCCACTACTTCGTCCTTTTTGTTGTTTTGTCTCAATAGACAAGTCGCTTAGTGCACAAATCGCTTCACAAAAAAACAGACAAATCGCTTCAATAAGCAATCTCAAGAGAGACAAATCGCTTAAACATTGGGACAAATCGCTTAGAAGAAGAATGGTACGAGACACAAATCGCTTCCATGAAACTTTCTAAAACACCACTTTTCAATCCAAAAACAACCCAAACACGCTGATTCAAGCCTTCCAAATCAAAACCTAAACACTTATAATGATTCTAAACACAAAAGTACAATCAAAATCCAAACTTTAACACTAGTAATGATCCAAATGATGCTAACAACACTACCCAAAAACCTTATGAAAACTACTAGAAATCCAAGAACATGAAAGATGAGTGATCAAACCATGGCTCTTGATACCATTTGTATCATATTGGATTTCATAAACACATCAAATCAAAACATAAAGGGGCGTATAGTTGTAGGTTTTAGAGAGAGAAAGTCGAAAAGTTTAGGGAACTTAGTAAGATAAAGAAAAATGATATTATGAAGCTCCAACCCTCTACCTTGGGAGGTAGAGGGTATTTATAGTTTCTTACAAGACACGCCTCCTACGGGCTGTGGATCAGGCATACAGTGGGTAAAGACCAATCCGTCCTCCACGGTGTTGCTTAAGAAACTACTTATTAACATTACATGACTACGACTACGAGCTTTCTAACAAATACATATACTTGAGGTGACCGACTCTTTAACTACTGGATTTTCTAAATCCTAACATATAACATCCCCAAAACTGGTATAGAGGAAACAACATGGGGTGCTACTTAATTGGAAAACATAACACAAGAAGATAAAGAACGGAATAGATACTCCGTTTAAATTTTTATTCATAAAATAAAATAAATAAGTTTTACAAAAATGTTAAGTTCAGAAAAGTGGCCCATGGGTTTAGGTTGCTTCATGAAATAAGGTGTAGTTTGTATAAAAACATTTCAACAGCTAGTCTATGACCCTTGCCTTGCCATTTCCTTGCTGCAGATTGAATACATGAGAAAAACATGCTAAAAGTCAGCCAAATGCTGGTGAGTTCATAGGTTTAAGTAATTAAACAGAGATGGACCATTATCATAATCAATTCAAAACAGTTGTGATACATGTTAAGCTAGCACTAAGTTCATGCAACCGAAGCTTAACAATAGTGTGCATGCTTAAAAGCATGTAAAATAAAGGCCTTGAAAGTTCTGAAATCCCAAAACACTTGAATCTTGACATGATATACGTCCGGTTGCCTATCCGGTCAACCCGAACGGGGGAGTCACCCCAAGTAGATCTATTTATTGTATTCGCACTTCCTAGCAGGGATTAACGGTTCATGAGTTCGGCCAAAAAGGGGATTTAGAAGCTTAGGCTACTCTTCGTAACAGTTTAAATAAAACACAGTTGCAGTTGGTCCATAAAAATGTTTTGCATGTTTCTCACCTCAAATTTTATAATACAGTTTAACAGATGAAAGTGGGGCTATAAACTCACTGTTAATACAAATAAGTCGTAAAAACGTTTATTTATATTTCACGATCTTCTAATGTTTTGTCGATAACAAGCGTAAAATCATTTTAACGAAACAAATAAAATACGTAAATAGTTTGAGTTAATAGTTCTCTAACACACTTACGTTTTACATAAAACACTAAAACTAGCTTAAGTGATTTTATGTTTTAGATATATATATATATATATATATATATATATATATATATATATATATGTGCAACAACTAATGTTTACATATTGGGTTAGCACATACTTAAACTAAGTATACTAAAATGGGTAAAACATGTATATACTAAAATGGGTAAAACAAGTATATACTAAATGGGTAAAAAACTTGCAAATGGTATTCACCCATAACCCATGGTTTTATATATACCACTTAACCAAGTTCATTGTATCTAGAAAGAAAACCATGGATCAACCCATAACCCATGACCCATGACCCATAACCAAAAATACCCATGGGCAAGAGGGCGTTCACGGATCCACGGCTTTGTGCTAGCGGATCCCAAGTGGAAGGATCCGTGGGATCCGGAAGCAGTGAGAATTTTCTCTATAAATAGAGACCCATTTCTTCCTTTCAATGGATCACTTTATACACATACTTTCCCCAAGTATTCTAACCCTCTAACCTCAGATCCAAGTGATCTATGTAGTTTGTCTTTTGTTTTTGTGTGATCTTCTAGGTTCCTCTTAAAGGAGAGATCACCACTTCTTGAAGACGTGCAAGCTCAAGTCCATGAGTTGCAATGCTTCGTCATCATCAAGACAACTAAGGTTCTCTTGTTGACAGTTCCTCCTTTCTCTATAGATTTTGGGTTAAAGGCATTAGTGAAGGATGCTGAAAGTGTCAAGACGAAAGCATTAGTGAAAGGTGCTTATCATTCGTGTCAAGAGCATTAGTGAAGAAGCTATAGGTGTCAAGGCGAAGGCATTAGTGAAGGTGCCAGCGTTGTGTCAAGGAATTAGTGAAGGATGCCAAGAATCAAATCAAGTAGCATTTGAGAAGAATGCCTGGGTCATTATAATCGATGAGGTGCATCGTTATACATATAAGTATTGTTTATTTACAAGGATGGTGATATCCTTGATGGTGTTGTAACAAGGAGTAGATCTCCTTGAGATTAGGTGTCGTGTCGTGAAGGGTAGTAGTTCCTCCATAGTAATGGAACTAGGTGCTTAGCCTAGTACCTAATAAAGGGTAGGCGATGTTGTGATAGGATTAGTTCTCCTATGGTGTGAAAGAACTCGGTGGTTAGCCTAGCACCGTATAAAGGGTAAGCTGACGTTGTGTTAGGTGTGGTTCGCCTTGGTGTGAAAGAACTCGGTATTTAGCTTTGTGGGAGAAAGGTCAAGCGACGTTGTGAAACTTCTCCGCCATAAGGAGTTGGTGTAGTGCTTACGAACTCTCGAGTAGGTGACTCGGGGAGTGGAGTAGGGCAAGGAAGGTGTCCTTGTAGCCAAACCACTATAAATAACTTGTGTCGTGGTGATGTGCTTCTTACTCTTTATCTTTCATTACATATTTATATATCTATCTATCAACGTCCAACATAAACAACCAAATAGATTGACATAAGTCGATCTAAATATTTAAAAGGAAGTTTTAAATTGGTAAAACTATTCAACCCCCCCCCCTCTAGTTTTCCACAATTGGCATCAAAGCTTCGTTACCAAGTTTCTTAAAGTATGTTGTACTTTAAAGACTTGATACGATCCGTGTATGTTTGAAAACTACAAAGAAAGATTTTTTTTTTGGTCATATTTTTTTTAAATCATTTTGTTGGACATTGATAGATGATTCTAACAACTTTTATTTCTAAGAAATCTTCATGCTAGAATCTCTCCCAAATCTTCATTCAAAGAATAATGAAGTCAACATTCAAGGAAGGATCTAAAAAGTAATCACAACTTACGTACACCATGTACAAAGGATTACTTTAAAAGCTCATAAAGTATCTATGGTATTATGCCAAACCAAGAAGCATAGAGGTATGTTTTACTTTTCATTAGATAGGTTACATGAGTTCAATTTATTTTCATAAGTTCTCTTTGTTTATTTATCACTAACATCATTAGAAGTCTCTTTCGTCACTTTTCCGTCTTTTTCATCATCGGAATAATACTCCTTTTGATTCGTCAAACTAACGCCGTCATCACATATGTACCTTCGATATGTGATTCATCAAAAGCAAATCATCCAAAACAATCTTCATCTAATACCTCGAACTATCTTTTAGTAAGCTAATCTATAAGCCTACTACAAAATATTGCCAAACAACCCCTTTTCATCCCACAGTAGCGGATCCCCTAGTTGTACTAGCCGGATCCCAAACATAAAGGATCCGGGGAACCGTGGAGCAGAACTCACTATCGCTTTCAAAATTCACCATTGATTGTTTTCCTCTATTCACACAACACAAAACGACCAAGCTACGAATTCATCCTCATTGGCTTCCATACTTTCAAGTATTCCTCCTAGAACACCATTGTAGTAATTACATTAACTTGTTCTAACTTTCATCATCCTCATCCTAGGGTTTATGGTTTCTTAATATCTAATCAATTAACTCAATTAGGGTTTTCAAATTAATCATGAAAGGGGATTTTACAAAATCACTTTGTGTTCATAACATTGTTAATACAAATCAAAACCATAAACCCATTCCAACTAATTTTTTTTGTAAAATTTGTATTTTTAGGAACAACCATGCCCAAAGCCACTCAACAAGATCATCATGACACCGTCCATTACCTTACTCACTATTATCGTAAAAAGGGATTGACCAAAACCGACCGTAAAATATTCAAAAGCCTTGTAAAATGACTTATCCACGAAGGTCGTGTAGTCAAGGAATGTTTCTTTGAAGATACCGACATTCGTCAAGTTTTCTCGACGATAAACTTTGATTGTCTCCTTGACATAGATGAGCAAATTTGTCCGGTCTTCATTTTTGAATTTTACAAAAGCTTTAGGATCATTAGAAACACCGACAATAGCATCTCAATCGCCTTCATCATCAACAAACAAAACTTTATTTTTTCCCTCAACACCTTTGCTCAAATTCTTCGCATTCCTTGTGAAGGAATTTGTATGTACTCTCAAGATTGGGCAATTAACACTCAAAATCTTGCACTTGATCCTAAATCTCTCTATAACACTCCTCTCGACGATCCCGAAACCATTAGAGATGCTATCTTCAAAGTTAGGACCGACCAATCTCGTTACGACCGTAACAAAAAGCTTATTCACTATAATCCCTTTCAAATGGAACTTTTCGAAATACATCCCATGTTTAGAAAATGGGAAGAAATCCTTAGGGAAAATGTCATTAGCCTAGTTGGAAACAAAGATCATCCTAACGCATGTCTTGTGCAAATGATCTATTGTCTTACCCACCAAAGGCCATTTAATCTTGCCTATTACATGGTAAGGAGAATGGTGGGTATTCAAAGCTTCAACATGGTACTTCCATATGGTATGCTCTAACACGACTTTGTAAGTATGTTGGTACATTGCAACCATCTCCTATTAATGATGATCATTACCTTCCGATCACGTCATGGTACCTCTCACCAAACAACGCCTAAGCAGGTTCATGGTTAATGGAGAAACACAAGCTCTCTCGGACTCCTCGGCCGGAGAAGAAGAAGATGAAGATGAGAAGACATCAACCCGTAGCCAACATCAAATTGGAAATCCTTGAATACCACAAACAACTTCCAACCATTCCAAAGCGAGACCGCGAATTTAAGCAATTAAGGGGCATGATTCAAAACCTAAACACAACCTCACTAAGCTGTCAAAAGGAAAAGAAAGGATTGATGAAAGAGACAATAGGATTGTGCTCATTTTCGTTTATTTTATGTTTGGATGATTACGTGTTAGTTCTTTTGGTTTATGGAAATTTGGATATTGTTACTTTATCATACTTTTATAAGTGGTTTTGTGATAACATGCTTGTTCCTATTGCTTTACTTATAGATTTATTAGTGTGCAAAATCGCACATCATTTTGTGTAGGTTCGATCTGCAGATACCGGATCCCTAGATTTAGTCTAGCCGGATCCCTCTCTTGAGGGAACCGTGGGATCCGTGACATCAGATCAGCAATTCAGCACTCCTTACATCAAGATAGCTTTCTAGATAACATCACATTAGCTAGGCATATGATATTAGAGCCCAACTAAGTCCACTTCAAGGATGAGAAAGGCTTAGACTCACTAAAGGCTTACTTAAGATCTTAGTCTAATTACCTCTTAATTTATCAACACATCTAAACTCACCATATTTCCGCTCAACTACTCACAAATATTTTCATCCTCATAACACTTAAAGAGGACAAATTAAACATTTTTTTTTTGAAATTGCTTCTAGTCATATCTTTCTCAAAGTAAGACAAAAATTAGTTTTTTCAATTCTTGTGACTTTTAAGAAATTTTTTTTATATCACCTCAAGCTTAAATCTGATCACTAGGATCATTTATTATGACTTGACACCTCCATAACTCTTAGTGTTATCCTTAGACATCCATTGGTAGTCATCTTGTCCCATCCTCCTTCCATAAGAAGCAATCATTTGCTATAACACTTATTACCCTTGGTCATTCTAGTACCCTTTAATTTTAAAACACTTAGGAGAACTGAAACATTCAAAATGAGATAGGCTTTAGCTCCTAGAAACCTCATTTCAAACCTGTCATAAATGCTGAGAGCCGGATCCCTAGGATTAAACTAGTCGGATCCCTCCAAGGAGGAAACCGTGGGATCCGGGTGACAGTTCATGACAAACATTGTTAAAACAATCATTTCAACTCATCTTCCTAACTCAAACACTCCATCTCATCTTAAATGAGTTCCTAGATCAGTGAAACTCTGAATCTCAATCTTGTGCATGTTAATCATCACATTTCCAAGAACATTAGTGGATTAAGTCTTAAATGCAATTGCAAAGTTTTTCCCTTTATAAGCCATAGAGTAAATTGCAAAAATCGTCCCTGTGGTTTGCCCAGATTGCAAAAATCGTCCCTGTGGTTCGCTAATTGCAGGCGGTGTCCCTATGGGGAAACTTTTTCATCATTTTGGTCCCTGGATTTAACTATCGTTAAATGAATTCCGTTAGAAGTTACACATTTAGCCTTTTTGGCCAATAATCGGTGCAGCTTCCATCCTTTAAACCACAAGGACGATTTATGCAATTACACAGTTAGTCCTCAATACAAAAACAATTGCACCTTTAGTCCTTAATACATAATTCGAGTTAAAAAAAATTGCCGTTAGTCCTTTATACATAACCTAAGTTAGTCCCACCACTTCACCACCACCACTACTCACCGCCTGCCACCACCACCACCACCACCACCACCACCACCACCACCACCACCACCACCCACCACGCCACTAGTTACCACCGCGATCAACCGTCACACCATCGCTCACCACCACACTAATCACCATCGCCACTAACCACCACCTCTTTCACCACCACCACCCAACACCACCAATCATCACAAAAAAAATCAAAAATTTGTAAAAATCAAAAAAAAAAATTGATTTATTTTTCAAAATTATCAATATTTTGAAATAAAATATTTCAAAATTTTTTTTAATTTATTCAAAAAATTTGGAAAAAATATATTTGAAAAGTTTTTTGAAAAAATTTGGAAAAAAATATTTCGAAAAAGTTTTTTGAAAAATTTGGAAAAATATATTTCAAAAAGTTTTTGAAAAAATTTGGAAAAAATATTTCGAAAAGTTTTTTGAAAAATTTGAAAAAATTTTGAAAAAATTTTATTTGAAAATTTTTGAAAAAATATTTTGAAAATTTTTTTGATAAAAATTTGAAAATTTTGAAAAAATTTTTGAAAAAATTTGGAAAAAACATTCGAAAATATTGAAAATTTTGAAAAAAAAATCAAAAATTTTTTGAATTTTTTTGATTTTTTTTGGTGATTGGTGGTGTGTGGTGGTGGTGGTGGTGGTGGTGGTTAATGGTGATGATGGTGGTGGTGGTGACGTGGTGGGCGGTGATCGGTGGTGGTAATGGTGGTGGTGGTGAATGGCGTGGTATGTGGTGGTGGTGTGTGTGGTGGTGGTGGCGTGGTGGCGGTGTGTAGTAGTGGCGGTGGTGGTGTGTGGTGGGACTAACCGGTTGTTATAAAGGACTAACGGTGCAATTTTTAGCGAAATATGTATTAAGGACTAAAGTGCAATTGTTTTTATGAGGACTAACTATGTAATTGCATAAATGGTCACATGGTTTAAAGGATGAACCACGATTATTGGCCAAAAGGGCTAAATGTGACTTCTAACAGAATTCATTTAACGATAGTTAAATCGAGGACCAAAATGATGAAAAAGTTTCCACAGGACGCCGCGCAATTAGCGAACCACAGGACATTTTGCAATCTGGGCAAACTCTGAGACGATTTTGCAATTACTCTAAGCCATATTACTAAGAACACCTTGGTCATCAAACACTAAACACCATTACTTGATATGGTTGAGGATTTAAGGTATCCAACAAACTAGAAGACTTCAAAATTAAGTCAAAACCTCGAAATCCATTAATAATAAACCTTACAAAAGCATAATGATTTCACCTAAACTACATCGATAGTCGGATCCTGGCCTTTAACCAGCGGATCCTGGCGAGAGGATCCGCGGGATCCGTAGATCTGAGCATAAATCGACTTCCATATTGAATTCAAGTCACCTTTTGGTTCTCTAACCACTTTTAGCATTCATTAATTATCCTCCTAGAGTGATCAAAACCCCAAGAGCATGCTTAGTCCTCTAAGTGGCCAAGAATTTAATTTCCTTATTCAAATTACACTTTATAAACCAAACAACCTTAGGATTAAGTCACCACTCTCAATCGCATCTCAAAATCGACAACTAAAGAAGTTCTTACTAGCACCATCATCACTATGACTAAGGCTCCTAGTGCTAACTCATCCACCCAAAGACCACCCAAGAAACTTGCTAGAATCATACATGAAGTTTCCTCAACCGAATCATCTTGGTTAAGTCCACCAATGCTAGGTTTCTCCCCACCAAGGAAACCAATCAAACTAATTTCCAAGAAGAGTGTTCCCACTAGGATTTCATCACCTAATTCTACTATACCAAACATACCCTCCACAACTCAACCAACATCATTAGTGCCTAGAGCCACCTCACAATCATTTGAAGATCTTCAACCCACTTCACTTGAACTTCCACTTCAAGAAACTCAAAACCATGACAAGGATTGCTATCATTGTAAACATGCTGAAAGATTGAAACTTGAACTAGATAGATTGATACATGAACTACAAGCTCAAACTTAGAATGTTTAGGAAAATTTTCCCATCCTTGATCATCATTAAGCTTTTAGTTGAATCTTAAGTTTAGGGTAACTCATTAGCATTAGTAGCACTTATATGGCTAAGTTTATTCTCTTAGTTTTAGAGATTTGGTTGTGTATCTCTTGTTTTATTGAATGAATACTTATATGCTATGATTATTTTGTGTGTTGTGTTTGTTATATTGTACATATATCTCATTTCTTCATTAGCATTGCTTGACATTTCTTCACTTCTTGGAAAAGCTGTCATCGAATAACGGATCCTCTAAAACACCTAGACGGATCCTTCTTGAAGAAGGTGGGATCCGTGGTACGAAACACAAATGTCTACTAACTTGAGTTTTATTTGCAGAAAATTTTGTACTATACTCTTGTTGTCTAACCTTTACTTTGTAGATTTTCAAAATATTATGAAGATTTTGACACCATAAAAGCTAGGGGAGCTTTGTGTCAAGCGATATTGCAAAACATTTGCAACATTAATCCGTTTTGGATTATACCTCATGATACCCCATTGCATCTTTGCAATATTCAAAGCGGAGCACGTTTTAAATCTTAGGCGAACCATTTGCAACATTAATTAGTTTATTTTACGTTATGTCCTTGACACCCTTTCAAAGGGATGGACTCGTCAAGGGGGAGTTAAGACGAGTACCATTCCGTCACTTGCTCTCTTTACATTTTACATAACTTTTCTTATAAAATTGTGTTAGTTTGTTTTAACACTTTTGTTTCGACAAAAGGGGAGAAGAAAGTAAAAACTACAAATTCAAACTTTTACAATTTTAGCTTTTCCTTAAAATAATTTTATGTTTGTCATCAACAAAAGGAGAGATTGTTAATACAAATAAAGCGTAAAAGCGTTTATTTATATTTTACGATCTTCTAATGTTTTGTCGATAACAAGCGTAAAATCATTTAAATGAAACAAATAAAGTCGTAAATAGTTTGAGTTAATAGTTCTCTAACACACTTACGTTTTACATAAAACACTAAAACTAGCTTAAGTGATTTTATGTTTTAGATATATATATATATATATATATATATATATATATATATATATATATATATATATATATATATATATATATATATATATATATATATATATATATATATATCTATACTCCTTATAAAGCATGAATATCCTATTCTAACTCCGAACCTAAACATTAAGATTCACCAATTCAAACCTAAATCAAAGCCTAAATTTACACACACCAAACCAAAATCCGACCCTAAAAAAATAACAAACCAACAAAACCACATAACCCCACTATACAAACAAATACCACCCTCCCATACCATTTACTTCCACTTTATTTCTTACACACAAAACACTGCTATCTCCCACAATAAAAACACTGACACAAATACTCTCATTTAAAATCCAACAAAACACACTCATTTCTTCCACTATCCCTACCACCACAAAACACCACCACCACTGAAGTAGTCACCACGCCACCCCTATCCAACGTTACCAACAATGGACTCCACGAGAATAAGCAACAAGACTCACGACCATCAAAAAGTCTTTTCACATTTTTAGGTATATTTTGAGTTTTCTTATAAATCTATTTATATTAATCAAGTTTTGAAGATTTTTTCAATAGATCTATAATTTTCATTTGTAGATCTGATTTTATAACGTTTTGGGTTTTTCATAGCCGCCGCCTCCATAGCCACTATTGCATTGTTGTCACCGCCGTCTTAAGCTTCTTTGCCTTGCTACTGGGTTGCAGTAAATAGTGGTCACCGCTTGTCAGGCCGGAAATGTAAGATTTATCATTAAAGTTGTTGGTATTTTTTTTAAGGGTTAGTTTGTAAATTTTGTTATTAACTTTTATTATTTACAATTTGTTATCAAGTTTACGGTCAAAATTTTGTTATAATTTATTGTGTAAAATGAGTTGAAGGACGATATGTATATAATGAACAAAAAATAATCAACTTTTTGTCATGTTGAAGATGCATATAAAGCGGACTCATGATAAGTTGAAGGAAAGAAGACAAATGAAAACAAAATAATCAAGCGTACTACATCCACGTTGACATAAGCGATCCATCACCCATGTTGTGTAAAATTTTGTTATTATGTTTAGAGTGTGTAAATTTGTAAATCTATGAATTTTATTTGTAATATAACTAACCTACTACCGTAAACGATTTTCGGTTTGAGGTATTCTTTGAAATGTTTAGTAGATCTACATTTTGAAGGGCTCTTTTCACTTTAGATCTATATTTTGAAGAAACGATTAATAGATTTTGCCGCCACCGCCTATGTATGATTTGAATTTATTCTTTGCTGCACTTATGCCGGAATTTGTATGGTCTGTTTAAAATTTGTTTTTGTGAATTTGATTGTATGAACTTGTGTTATAACTTTGTATATACTGTTTTTTTGTACAAAATTGTAATATAGTATTGTTTGTATTACTTGGTTTGCGTACGTTTTTTTTTTTTAAACTAGATTTAAGCTTTGTTGTGTACATTTTTTATGTAAATTGTTGTTGAAATGCTTGTAAATGTTGAAATTTTAAATGCTTATAAAATGCTTGTAAATGTTGAAATTTTAAATTTATAGATTTTTTCAAAATTCTACAAATTTAAAGTTACAATAATTTGTTAAAATTTTCAAAAACTTTTAATTTTTAAATTTCAAAAAGTTTCGAATTACAAAATTTTTGAACATTAAGATTTTTTAACTAAGAATGTTTTAAAGTTCTCAAAATTTTTAAATGTATATTTGGTACGATAATAAAAATAAAATTTGAACATTTTAAAAAGTAGACTTTGAATCTTTTTCAATTAAAGTGTATGTACCTTTCTTGGAATGTGTATTATGTGTAAGAAGTGTTTGTCAGAAGATAGGGTGCTTTTAATTTGACCAAGAAAAAGAAAAGTGTTCACTTTATCCTAGATCCTAGATTGGTCGTAACCATTTCATTTTCAAGAATTTTTAAGGCATGTAACTTCTACTAGCTTTTGACCAATAGTTCAATGTAATTTCACACTAAACTAACTTTACTTGAATAAAATATATCTTGAAACAAAATATAAATAGATGTAAAATAAAGAAATAGATACTACATTTATCAAACGAACAAATAATATTAGTTTTTCAAAAAATTAGTAATATATCACGATTTTCAAAAAATTAGCGAAAAAGATCATGTAGGAAAAAATGAGTATCTTTAGACAAGCTTTACAATTGCCAAAATTTTTCATTAAATAGTACAGAATATTCTAAAATGAATTTTTACCATACAAACCATATAATCATAGACCAACCATGATAACCTAAGTAAAAGTAAAATAAATAAATAAATAAATAATCTAAACAACATATGTGTATTTATCTATACTACTTATAATGCACGAAGGCACATCAATCTTAATTTTAAGACGTACAAGAAATTAAGCATTGTTTACAACACTTTAATGCACCCAATTTTCAGAATTACAACAAGGTAAGCATATTGTACAACAAAATAAAGCGTGGTGTCATTTTAAGACCAAAATTCTATCAAACAACATTAATGCTATTAAAAAACACCCCTTCACCAAAAATTACAACTATTTAAACACAATGTACAATAGCTGCAACCAATTTTCAGATTTACAACAAAATAAGCATAGTGTACAACAAAATAAGCTTGATGTAATTTTCAGACTTACAACTTTAATGCTATTAAAGTGGTCAATGTTATTAATGACTATAATGACTACTACTTACAAGAAAACAAACATAGTGTACAACACTTTAATGCACATAATTTTCAGACGTACAAGACAAGAAGCATAGTGTACAACAAAATACCACATTAATGCTATTTAATGTAGTCAATTATTTAACAAGTAAATAAATACAATAAATACAGTTATTAAAACACCCCTTACATAAGAAATACAAATTATCAATTATATTGTACAACCAAATTAAACACAATTCTGCATTAAAACTCACTACGCTAATAATAAAGCACATTAAACAAATATTCAAGCCGAGCAGCAGCAGCCAAATGGGCTTGAGCCGAACAGCGGACCAAAGCGGCTCGAGCCCAAGCGACATCAGACCAGCGGGTTCGAGCCGAGCGAGCACGGGCTATCTGAAATTCTTGATATCCGTAAATTTATTGTTAAAAGAACATAATAAACTAAAATACATTATTTATCGAAATTTTTATTTCAGTGTACTTGTTTGAACGCTTGGTACCCGCTAGTATATATATATATATATATATATGCAACAACTAATGTTTACATATTGGGTTAGCACATACTTAAACAAAGTATACTAAAATGGGTAAAAACATGTATATACTAAAATGGGTAAAACAAGTATATACTAAATGTGTAAAAACTTGCAAATGGTATTCACCCATAACCCATGGTTTTATATATACCACTTAACCAAGTTCATTGTATCTAGAAAGAAAACCATGGATCAACCCATAACCCATGACCCATGACCCATAACCAAAAATACCCATGGGCAAGAGAGGCGTTCACGGATCCACGGCTTTGTGCTAGCGGATCCCAGTGGAAGGATCCGTGGGATCCATGAACAATGAGAATTTTCTCTATAAATGAGAGCCATTTCTTCCTTTCAATGGATCACTTTATACACATACTTTCCCCAAGTATTCTAACCCTCTAACCTCGGATCAAGTGATCTATGTAGTTTGTCTTTTGTTTTGTGTGATCTTCTAGGTTCCTCTTAAAGGAGATCACCACTTCTTGAAGACGTGCAAGCTCAAGTCCATGAGTTGCAATGTTTCGTCATCATCAAGACAACTAAGGTTCTCTTGTTGATAGTTCTTCCTTTCTCCATAGATTTTGGGTTAAAGGAATTAGTGAAGGATGCCGAAAGTGTCAAGACGAAAGCATTAGTGAAAGATGCTTATCGTTCGTGTCAAGAGCATTAGTGAAGAACGCTATAGGTTTCAAGACGAAAACATTAGTGAAGGGTGCCAAGCGTTGTGTCAAAGGCATTAGTGAAGGATGCCGAAGAATCAAATCAAGTAGCATTTGAGAAGAATGCCTAGGTCGTATAATCGATGAGGTGCATCGTTATACATATAAGTATTGTTTATTTACAAGGATGGTGATATCCTTGATGGTGTTGTAACAAGGTAGATCTCCTTGAGATTAGGTGTCGTGTCGTGAAGGGTAGTAGTTCCTCCATAGTAATGAACTAGGTGCTTAGCCTAGTACCTAATAAAGGGTAGGCGACGTTGTGATAGGATTAGTTCTCCTATGGTGTGAAAGAAATCGGTGGTTAGCCTAGCACAGTATAAAGGGTAGGCTGACGTTGTGTTAGGTGTGGTTCGCCTTGGTGTGAAAGAACTTCGGTATTTAGCTTTGTACGGAAAAAGGTTAAGCGGCGTTGTGAAGGCTTCTTCGCCATAAGGAGTTGGTGTAGTGCTTACGAACTCGAGTAGGTGACTCGGGGGAGTGGAGTAGGGCAAGGAAGGTGTCCTTGTAGCGAACCACTATAAATAACTTGTGTCGTGGTGATGTGCTTCATCTGTTTATCTTTCATTACACGTTTATATATCTATCTATCAACGTCCAACATAAACAACCAAATAGATTGACATAAGTCAATCTAAATATTTAAAAGTGAGTTTTAAATTGGTAAAACTATTCAACCCCCTTCTAGTTTTCCACACTTACCTCGATAATAAGCGATCAAGTGTACAAATCAAATGGTGATAGTGCACGGCTCCAACAGGAAACCTAAATTAGTACAACAAGTTTAGTCATTATGTCATGTTTAAGACTTGATAAAGTTTAACTAAACTTATAAGTTTTACAATGTTTGTGTTGTTGTTGCTTGTGTGGCATCGTTTAAGCTCGGAATTTGTTTTCCAAAAGTTTACACGTATTGGCTTATGGAAGTGTAACCAAAGAATATACCGAGGTTGGACGAGACTTCGGTGTGATGATAACCGAATGACGATGTACGCGGAATAACATTTAAATGGGATTAGGTGAATATCGTAACCGAAGGACATATATATACTTGTTAAGTTTACATATATATACATATATATATATATATATATATATATATATATATATATATATATATATATATATATATATATATATATATATATATATATATATATATATATATATATATATATATATATATATATATATATATATATATATATATACATATAAACATGTATACAGTTTCTTGTCAATATTATTAAAGTAGAGGTGTTTGAAAATGTATAAACTCAACATAATTTGTATACATTTTTATTTTAGAGATAATACAATATAATTTTCAAATTCATCTTATGTGCCTCTAATATTTATAAACATATTTATTTTATAAGAATGTATAAGGGTCAATATAATTATTCCAGTTGTGATGGAAAATATAATGGGCTACCAAAAATATATTTGTAGAAAATTGGGCATGACCCGGGTGTATATCCATATTTAGTTTTGGTGACTAATTGTCAAAGGTTAAATTAAATACTCAAAGTAATATTCGTAAATGATATTAAAAATCTATATCGTGAGCCGTTTTGGATTATTAATATTATCCTCTTGAGTTATAGTTTCCACTTGTTAAGATCAAAGTTTCTAGAATGTGTCTATGTATAACTTAGTTTATATATGATAAAAACACAAGATATGCATTTCATATTGTTGTTGAATCATAGATACGTTTGTATATTTTATTTATTTAGAGTGACAATTATTGAAAGTTGTATGGTATGTTTCATCAAGTTTATTGCCCGATTTTAGTAGTCGAAAGAGTCTGTTTACAAGTTTATATTGAGAAGCTTGTCAAATAGATTCATGTTTCATTTTAGCATTAAGTTTACGATAAATTGTGAGTCGCGTTGCAATTGTATTGAGTCGAGTGTAATAGGATGTAATGGTTGGCGAGTTGATGAATTGAATGAGACGGGATTAAGTCGAGGATACTCGAGACCACTTACTGCTACACACGCCCTGGTGGGCTGTACGAAACAAAACGGACCCTTTGACAACTAGGCTTTGGCCTAGTTATCACTTAAATGCCTTCACACCCCACCATGGGTTGGGCTTGGTGTCTCATTAAAACCAAATGTATCTGTGGAAGCCTATGGGCTTCGCAGCCCAACTGCCAACCTATTGAATAAAAAATTACCACTCAAATTGGAGTAGGCTTGAAAGACCATAAGGGAAATGACACAAAAACATCTTGAGACTTGATGTGAGAGTGTAGTTTTGACTCGATAAAATTAGCCAAGACGTAAATATATAACTGCACTCAAACACTCGACATATGAGACACTTACGAGTCTTCAATGGCCATGTCATATTCTAGTGTTAGACTAGGTGTACGCACCCTAGGGACGTTTCTCTTGACTCATAGTAACATAAAACACTTTTAGGAGTTTACTCTTGCAAAAACAACAACAAAAATAGCGGCAAATTCTAATGAGTAGACGAGTATTGAAACCACCTTAATGTATACTTAGGGTAGCATGTCAAGAATAGTGATTGAGCTAAGTTCGTGCCGATCGAGTACAATTCGATCCAAATTATACTTGACACCAATGTTACCCTTACGGGTTTGGTGCGGGCTGTCGAGTCAAACACAACAATGAAACAATCACTTCTCAAGTGAGTCTAATCTTGGTTGAATAAACCTTAATGGGAAAAGGGAATAATCATGTGTTGACTATAATAAGCGAGGAAAATGGGTCGAATAGGACTTTAGTTAGGCAACTGTATAAGCCAAAACTGATAAGCTCCTAAATAAGCTGAAAAGTCATCAATAAGCCGAATACTAATTTAACCAATATGAGTTTCTATTGATGTGAGTTTTATTAAGTTTTACCACAGTTGAACAACAACAACATCAATTAGTCAAAACTACAATTATTTGGTTCCACCAATTTCTACTACTTGATCGGTAAAAGAATGTAACAACTTATCAAAACTTAACAAATTAACAAATAACCAAGGAGATTCTTACAAGATGGTGGTGATGATGTCGTGTGAGACAAAGGACTGAAATGAAATTACTAAGCGCTCACCAACTTTCTTGAACAATTAACACCCCAAAAAATACTAATTACAACTCGAATTAACAAAACCCAAACCAGTTTTGAAAAACCCTAACCTTTACAAACCCTAATTTCGTGATTGTATGTGTGATAGTTATATGAAACCTGGGAAAATCCATCCCTATTTATAGATGAACAAATGGAATACTTGCTCTCCTCTTTCTTGTCTCGAATGGAGGAAAGTGCTCATTCTTAGCTATGGTCGTTCTCCTTCACCTCCCCCAACCATGACTTGTGATACACTAGGAATGAGGAGAGCCTTGAAATGGCCTGGTGATGGTGATGTTTCTTGTGGTTGACTAGAAAAAGAGAGGATTTCTTTTCCTCTTCTGTGTTTGGCGTGAGAGAAGGTGAAAAGAGAAAAAGAGATACAGAGATGTGGATTAGGGTAGACTAAGGTTTAGGTTTATTTTATTTAATTTTTATTAGTATTATTGTATTAATTATACCCGTGTTCAGTCATGTTCCCGTGAATGAAATATCATGATACACCTAAAGTATAAAAAACATATTTTTGGAAACATTATCGTAAGCGTAACAATATAATATTATTATTACGTATGAACTGAATTATAACTGTTTGTTGATATTGAATCAGTGTCTGTATGCGTACGGTATCGTATTTGCACTACGAGATAACCTCTCATTTTGTTCTGTAAATCATCAGTAAATGTTGAAAAGTGATGTTTTCAATTATTTCAATTTAAATATCAATTATGTGTGTTACTGCATTCTGCCGTGTGTGGGATAACCTCCCAAAGCAACCGTTTTAACTCACATAAGTTTAAAACTATCAATCAGGTAGCAATAATCTCACATTTATTATAAAACAATTAGTGGAAATTTTCTATGTGTCACAATTTTTGAAACTTTTCTGTGTATCAATGATTGTTTCCAAATACTTTTATGTGTATCAGATACTCTAGCATCAAGCATTGGACCACCTTCTGAATCACTGAGATACAACTCCTGAATGTTGTCCATCATGATTACTGAAGCATTGAGTTCTTCACACTCATCATCTGGTTAATATTTTCCAAGAAATCATTCTCATCAGTGCTCAGAGTCATCCCGTTTTCATCCTTTTTTTGCTAATAGCTTAGCTTCCTTGAAATAATTTGAACCACGTATCCTTGGTTGGGGAAAAACATTAGCAAGATGACCTACTCTACGAAAGTTATAACACCTAATCACTCTTCCCCCATTCTTTACATTTCCATTCCATGTCTTAACATTCCCTGCATTACTCATGTTTCCAACATTACCAACATTAGCATTAGTGACAGCTGCCCTTTGATTTGCAAACCTCTGAACATTCCCAGTATTCCCAGCATTCATAGCATTCCCCGTTATATCCACAATCCTTGATTGATTGACTTGTCTAACTTGCATCACATCTTGATTACGAGGATTCGATGATATTCTGAGACGATTGTTTGTTGGTGCAATCTGGTTGAATGCTCTTGCAAGTAAAGCTATTGTTTGATTGACATTGGTGAGTGGATCACCAGTGACAACAAAAGAATAGTCGGTTTGTACTTTAAAATGTTGTTGATTGGTTGTGATTGGCACAATAGAGCTATATGAGGTTTGTGAATCATATGGTTTTTGATAATTGTAATGGCTGGGTAAGGCAAGTTGTTGTTGTTGTTGTAGTGATGGGTGATAGTAAGAGGATTAAGGGTTATGAGTTTGAGCAACTAGCGCAAGTGAGTCATGGTTCTTGGTTATAGCTCTTGTTGCATCAACTGCACCTTGGTTTAACTTGAGGAAGTCAAACAAATGATCATAGTTAACAACATGTAAGTTTTGATTTTTTCTAAAAATAGTTGTGTAGTGATGCCATTACGGTTCAAGTGAATTCAAAAACTTAGTGTTTGTCACGACAGCTTTAGGTAAGATCTCATATCTTTCCATATCATTGAGAATTTGTAAGAAACGCTCATAGGATGATTCAAGTGACTCTCCAGGTGTTATCATAAAGATATCATAAATGTTGACTAGCTTGGTTTCCATATCAGCTTTGCTCAACTCTGTTCCTTCCGTAAGACGTCTCACACGCTCCCACATAAGTTTAGTTGTTTTACATGCATTGACACTTGAGTAGATTGTATTTGGTATTCCCAAGAGGATTCATTGCATTGCATTCCCATCACCTTAATAATGACTTTTCTCATCGGCGGAAAGTTCATCCCAAGTCCTAAGTCGTATATGTGCTTGACGAGGTGGAGTGCTTTCAAGATCAATAGGTACATTTATTAAGGGCATCACAAATGGTCCTTAATAATAACCTTCTTCATCCATTTCCCCCATCCTTCTTTTGCTCATATTACCTCATAAAACGACTAGCCTATGGGACATAACTTCCTTTCTCAAGCATAGGAGGACGAATTTCAGAATCGGTATCAATGATTGATTGTTGTCAACTAGTGATTTGTTGAATTTGATTGACTGATTGAGACATTATGGTTTGTGTGAATTAAATGATTATATGGATCCTGTAAATGATAAATATTTGTGTTGTATATTTCAAAATGACGTAGTAAATCTCTGTGAAGTCTTCAAGTTTAATCAACGAGGTAGTGTTCAACAATGTAAGGGCAAAATAGTAATTTTGGTAGAAGCAAAGTACGGCAACTAGGTAGTAACAGTGAGGTAGATGCGCGAGGTAAGACAAATCCTACTGAGCTGAATTAGGGTTTTGACTTTCTAACTTTTCCTACTGAGCCGGTATCCTACTTAGCTGGTTTGAAATATATAGCTACTTTGCTGGAGACGCGTATGACCAAAAATACTTTTAAATCGATTAAAACAACCAAGTTATGAAGTTTAAACGAATTCCAACTGTACAAAATCTTGTTACTTTATTAGTTTAACTTGACAAATGTTAACCTTTTATAAATCAACCGTTAAATAAGCAAGATCTAATTTTTGAACACTAGCAGCGAGGTAGAAAAAATGTTGAAAATGCACCAAATTTTGATTTTTATGATTTTTAGTTTTAGAGATACATAAGTAGTGTAAAACAAGTCACAAGTAATCAATGAAGATTAAGAGTAACATGAATACAACCACCAAACCTTGATGATCTTGAGCACTCGGTTTGGGGTGGGATCGTTAGTGTTGCCTATGTAATCATAAGCAAACTAATAGAAAATCTCTACAACCCGTATTCTATAGCGGAAAGTAAATACAAGTTGTTATAACTAAGAACACTTAGATCCTCTATGGATCTTTTTTATTAACTGAAACTCTATGTTTCAGATGAGTTATCTATTACAAACTATGAGGTTCCTTTTATAGACAAGAAACCCTAAACTATTACCACTCAAACGACTAAACATGCAAGTATGCACTTAATGACTAAAACACTAGATAATATTGAGCAAGACAATAATACCCATGCTAACCTCGGTAGTACAAGAATAATGATGGGTTAGCATTTAAATAATACAACAGATGTCGATCCTAGTCGTAAACACAAAGACGGCTTTTACTCTTCAAGAGAATCTCTTCTTCAACAGATTTCGCTTCTACTTCAAGCAGAATCCTTCGACAAGAATGATGTAAATCCTTCTTCGATAATTCCCAACAATCCTCCCTAAACCGGAATTTGACTTGGTTAAGTTCCAGCTTCTACCTTGATAGATCTTAGAGACTTCAAGATTAGAGGATTGTTCTCAAACATCGTAGTAAAGAACCACTAATTATCTCATCTCTATGATGAGTAAACTTTGAAGCGCTGTGTCTTTGCAAAGAACACATGACATATTGTACATCAACTTAACAATCTATTCTCATCACAGTTGCAGGTGAATCATTGAAAATAATGGATTTGATGTCTCTTTACCAATAGCCATCACACGGAGTAGCCGATGTTTAAGTCCGAAAACTATGGTACATTGATAACCATCCGATTTATGAGCAAATCAAGAACTATATAAACGGATTTGATGTGTCTTTACCGTAGCCGCTTGCTCGTGACTAGTCAATGCTTAGAATTGGTGAATTGATAACCAAATATGGATGCAGTTGCCTTTACCACAAGCCATATACTTGTGGGCTAGCCAATTCTTGGATTCCAAAAGGAATAGACCATGGTGAATTGATGACCATACAACTCTCAAGAATTAAGCATGGGTGGTTCATAACCTATGATTTTGAGCAAACCATTACAATTTATCAACAAATTTGAAGTGTCTTTACCAAAGTTGTACCCTTTGGACTAGCTAACTCTTTGATATACACAAGGTATATCCGTGAGTTAAAACCATCAACAAAATGCAACAAACCTTCAAAAGAAAGTTTTTTTTTTTTCAACTAAGAAACTAACAAACAAACAAAGAAAACAAACAAAACAAATAAACAAAAGACAATGTAGAATACCGCGATCATTATGAAGATGCAACTTGAGCTTGAAGTTGAGTCTTGATCAATCCAACCACTGCTCAAAGATCCGGTCTTTCATTTCCCATCGGATCCGGAGGATTTCCAACTTCGACACAACATCCTTTCCATAAGTCTCTTGGACAATGGATAAATTCTTTCAAAGAAACATGCGTAATGTGATTCCACCTTTGTCTCAACAACATGCACACGAGGTGGGATAGTATCTCCGTGACTCAACCCGCCATAGATGCGAGTTCTTCCAAATGAAATGCCCTTTACCATTGGGAGATGAGAGTCAAGGGGACATGGAAGATCACCCAATAAGCACATCCCGTAACCTTTTGGTGCAAGATACAAGAATGTTTGGTGACGAGAGTGTACAGAGTGAGAATATCTCGCTCGCTCACCAAATGGAGTATTTTTTAAAAGGTGAACTCCATTGAAGTTTTGTCCAATCGATGAATGACATTCATCTCACCATTTATCGAGACCACCGGACCAACACATTTTGATATCCTTCAGAAAATCGCCAGCACCCTTCTTGAATAAAGGTAGAGTCATCGCCTTTAGGTCCAAAGGAACATTATTTTTCGATGCATGAGTCCTTGCTTTTCTCACAAATCTTCTCGAGATGCGAGTTTTCTCGCCATCCTCTTCTTCCTTCTACCGTGCATATACATTTCAAGATGGAATATCTTTGGTTTCTTCATTAACATCGTAGTAGGACTAGAAGAAGTAGATGTGGATTTAGGTGAGACATCATCACGAATGGCATGCATTCTTTCCCGCACCTTTCTTGCCTTTTAGTTTTGACAATTGTGGTTTTAGTTGCTTTGATCGAACCAGCTCCTCTCAGACAAGAGATCCCACAGATGGAGCAGAAGTTTGCACATTAGGTGCTTCAGAGGAAATGGTGGTTGGTTCAGCAGATGAGATCTTTTCAGTCGAGCTAGTGACTTCTGTAGTAGCTTCAGCAGTTGGTTCAGCAGAAGTAACCTGGTCATCTTCCTTAACAAAAGTACTTTCTTTTGTAGCAGCAGATGCCACATTTGGGTTAGATGAGGGCATAACTGGTGCATCAGGGAAAACAGACGATGGTTCATCAGAAGGAACCTTGTCGACGACGGAGTGGCTTCGAAGTTTCTTCGAAGAAACCATTTGAGAGATCGCCTTTGGTGGAATATCATCAAAATTATCCACTATCTCAACAAACTTTGGTCTCTTGGCCTTTGGTGCAACTTCATTCTCTCGCAAGTCTTTTCAAGTCGGAAGATGGTGTTAAAGGTAAGAAGAAGTCTTCATAATCATATTGTATAGGTAAAACAATCTGCATCGTAAAGCCACGACTTGTTTCATTGTTAAACCACGGTTAAGCACAAGACAACTTTGATTTTTCACTACAATCCTCATCTCTGCTTTCTTCTCGAGCTTCAGAAGAGGTCTCTCTCTTTGCCTTATTCTTTTCAAGACTCGTGGCTTTCCTTTTCGCAATGCTTCTTGCTTCCTTTGTTCTCCAAGCTCCATCATCCGAGCCACAAAATTTTCACCATCAAATTCCCACCTAAGATACTTTGAGCAAGTGTAGGATTTAAAATGGTTTGCTTAATAAGAACATCCCATTGTGCAAAGATGCATCCGAGTAGCTAACTCATCCAATTCTCTTCGCCTCTCGTGAGGCAAAAAGAAGTAGAATGGTCTCGCAATTTGTTTAGCCACTTCTTCACTTTTCTTCCGATCCGCAAACTCAAAGAAATCGCTTTCTTGTCCTTGCCTTTCTTGTTCGATATCGATCCGACCATGCTCATCTTCAATCATTACACCTTTCTCTTTAGTAGTAGACTCATGAACAACATCAGCTGGAGGAGAATCACCAATTTGAACTTCAGAAGAAACGTTGTGAGAAAGATCTTCAACTGGTGTGGTAAGGATATCAGTTGCAGGATCCAAATAAAAATTTCTTCCACCATGAAATACAACCTGATCATCTGCAGAAAGGGTGGGACATGATGGTTCTTGAACAGGTGCATGAAGATCAGGTTCAGATGCAATGTCCTCCATTTGAACCTCAGCAGATGTAGTTTTGTCAACACTTGGTTTCTTGGAGACTTCAGCAGATCCCTTACCCAAATTAGATCGCTCCTCTTCCTAGTAAAATGTAATTGGTGCCTTAACTTTGATGATTCAACATCAAATGAAGATGGAACAACTATCTCTCGAGCCACATCACTAAGATGTTAAGGAAGCAAGCCGAGGTCCTCATCTTCCTCATCGAAGAAATGACTAACTTCCTTTGCTACTCTTTTCAAGTCGCTCCTCTAGGTCCTTAACTTTATCCTGCAGTTCCTCAATCTTATCACCAAGAGTAGACTTGGTCTCTGTAAGCTCCTTTTTGAGATCAGCCACCTCAGCTGCATACCTGTTAACAAGAGCATAGACAGATGTAAGAGTAATAGGGTCCTCAGCTCCACCAGCAGATTGCTCTATGGAAATGGGAGTTTCATTGGACCTTTCAGTGGAAATATGGTCATGCTCAACATGTGGAGGTACATCATCAACAGGTTCCCTTTGAGGACTGGGTATGGTCATCCTGTTCTGGTCAGACTCAAACTCATCAATTGAAACCAGTAGGTGGTGGACTTGGTCTGGGTGAAGTTACAGGTGGAGAATGGTCAGGCACTATGAGATGCTTCAAAGAAGAAAAGAGGACCTTCATCTATATTGACCGATGGATTGCCATCAAGAGCAACATTTGAAGAGGGTAGGATATCGCAACATTTTCCTCATCAGCAGCCTCATTGACATGAGGCAACATAGCTTCTGATAACGGATGATGTGCCCCCTCAAAGTTAGTTCTCATAGATGCAAATAGTTTAGCTGAAAGGGCTCCTATGGGATGAAAGGCTTCGACTTGGGTAGAGGTGTCTATGATAATTTGTAAGAATCTAGGGTACATTAAAAACTTATGTTGTTTCCTGTTTATATTTTCAACCATATTATCAAAAATAAATTTAGAAAAATTATAAGTTAACCCTTGAGAAAGACACACAATACCACAAGCCAATTGCGTAGAGAATTGATCCCACGCTCCAGATTTGTTGCTAATGCACTGAAGTAGAGTGTGAACTAAAAATCTCCACTTAGGGCAAAAATGCTTTTTCAACCATATGTCCGTTCTTGTACCTTGATACCCAATGGCTCTTAGCCCGGAGAGAATCACCTCTGTACTAGAGTGATAAACCCCATTAGCATCATCCAAACAAAGCTTTCTCCTTATTAGGTCCTCCGTCACCACGTGCTCTGTTTCATCAATCAATGCAACAATCTCTGTTTCACTTCGTTTTTCAGCAGATTCCCAATATTGTTTAACCAACGGTTCATAAATCGCATTAGGGAATGTGTTAGGGCATAGTGAATCTTAGACCGCTTCAGAACTCTACCATTGGTTCATACACTTCATCTCCCTTTGCTTTACCCGTAAAAGCAACTTTATTGTGATCTTTCTTGAATTGAAGAGCCATGAGAGATATGTGATTTTAGGTTTATGATATTTTGAACCAAGAGGAATTGTTTCTTTTGAAGAGGAAGAAATGCAATTAGAGGAATGGTAACTGCTACCAAGAATATAGTCAAAAGTATGAGAACTTTAGTTGACCATATCCTACGTGTATTTTAACTTGACCAACGACAAATTAGAGCTTCAAAGATAAACACATAGTCAATCAATAAACAATATACTTTAGCAGAAACCACCCCAAGACTAGAATATCTTCTAAGGATTCTAGAATTACTGTGCCATCTAACCGCATTAAATTGCATTAACCCTTGCATCCGCTCATTTAATCATCCCAATGCATACTTCTTCTTCATCAAATAACATCCCAAATATCATCACAAACCCTAATTTCAACACAAACCCAATCAACCAAAATTAACCATGAACACAACACCGAGGTTGTAAACCCAAACTCTTCTCCATCATCATCATCATCCAGTTGATATCCTCCGCTTTGGTCACGCCCACCGACCTCGCCCTTGACATCCCCATTTCTCCTTCTTTCAAGATGATAGCGTAGTGGATCCAAGTGATTCTTCCGATGACTCGAGGAACCCACCATCGAGATAACTTCTTACTCCCAACCTCCAAAGACCTCAACCTCCACAAAGGCCTCATGCCGAAAGAGAGGTGGTGCTAGCTCTCACCGCGCCAATCTATGGTGCATCTTCACACTTCGATAGAGGAAGAGCTAAAGGAAGGTGGATGGATTGCATTTTGGTTGAAATCGATAGATGAAACACAAACGAAACTTTATGTTTCTTCAACACCATTTGTGGTCATCGCCATCTTCATCGCTTGCATCAATCCATCTTTCCATTTTGATCCTTAGCATCTTCGTCGAATTGGTCAAGCATATCCATCCATCGAGATAGAAGGAATGGGTGGTTATGCAAGATTTCACAAACGATATCCAAAGATCTAGTGTGAAAGATGTGAGCGATCATGCATATCCAACAAATTGTTAGATGTTGGAATAGATGATATGAACTAGATTAGGATAAGTAGAATAGCTCTTTTCTTGTAGTTGCATTGAAGTTGATTGTAAGTTGTGTTGTAAGTCAGAATTTGAATGAATGAATGAACAATTTGACTTCAATTTCTTCTCTTCAAGACTTTATTTTCGTGAGGAAACAAGCTTTTAAGCATACTAGACCATATACCAAAGGACCACACTTGATGAACTTAAACTCGAGAGGCACAAGCAAAACAAAAACAGAGAAACACAAGAAAAAAAACAGAGACATAAGCAAACTAAAAAATTATTAGTGTTAGTGTTAGCAAACAAAATATACACAAAGTTTACTACAAACTCCTCCCTCGAGGCATATGCCTCCCCGAGGCATATGCCTCCCTTAAAATTTGCGCTAAGAGATTCTAACAGAGAGAAAGATCCACCATTGTTCTTGGGTTTCCATTGAAATTTAGGTCCTTTATCATTCCAAGAACAACTCTTCGAAGATTGGCAGTTAGAGTGCCCCAACATCCTTTCCCATGATTCATAGAGTCAACATATGCAGCCAATAACCATGTTTAAAATATGGGCTAGTAGGTTGCACATAAGGTCTATCACCGATCTCCTCCAAGGAGAGTCAAGATAAGTAGCTTGTGGGACATAAGGTGGAATATTCTTAACATTGGTCCACACCGGTCTAGGTTTCACGAGTAGCACATACACCCAATCTTTGCTCATAGAAATCACAATCCTTAATTAAATGAAGTTTACTTCCACAAACAAAACATGTCTTCCTTTTGGAAGATTTATTCAACAAAGCGATGTTCTATTACATGTAGAAGAACTTAAACCGTAAACATTAAAGGAATTGTTTTAATGCATAAATTATGCAAAGATTTAAAGGACAAGTCTTGGGAAACAGCTTGAAGTAGATTCTCACAGACTATCCTAGAAGGCTTGTAGATAGACTTGGGTGCAGCTTGGGTGTAGGCTCAGTGAGGGCTTGGCAAGGTCCGACTTATCACTTGAATCACAATTGTAAGTAGATCCTTGATCCGATGAATTGTCACCGTCGAGAAAGAGACAAAGTCATAAGATGAAGCATCGTTGTCCGCAAGTCTTTTGACTTTTGCCATATAGATGGTGTGATCCATCAAAGTCAATATTAATGGATGTGTCGGTGGGCATGAATTCACCTCTAATAGGTCCAGTGGACAAGATGCAAATCACCTTCCTTTTAAAATGTTCTAAGCTCGCAGTGTAGATTTACGCCCATCTTGCCTAGCTTCCAATCCTACATACTTTTGAAAGCCTAAACCTATTCCCGAGGTCACCGATTGACTACTATAAAGTGCTCTAGCTAGATTGTCACCGATATTAACCATTGTTTATGTCTAGCTATTTCCTCAAGAAGTTTCTCTTTAAGCTCTAGATTCTCAAAGAATAGCATCGCCTTTTTCCTTTTCAAGCGCTTAAAGTTAATATTAGCAATATCTAGATCAAATTGAAGCACCTTAATCTTTTCTTCATAAGCTATCCGATTCTTTTGAAACCATACCTTTGTCTTTCTAATGTTTTTAACGAAAGTTTATAAGCTTCATTATCAACATAGCATTCATTGTATTTAGGTTTCATAGTATCATAAGCTTCTTTAAGTTCATTGTATCTTTCACTACAACCAAATATACAAGCTTGTGTACCGAGAAAGTCCCATGAAGGCAAATTGATCATGCCTATCTTCGAAGTACATATGGCCAAGAATCCAAGCTTCTCAAGACGCTAGCCTTCCTCATTCATTGTGTTCATGTGCACCCATTGACCTGCTCATCCATGGTGACAAGGGTCAAGTGCTAGCTCCATTTCGATTCTCACGATAGGAATTGTAGTTAGCTCCTCTCCACTCTTCCTGCCTTTGCATTCCTCGAGAAATGACCCATCCGTGACAAGAGAAGCACTTGACCTTTCTCCGTCAAAACGAAATGGATCCTTTCCCTTGAATCCAAACTTCCTTCCCGCCTTATCTTCAAACCTCTTGATATTCATCAAAGCATGGCCACCGCCATTTTAGCTTCATCTCTTCCATCTCAAGAGGGTCCACTTGATCAAAATCTTCATATACAAGATGCCGAGTATCATAATCAAGAACAATGAATGAAGAACATCCTCCAATATACCGCTAGCTTTAGCTTGAGGATATGATGGAGTGGGACGATAAGATGATGATGGTAAGTAAGATGGACTTGGAGCATGCATCATCATATTGGAGTGAGATGTCCCAACAAAGGTCGAATGACCGTAAGAGGATGCACGGTAGGGAGATCTCGACATCGTGTTCAAGAGATATGAGTTTGTTGTACAACTCATCAAAAGTGAGCATGTCCAACCCACCTTTAGATTTAAGGCTATACTCACATGTAACCATGATGGAGGCAAAGATCGAAGAACTTTGAATTGCAATCATCATTGTCGCTTTGCATTCAAACCGACTCGTAATCTTGTGAAACCCGTCAGATCCCTTGTGGATACCTTCTTCTTCGTAGATATTGAACTCTTGGAAGTGTTGTCTCAAAGATGGACTTCCTCATTCTCCTGGACTCTTCATTTCCACCAAACCTTGCTTTAAGAGCCATCCAGATGTCCTTTGCATCAACCATGTGGTGAAAATCACCCAAGTGATCTTCGTGAATAGCTTGAAGAAGGATGGTTCTTACTTTGTGCTCTCTCTTGCACGCCTAGAATCTCTTCAAAGCTTTGGGAGGAGCAATGGTAAACTTACCATCAAGATCCGGATAGTCTTCTTCAGATCGCTTCCATTCTTCACAATCTCCCATAGATTCCAATCAATATTGAGATCCGCTCAGATCTTCATGGTCCATGATCATACTCTTCCTTTTCGATAAGGAAACTTACCATAAGGAAACTTGCCATCGAACGGGCAAATGTCCGAATGGAGAGACTCGACGCCCCGAACGGAAAAATGTGCAATAGAGGTGGTGTCAATGTTTTGCTCAAACATGTTGTTGTTGGAGACGATTCGATTCATCATCGACCTCTTAAAAACAAACACCACCTAAGCATGGTGAATATGTTTTTTTGTTGTTGTATGTGCATGGTGAATATGTTTTTGGTGAGGTGAGGTAAATAAGGTTCTCAAGATCGTAGAGACTCTCCCGAGGCTCGATACCACTTGTTGAACTACTCTTGAACACGCATGCACTTGATGATCTTGAGCACTCGTGGATCGTTAGTGTTGCCTATGTAATCATAAGCAAACTAATAGACAATCTCTACAACCCGTATTCTATAGCGGAAAGTAAATACAAGTTGTTATAACTAAGAACACTTAGATCCTCTATGGATCTTTTATTAACCGAAACTCTATGTTTCGGATGAGTTATCTATTACAAACTATGAGGTTCCTTTTATAGACAAGGAACCCTAAACTATTACCACTCAAACGACTAAACATGCAAGTATGCACTTAATGACTAAAACACTAGATAATATTGAGCAAGACAATAATACCCATGCTAACCTCGGGCAAGACAAGAATAATGATGGGTTAGCATTTAAATAATACAACAGATGTCGATCCTAGTCAAGACGGCTTTTACCACCCTTCAATTTCGCTCTAAGAACAACACGGCATAATTTACAACTTCAAGAGAAGTCTCAATTCTTCTAAGGTTCACAGATTACTCAAGCATTAAAAACACAACGCTATAACACTCTAGCCAATTCAAGATAAGAATCCTTCTAGGTTTCAAGAATGACAATAAATTTCCTTCTTCAAGCATAATTCCCAACAACTTCGTCTAGGCCAAGTCATCATTGGGGACGGCGTCACGTTGTGGTTGTGACGCCGTCGGTCTTCAACAAAGGACGTGTTTAATCTGGATCTAGGTTGTGCGAGAAGAAAAGTCTTTGTGACGCCTTACTCTTCAAAGCTTTGCGCCGTCACTTGTAAAATAGCATAATCGCTCTCGAGTCGTCACAAATTCAATTACACAAAGAGGACAAGATCGCCCTGTTTGGGACGCCGGCGGTGTAATTCCAGCAGCTTGAGTGTCTTGATCTTGACTTAGCCATTTTCTTCACATATTCACTCCTTTTCGTCTAAAAATGCATCATTCCAGCATTTTGCTTCCAAGAGACCTAAAAAGTGAAAAGGAACGAAATTAAGTAGTAATGGATATAAAAGTGGGCGATTAAGAGCATAATAGACCCCTTAAAAGTGTACGTTTTAAATCCTTATCAAATATCCCTACACTTGATATTTGCTTGTCCTCAAGCAAATGCGCTTTTGGCCAATCAATTTATAAGTTAGGGGGCATAAAGCATTGGTTTAACATAATTCACAACAAGTAAAAGCACCGAAATAGTAATAACAAGCACGGAAATTATATACTAGCACCTCACAAGTGGTGTTTGGATTCTCTCATCTCTCGGTTGTATATGAAATATAGCAAATAGAAATGGAAGATAAACACATTAACCGATTATAGTACACAGATTACCGTAGGCTTGAGACTAGATCAAACCTCCACTGCTTTGGCGTAAGCACCTAGGAACAACTATCTAAGAGGTCTTTTAAAGGGTTGTAACGTTAGGCTTACGGTTAGGGAAACAAAGGGTTTGGTTGGATAGGCGATTTAGTGGTGGCAAGTCAAAAATCTTTATGTTACAAGCATGAAAAGAATGGCGTTGCTAAGCCAAGACTCGACTCACTAAACTCTAGATAACTTGAAACAAACATATATAAATATAAAGATAGATGTAGGATGGTAACCCGTTTTTTCTTCAACACTCTATTTTTTTTCTTTTTTTTGGATTTTTTTTTTTTTTTTTTTTTTTTTTTTTTGCATACACTTTTACTCTACCATCCTCTATGATAACTACAAAATATAAGGGATTTATAGGCACATCCCTACACTTGAGTTTTTATTACTCTAACACTAATATGACCCGAATTGAAAAGATCAAAATACTTAGAGTACATTATTACGTAAATAAAGGGAATTTGAATTTAACGTTCTTTCCCGTCACTCCATAAAATTTAACTTTGCCCATGAGTCCCAAGCATCCCAAAACTGTATACAAAAGATATGACTCGACTTAGCAACCATGCAAGTAACTAGATAATTGAACTAAGGGTTTAGTAATGATAACAATAATGCACTAAAAGTGAGTGCATACAAGGTAGGCTAAGGCGATTTGGGTGTACATTTGGGGGTGGATTGTAAACAATGCTCTTCATTGATATTCCGGAAAACCAAAACATCACGAGAACCACGAAAAGGATAGGCTCGAGGGGTTAACTAGGGTATCGTGTACTAAAGATGAGTACATCGCAGGGTGTGGGGAATTACTCAACCGATGTGGAAGAAGTAATTATAATACGTATCAAACAAGGGTTATCCTAATGCCTCTTATCATTTAGTCATTCCTAACTACACAAGTGTAGTCTCACTAGCGATCTCGAATGCATCACAAAACAAGTTCTAGAATCTATTATACTACTGGTACACTCTCGAAGCATTAAAGGTGAATGCTTTAATTCCAATAGATCTAGGGGCGAACCTCACATTTTTGGGGTGGAATTTGAGTGGTAAAGGGTTTTTGTGCTAGTCATATAACTCCTATCCATGAGACGCTTTATTAAGACTAAAGACCTACCCGTACATGTCATGAAAAATTTTAAATTTGACGCTAAAATTGCCCTAACAAATATTTCTCATGGTTTATTACACAAATGAAATAGGACAAGACAAATGATCAAGGATAAGCATAGTTTTAAAGTTTCCGTTTTATTCTCCCTCCCTACACTTAAACTGAACATTGTCCCCAATGTCCCTGAAAGTATCAAAGTTATGATAACGGAAGGTAATTAAAAGAGAAAGAAAATATTACTCCCCTGATTAGCTCGGTAGGATCCGTGTGAAGTAGTGGTTAAATTCTTTCCAAGAAGAATGTATGCGTGATAAGCTCCATCCAATCTTATGTTTCTTCTTCTTGATAAATAAAACCTGCAAACTTTAAGAAAATAGACGAAACCTTCGCGTAAAATCAGCGGTAAAACTACATATGACTCTACTATACTAGGATATAATGCTTGTGGAATGGATGTTTGCAGATTTTCTAGAAAATTAAGACCTAAGAATTTCCAAAAATTTATAAGTAGCACAAAAAATGAGAGAAAGTAATAAGCTGTTTCTACTCCTCCCGACGTCGTCAGTTGTAATCTGACGCCCGTCAGTTATCTGACAGAGACCAGTGCTGCGTTTTTCTAGAAAAATTACACCTTTGAAATCTAGAAAAATTCCTGCAAAACATCCATTACGACTCGATACAAGCATTTGACTCTAACAAACACACACATATATCTTTTTCAATAATCGTAGTTCTCATGTTCACGTTCTTTTAAAAACGTGTGTAATCTTCCCTACACTTATCCTTTTTGTAAAATACCTTTATATGTAATTAAGACGAAGTTAAAGACAAAATAAATCATTTTCACAAATTCAAACATGAGAACATACAATAATGAAAAGATATATGACACACAAACAAGAAAACAATTAAGCATGGGTTGCCTCCCACGAAGCGCTTTTCTTTATTTATGAGTCTTGTAGCTAGACTCGAAGTCGTGCTCCTACATTCCCCTTATCTCAGAGGCCCATTCGATTTCCTTAACTCTTCTTTCATCACGAATATATTCAGGGCCTAACTCTAGACAAGCGGTGTAGTAAACCTTGTTCTCCCAATCTACTTCAAAAGCCGGAATGTTGTCTACATCTAAATCATCAATACCCTCAAACTTCTTATTTTTGTAGGGCATTATATATTTAACACATTCGGTCCCATTTGAGAACTTGGATATTCCTTTCTTTTGATCATAAACCATCTTAGATTCCTCAATAAATGGTCTCCCAAGTATCACATCTCCTAAAAATCCATCAATGATGCCCTTAAAATTTTCCAGGATCATAAAGTCACACCTATATGTGAAGTTACCTACGAAGACATGCTATCCTCTAGCCCTCCTGACATAGTTACTCACTTTCCTAGGGTAAAAGGGATCCCTCATAGGTCCTAACTTTTTGCTCATGATCCAATTGTAATAGAGCCTAGACATTATGTTCATGGGTGCCTTATAGTCTATGTAAGTGTGATCCCTATATGAGTACCCAATCATGCACGGTATCTTAATGTTTTTAGGGTCACCTCTATTTATGCATGGCTCAAAGGGTGGTTGCGGGAAGTTAACTACATTATAGTTAACTCCCTAAGTTCCCCCTCTTCCTTACTACCCTCCATAATTTCCAATACCTTATAATCCCCTTCCTCTAATTCATCTTCTGATTCATCGCTTGTGGTCGAATCACTATCTAAGATTCTAGTGGATTCCTCAAGGGCTTTTTCAAGTGTACTTTCAATTATCCTATTCAATTTCTTAAGTTCTCTGATTTCACTAACAATACGAGCTCGAAGTTGGTTGGCAAAAGTTGGATTTAGTGGTGGGTATTTTTTTGATGGTATGTTGTTGTTTGGTGGGTTATCACCTTCCATGATGAAAAGTGATGGGGCTACAAACAAATTCACGAAGAAGAGGGATAGACTACGAGGAAGCTAAAAATGAGGAAAAAATCTTACTTGATAGGAATCAAGCAAAGGAACCTAAATGAGATAGAAATCTAACAAGCTATTCTATTCCCCGGCAGCGGCGCCAAAAACTTGATGCGCGTATAACGCGTTCGGGGTCAAAGGAACTTCCTTTTCGTCGAGCAAGTTTTTCAACACCCCAGGCAATGAACCTAATCGTTGTAGTGTAGTATTGGGTGTCGCGGGTATTGATATCGTTCTCTGGGGAATAGGAAGGTAGTGAGAGATGTACTACGCTAAGGTTTGAGGTTGAGGAAGATTATTTTTTATCTTTTTATATTTTTATTAGAAACCTATAGGTAAAATCTCGGGGTTTGGATTTGAGGGTTGGTATTTCTACTGATTACTTCTACTATCAAATTATCTAAACTAATGGGTAGTCTATGTCTATTGATGTGTGCTCGTATGATGATTAAAAATGTGTCTACCTAGATACTATTACTTCCCTAGTTATCTTTTATTGGTGGTTGAATTGTCACGTCCTTATTCCTAACGCGTTGTGTTTTCTAAGGTCGTAGGATATGCTTTTATCCCTAACTCTTTGAGAATACCTTAAGGTTATTGCCTACGAGATCTCTATGATTCATAAACTAATACTAAGGTTATCTTTGGATACTTAGTCTATAATTACGCTAGGTGGTTATAAACTAAGGTTCACAAAGATTACTCAAGCCTTAAAAACACAGCGATGGCCTATAGCACTCCTAAGCCAATTACAATTAAGATAAGAGACAACTAATCAATAATTAATAACTAGGTTTCATATATCTAAACAAACACACAAGAAATTTAGCCGGACATGTTAAACATGCAAGCATACACACATACTATCGAAGACATAATGATATCAATGAAGTAAATAACTTATCTTGATGTAAAATAGGGTATGAACTATCCAAACTGGACCAAAAGTGTTTTAGGTTTTTACTCCACAAGTCTACCTCTTAAAATTTTGACAATTCGATTTCTATATATAATCTTACAACTGCTACGGCGTCACCTTATAGTTGGGACGCCGTCAGATTGTCGTCATTAGGGTTTCGTCTTGGCTAAGTCATCATTGGGACGGCGTCATGTTGTGGTCGTGGACGCGCCAAGATTCAAAGATGGCGTCGTTCGAATCTTGATCTAGGACGCCCGAGAAGAAAAGTCTTCGTGACGCCCTTACTCTTCAAAGCTGGCCGTCAGTGTAAAATAGCGAAATCGCTACCGAGTCGTCACAAATTCAATTACACAAAGAGGGACGGCCAGCCCTACGTTTGGGACGCGTCGGTGTAATTCCAAGACTTGAGTGTCTTGATCTTGACTTAGCCATTTTCTTCACATATTCACTCCATTTCGTCCAAAAATGCATCATTCCAGCGTTTTGCTTCCAAGAGACCTAAAAAGTGAAAAGGAACGAAATTAAGCAGTAACGGATATAAAAGTGGGTGATTAAGGGCTTAATTGACCCCTTAAAAGTGTACGTTTTAAATCCTTATCAGCTACGTACCTTGCTGGCAAATACAAAATAGAGACTAACTTATTACAAGACGAGACCAAGAATAATAACACTTCTAGAGTGAATCCTAACAACACCAAAGTTTTAGAAAATACACCCGGTTCCTCCAAGGTTTTTTTCTTCGCGTTTTCGACAAATCTATGTTTGGAGACCTTTTTAAAAAACCCCAAATCTGGCCCGAATTTTTCTCCCTTAAAAACTCAATCGACCAATAAGAGGGCTCATATTCAAAACCGAGCCCTCTCATTGGTTAATCGAATACCACGATTTTGCCAAAGTGCGTTCTCTTATTATATAGATGATATGTAGTTTGGTCTATGCTTTTTTTTAGTATACAACATTATTTCAGAGTATATTGTATAATTTGCGATTACCAACGTTGTTTATAAAGAAGTGATTCGTATAACACTAATTGCACTACCAATGCAGTTTATAAAGAAGTAATTCGTTGGCTTTTGAGAATTAATTGTTTTCCAAGTTTGTGTGGTTATTTTATGAATTCTGGTCATGCTTTTCATTTTTCGTGATACATATTTATTTGCTATATTCGTTATGCAAAAGTTAATCAGGTGGTATTACGAGTTGTTTTTGTTTGAATATATTTTTTACAAAATTTTGAAATGCAAAAGTTAAACAAGAAATATAATTTTTTTTAGTTTTAACATGTTTGGATTAATAATCACGAAATCATTAACTCCATAAATAAACATAATTAACAACGATTACTATGAAAGTGGTCCGTTCATCGGGCGGGTTAGGCAACTAGTATAGTATAACTTTGGGATAACAAAAAAGTGAATCGAACTTGCCCATTTTTGTTATTGTATGTAGCATTTTTTGGGGCATTGTATCACAAACCTTACAATTTTTGTTGTTGTGTGTACCCGTTACCTACTAAACTTGCATCGTTAGTCCTTTATACCAACGATCGTTAGTAAATAGCTTAAAATTTGGTTTTCTTATGTTTTCATATGTTTTTATACGTTTTCATTCATTTTTATCCATTTTATACGTTCTTATACATTTTCCTTTTATACGTTTTCATATGTTTTTTTGTATGTTTTCGTCCGTTTTTATACGTTCGCATAAATTTTCGTCAATTTTCTTACGTTTTTAGCCTTTTTGATACGTTTTCATATGTTTTTAAATGTTTTCGGCCATTTTTATATGTTTTAATCCGTTTTTCTATGTTTTCGTCCATTTTGTAGGTTTTCATACATTTTTATATGTATGCATATGTTTTCGTCCGGTTTCTTATGTCTTTATACGTGTTTGTCCATTTTCGTCCATTTTATACGTTTTCATCAGTTTTTGTACTTTTTCGTCCATTTTTATCCGTTTTCGTTCGTTTTTATACATTTTTGTACGTTTTCTTACATATTCGTCCGATTTTATACGTTTGCGTACATTTTCATATGTTTTATCCCTCCTTTTACATTTTCATCCATTTTATTCATTTTGGTTTGTTTTTATACGTTTTGTTCCTTTTTATCCATTTTCATCCGATTTAATATGTATTCGTCTGTTTTCATCGGGGTTTATCCCATTTTTTACGTTGTCATCCGTTTTCATCCATTTTTATACATTTTCATTCATTTTTATACGTTTTCATTCGTTTTTATTGTAACATATTGGATTTCATAAACACATCACATATATTAAATATGGGGCGTATAATATAGGTTTTAGAGAGAGAAAGTGGAAGCGGTTAGGGAACTTAGTGAGCCAAAGAAAAATGATATTATGAATCTCCAACCCTCTACCTTGGGAGGTAGAGGGTATTTATAGTTTCTTACAAGACACGCCTCCTACGGGCTATGGATCAGGCATACAGTGCGTAAAGACCCGTCCGTCCTCCACGGTGTTACTTAACAAACTACTTACTAACATTACATGACTACGACTACGAGCTTTATAACGAATACATATACTTGAGGTGGCCGACTCTTTACTTACCGGATTTTCTAAATCCTAACATTTATCCGTTTTCGTTCGTTTTTATACATTTTCGTCTGTTTTTATGCGTTTTCGCTTGTTTTCATACGTTTTCTTATTTTTCATCCATTTTTATACTTGCTTGTTTTTATACGTTTTCTTACGTTCTTATACGTTTTCATCCATTTATATACGTTTTTCGTCCATTTTTATACGTTTTTTTTTCGTTTTATACGTTCGCCCATTATTATATAGTTCATCCGTGGTTAAACAAATGAAAACGTATAAAAACAGATGAAACCATTTAAAAACGAATGAAAATGTATAAAATTGGATGAAAACGGATGAAACCGTAAAAAAATTAGGTTAAAAACCGATGAAAACAAACGAAAACATATTAAAACGGATGAAAATGGATAAAAAAAAAGTATAAAATTAAACGAGAACGTATAAAAACGGATGAAAATGGACTAGAACATAAAAAGAGGGATAAAAATATGGAAACGGATGAAAACGTATAAAAACGGATGAAAGCGTAAGAAATAGTATAAAAGAGAACGAAAACGTATAATAATGGATGAAAACGTATAAAAACGGATAAAAATGGACGAAAACATAAGAATACGTACAAAAACGTATAAAAATGGACGAAAATATATAAAACGGACGAAAAAAATATAAAAGCGTAAGATAACAGAAGAAAATATATGCAACGTAAGAAAATATACAAAATCGGATGAAAACGTATAAAAACGGATGAAAACTTATAAAAACGGACGAAAACGTATAAAAACATAAGAAAGCGGACGAAAACGTATGCAAACATATAAACACGTATGAAAACGTACAAAAATAGACGAAAACGTACAAAAACGGATGAAAACGTATAAAAATGGACGAAAACGGATAAAAACGGACGAAAACGTAAGAAAACTAAATTTTAAGTTATTTACTAATGGCCGTTAGTATAAAGAACTAACAATGCAAGTTTAACACGTAACGGGTACACATAATAACAAAAATTCAAAAAGTTTGTGATACAATGAGAAAAAAAAATGGCTACATACAACAACAAACATGGGCAAGTTCGATGCATTTTTTTATAATTATCCCTATAACTTATGGGGTTTTCATTGTTCTAACAGAATACCCTTGTTTTTGAAACCTTGCAATATCGTATCAGATTGCTTATAGAAACTCTAAAATGTTGATTGTTAATCAACGTATATATTAATCTATTATAATGTTATATCAATAAATATATGCCACTCTAGTGACACCTATGTGATAATCAATTTCAGTTAATATATCAATTGTCACAATTGCATTATATTTTCCGTTCAATTCCATGTCATCCAAAGGTGTGATCAGTGATCACACCATTTCCTTCATTTAAAGACAACTTGGCGCAAGAGAAAAAAGTTCGTGAAAGTGATAATATAGGGTGAAGTTTAAAAATATGTAACTTATTCGTTGCTCTGTCTCAATATAGGTCACGTACCTCATATTATCCCATCGCAAACAATGTATTTTCAAAATAATTGACAAGTAGGTAGTTTTCTTACCGGTGACTTGTTTAACCAGTTACTATCATTTATCATCATCTTCTTCATGTATAAACCCATATTGCAACCACTTTTTTTTCTCAGTTTCTTGAATCTCACTCGGCCCACACACCTATGACTTGTTACCCTTGATATAAAACACTTTGTATTACCCTAAACCTACACAAATTTTGCACACCTCTTCTTTATCCCTTTTATTTCAAAACTCAGCTACCATTGTTAATTTATTCTCTTCTCTATCAACCTCAACTCAAACTTAGCCACCCCTCTTTTGTTTCTTATAACATATTCAAATGAACCAAAAAGAAGAAAAACAAATAAAGAAGTGCTAACTATGAGATTTAGGTAGCCTTTAGTTGGAGAAAATATTTCTTCATTTACTATTTCTTGTTTTGTAGAAAAAAAGAGAGGGTTTCTATCTCGACAAAACAATTGAAAAATAGATACGTGTTTAGTTTGAGAAACATGCGTTTGTGTTTTTCATTTTGCAAAACAAGAAAACATGTTCGGGTATTGTTGTTTTTGTCTGTTTTTATACGATTTCATACTTTTTTATCAGTTTTTGTACGTTTTATATGTTTTTGTATGTTTTATACGTTTTTGTACTTTTTTTTACGTTTCATCCATTTTATCCGTTTTATACATTTTAGTACCTTTTTATACGTTTTTATGCATTTTTATATGTTTTGTATGTTTCATAAGTTTTTATCCGTTATTATCTATTTTTATCCGTATTCATACGTATGAAAAGGTACAAAAGCGTATAAAAACGGATGAAACCATATAAAAATGGATGAAAACGTACACAAACAGATGTAAACGTACAAAACGTTTAAAACGTAAAGAACGTAAAAAAACACATAAAACGTACAAAAACGTATAAAACCCGATGAAAATGTATAAACGTACAAAACCTATAAAAGGGGTGAAAAGGTATAAAAATATACAAAAACGTACAAAAATGGATAAAAGCGTACCAAACGGGTAAAAGGGATAAAAATGTATAAAAACGAATGAAAACATATAATAACGTACAAAATTGGGTAAAAACGTATAAAAACGGATAAAAACGTAAATGTATAAAAACGTACAAAAATTGATAAAAACGTAAGAAACCGTATAAAAACGACGAAATGTATAAAAGCGTGTGAACACGTATAAAAAGAACAAAATGTATAAAATGGATGAAAATCGGAAAAAAAAACGTATGAAAACATATAAAAACGGACGAAACGGATGAAAACGTATAAAAATGTAAAAACACACAAAAATGTATAAGAAAAATGGATCACTTCGGTTAGTAAAAAATCCGGGTATCAAATCCAACGAACCCATCATTTGAATCAACAGGTAAAAAATAAAACCTATGGGACGGAAATAAATAGAACTGGCACAATTCGCAGAATTAGAAGCTTTTGCACAATTTGCTTCTGATCTCGATAAAGCTACTCAAAATCAATTGGCAAGAGGTCAACGATTACGTGAATTGCTTAAACAATCCCAATCCGCCCCTCTCGGGGGTAGAAGAACAGATACTTACTATTTATACCGGAACAAACGGTTATCTCGATTCATTATAGAGCATCATTGGCTTTTACCCTACGGAAATGAGTAGTGAAATGGATCGGGGGTATTTTAAAGGAAATAGGTGGAAAAAAAATATTTGTAGTTTTGTGTATTAAAGTGGAAAATAGGGATTTTGTGGTTTGTAAAGATTTTTTTTGGAAAACACTAATTTGAACATGATTTTTTTTCCCCACAAAATATGTTATAGAAAAAAGGATGTTTTCCCCCAACTAGATGCACCCTTACAATCTAAATTTTAATAGATTCGTTCAAATTTTTGATAGAGAAGAGAACAAACCATTTTACTCTGTTGGAAGTGTTAGATTTTTTTTCTTCTTTTTAAATTTTGTTTCAAAGTTAGAAGTGCTAGTTGTTGTTGGTTTGAATATGTTAATGGGTTGTTCTTGCTTCAAATTTATTTGAAATATTAAAGTTGTGGATAAGAGATGTGATAGATATTGTTAATGGGTTGTTAGTTTGAATCTGTTATCAAAACATTGGGCGAGAAAAAAAAGTAAGGTGACCGGAATCTGGGTTTTTAGCAGGAAAAGGTCGCTAGGTTTGGTCGCCAAAGAAGATGAAGATTAAAGAGATAACTGGTTAAACAAGTCATAAGTCAAAATGACTACCCTTATTTGAGTTATTTTGAAAGTGCATTGCTTGCAATGGGACAATATGAGGTACGTTATGATGCAACTCGGATTGGCAATAGTGCTGTTAATATACGAATAGAAGTAATTGAACTTGATAAACTTTTGCATGCTTTATTCATAACCCAAAAGTGGTTTAAATAACAAAACAAATCACAACCAGTAGCTAAGATTAAGGAAACCAACTAACTAGGGATTTGACTAGGGAATATTGATAACAAAAATAAGAAAAAGTAGGAGCAATTGAAAACATGCAACTTGACTTGTTCTCCTGCAGACTTGTTTATTCCTCAAACCTGCTGGGCCTTGTAATCTTCCTCCTTGGCCTAGCTATGGAACTTGGGTCTTGGGCTTCCTTGTGGGGCTCGACATGGGTAGTAGCTGGGCTGCTCGTATCATCACCTCGTCCTGAAGAACCGACAATTTCCTCATTGTCGAGATTAAAAAACGGATAATCAATACGCATAGTCTCGCGTTTTTCCCAGGTAGCTTCCTCTAGTGGTTTAGACTCCCATTGAACCAATAGTTCCTCCGCTCCTGCAGCGTTAACACGAGTTTGAAGAATACCTCTTGGTAGATAGTCGGCCATACCATGATCCTGCCAATCTAGTGTTTCCAACGGTGTCGTGGTTTCGTAACTTTGCTTCAATAAAGAAACATGGAAAACTGGATGAATACAGGACCCGGTTGGCAACTCCAAACGATAGGCAACTGTCCCCACTTTCTCTAGTACCTTAAATGGGCCAAAGTAACATTTTGACAGCTTCTGATAACGTTTGGCAACTACCGATTTTTGGCGGTATGGTTGTAGTTTCAAGTATACCATATCGCCAACAGTAAACTCTTTGTCAATTCTTTTCTTATTAGCTTGCTTGATCATACATTCTTGTGACTTTGAGATTGCCGCCTTGAGGAGGTCGATGATTCTAGCATGTTCCACTAAGGTCTGGTCGATAGAGTGTGTGGTAGAGTTCCCCTGAACATAATTGTGGATGGATGTAACGTTCCGACCATAAAGAGCCTTGAAAGGGGTCATATTGATGTAGCTATGGTGTGAAGTGTTATAAGAAAACTCGGCCAAATATAAGTAGCGTTCCCAGGTAGCGGTTCATGAAAAACGAAAGCTCGTAAATAAGCTTCAAGGAGCGATTAACGACCTCGATCTGGCCTTCGGTTTGTGGGTGGTAGGCGCTGGAATGTAATAGTTTAGTACCCATTTGCTTGAATAACTCTTTCCAAAAGCGACTTAAAAACATTGGGTCGCGATCCTAAAAGATGGTATTAGCAAGACCATGTAAACGGTATATCTCTGTCAAAAAAAGTTTTGCCAAAGAAACTGCGGTGTAGCCCGGAGATAAAGCAAGGAAGTGAGCATACTTTGTAAACCGGTCTACTATCACCCAAATTGCAACCTTTCCTTTTGATGTCGGTAAATTGGTAATGAAGTCCATCGAAATATCCATCCAAGGACCGTCAGGAATCGGCAATGGTTGGATGAGGCCATATGGTTTGTGATTATCAGCTTTGGTTGTTTGACATACGTTCGAGGAGGTGATAAAACATGACACGTTGCTCTTCACTTTAGTTCATGTATCAACCTTTCAACATGTTGACAATGATAGCAATCCTTGTCATGGTTTTGAACTTCTTGAAGTGGAGGTTCAAGTGAGGTGGGTTGAGGATCTTCAAATGAAGGAGGAATTGGTGGAGGCTCATTAAGTGATGGCTCTACAATGTTTGAGGGTGGAGGTAATGAAGCATCAACTTCCATGTGGTCGGGTGGTTGATTTTAATGTCTTCTCATAATCCAAAATGGACTATTGGGGGGAATAAGAGAGGTTGATATTGGAACAAGTGTTGATTCAACACTTTGATTTTGTTGCCCAACCTTTTCAAGTGAATTTTTTGGTAGTGGTGGAAGGTGAGATGGCCAAGGAGGTAAGTCTTCTAAATTGTGAGAATGTGGAGATGATTGTGAGGTGGTTCTAGGCACCAATGATTTTGGTTGAGTTGTGGAGGGTATGTTTGGTTTAGTAGAGTTTGGTGATGATATCCTTGTGGGAACAATCCTCTTTAGTTTGATTGGTTTCTTTGGTGTAGGGGAAATCCTAGCATTTGTGGACTTAACCGGAGATGATTCGGTTGAGGAAACTTCGTGTATGACCCTAGCAAGTTTCTTGGGTGGTTCTTGGGTGGATGAGTTAGCACTAGGAGCTTTTCTCATGATGAAATGACTAAGGAAGATGGTTGTAATTGCTGATAATTGTGTTTGTGTTTGATGACTAAAGTGTTCTAGCAATATGGCTTATAAAGGAAAGAATTTGGCAAGTGCATTTAAGACTTAAGCCACTAAAATTCTTAGAGATGTGATGATTAACATGCACAAGGTTGAAGTTCAGAGTTTCACTGATCTAGGAACTCATTTAAGATGAGATGGAGTGTTTGAGTGAGCAAGATGAGCTTGAAATGATTGATTTAGCTAGAGTTTGACTTAATCTGTCAATCGGATCCCGCGGTTCCCTCCTATGAGGGATCCGGCTAGGCTAATCCTAGGGATCCGGCTCTCATCAGGTATGACAGGTTAGAAATCAAGTTTCTAAAAGCTAAATCCTATATTATTTTGAGTGTTTCAGTCCTCCTAAGTTCCTAAGATGAGGGTACACTTGAATGATCAAGAGTAATGAGTGTTATAGCAAATGATTGCTTTTTATGGAAGGAAAATGGGACTAGATGACTACCAATGGATGTTCAAGGATAACACTAAGAGTTTTGGTGGTGTCAAGTCATAATAAATGATCCTAGAGATCCGATTTTAGCTTGAGGTGAAATTTGAAAAATCTTTAAAAATCACAAGAATTGAAAAACTAATTTTTGACCCACTTTGAGACAAAGATGACTAGAAACAATTTCCTAAAATTGTTCAATAATTCCACCTAAGTGTTTTGAAAGATGAAAGATAATTTGTGAGTATTGAAGCGGAAATATGGTGAGTTTTGATGTGTTGATAAATCAAGATACATTTCGACTAAGATCTTATGTATGCTATAAGTGAGTCTAAGCCTTTCTTATCCTTGAAATGGACTTAGTTGGGTTCTAAAAACTTATGTTTAGCTAATGTGATGTTATCTACTAAGCTATATGATGTAAGGAATGCTATATTGCTGATCTGATGTCACGGATCCCACGGTTCCCTCAAGGGAGGGATCCGTCTAGGCTAATCCTAGGGATCTGGCATCTGAAGATCAGAATCCTCACAGAATAATGTGCAGATTTTGCACACAAATTAACGGTTAAACTAAACAACAAGAACAAGCATGTCATCACAAAGTAACAGTCAATAATAATGAAATAAGTAACAACATTCAAATTACCACAAACCAAAGTGCTAAAACATAACCATTCACACATAAGTTAAGTTGAAAATAAGCATATTCCTAGCGTCTCTTTCGTCAATTCTTTCTTTCCCTTTTTGACGATTTTGTGAGGTTGTAAGCAAGATTTTGAATCATGCCCCTCAATTGTTTGAATTCCGCGATTTCGTTTGGAATGGTTGGAAGTTGTTCGTAGTAATCGAAGGGTTTCAATTCAATGTTGGCTATGGGGTCGACATCTTCTTCTTCCTCATTTTCTTCTTTTTCTCCTTCCGAGGAGTCCGAGAGAGCTTTAGGTTTCTTCCCATTGACCATGAAGCGTTTAGATGGTATTTTGGTAAGAGGTACCATTACATGATCGGCAAAGAAATGATCATTGTTGATAGGAGATGGTTGCAATGCACTAACATACTTACAAAGTCGTGTTAGGAGCATACCATATGGAAGTACCACGTTGGAAGCTTTGAATACCCCGGCCATTCTCCTTACCATGTAATAGGCGAGGTTAAATGGCTTTTGGTGGATAAGACAATAGATCATTTGCACAAGACATGCATTTGGATGATCTTTGTTACCAACTAGGCTAATGACGTTTTCCCTAAGGATTTCTTCCCATTTTCTAAACATAGGATGGATTTCGAAAAGTTCCATTTGAAAAGGATTACGGTGAATGAGCTTCTTGTTTCGGTTGAAGCGGGATTGGTCGGCTCTTATTTTGAAAATGGTGTCTCGGATGGTTTCAGGTTCATCAAGAGGAGTATGGTACATTGGTTTAGGATCAAGTGCAAGGTTTTGAGTGTTAATTGCCCAATCTTGAGAGTACATACAAATTCCTTCACAAGGAATGCGAAGAATTTGAGCGAAGGTGTTGAGGGTGAGAGTGAAGTTTCGTTTATTGATGATGAAAGCGATTGAAATGCTATCATCGGCGTTTCGAATGATCCTAACGCTTTTATCAAATTCAAAGATGAAAACCGGACAAATTTGTTCATCAATGTCAAGAAGACAATCAAAATTGATTTGCGAGAAGACTTGACGAATGTCGGTATCCTCAAGGAAACATTCCTTGATTACACGACCTTCGTGGATAAGTCATTTTCCTAGTTTTTTGAAGACCTTGCGGTCGGTTTTTGAGTGTTCCTTATTTTGATAGTAATGATTAAGGTAGTGAATGGTGTGATGGTGATCTTGTTGAGTGGCTTTGGGCATGGTTGGTCCTAGAAACACAAATTTTCCAATTAGGTAAAATTAGTTGAGATGGGTTTATGGTTTTGATTTGTATTAACAATGTTGTGAACACGATGTGATCTTAATTATGCAAAAGCCCCTTTTAATAATTAATTTTGAAAACCCTAATTAGATTAATTGATTAGAGATTGTGAAACCATAAACCCTAGAATGAGGATGATGAAAAATTAGAACAAGTTAGTGTAAACACTTACAATGATGTTCTAGGGAGGAATACTTGAGAGTATGAGATCTAATGAGGATGGAATCAGTAGTTTAGTCATTTTTGTGTTATGTGAGTAGAGGAAAAAAATCGGTGGTGTTTTTGAAAGCGTATAGTGAGTTCGATCCACGGTTCCCCGGATCCCTTGTATTTGGGATCCGGCTAGTACAACTAGGGGATCCGCTCATCGTAGACGAGAAAAAGGGTTGTTTGGCAATATTTTTGTAGTAGGCTTATAAACTAGCTTACTAAAAATAGTTTGGAGGTATCGATGAAGATTGTTTTGGATGACGAGTTTTGATGAATCACATATCGAGGTTCATATGTGATGACGGCGTTAGTTTGGCGATTCAAAGGAATACTATTCCGATGATGAATAGGACGGAAAAGTGACGAAAGAGACTTTTAAAGATGCTAGCAATTTATTAATCAAAGAGAACTATGAAAATAAATAAACTCATGTAACCTATCTAATGAAAAGTAAAGCATACCTCTATGCTTCTTGGTTTGGTATAATACCAAAAATACTTGATGAGCTTTTAAAGTAATCCTTTGTACTTGGTGTACGTAAGTTGTGATTACTTTTAGATCCTTCCTTGAATGTTGACTTCATTATTCTTTGAATAGAAATGAAGGTTTTGGAGAGATTCTAGCATGAAGATTTCTTGAAACAAAAAATTTTAGAATGATCTATCAATGTCCAACAAAATGATTTAAAAGAAAATACGACTTAAAAAAATCCTTCTTTGTAGTTTTCAAACATACACGGATCGTATCAAGTCTTTAAAGTACAACATACTTTAAGAAACTTGGTAACGAAGCTCTGATGCCAATTGTGGAAAACTAGAAGGGGGGTTGAATAGTTTTGCCAATTAAAACTTCCTTTTAATTATTTAGATCGACTTATGTCAATCTATTTGGTTGTTTATATTGGACGTTGATAGATAGATATATAAACGTGTAATGAAAGATAAAGAGTAGGAAGCACATCACCACGACACAAGTATTTATAGTGGTTCGGCTACAAGGACACCTTCCTTGCCCTACTCCACTCCCCGAGTCACCTACTCGAGAGTTCGTAAACACTAAACCAACTCCTTATGGCGGGAAGCCTTCACAACGTCGCTTATACCTTTTTTCGGTACAAAGCTAAATACCGAGTTCTTTCACACCAAGGCGAACCACACCTAACACAACGTCGCCTACCCCTTTTAATGGGGCTAGCCAAACCACGAGTTCTTTCACACCAAGGAGAACTAATCCTATCACAATGTCGCCTACCCTTTATTAGGTACTAGGCTAAGCACCTAGTTCCATTACTATGGAGGAACTACTACCCTTCACAACACAACACCTATTCTCAAGGAGATCCACTCCTTGTTACAACACCATCAAGGATATCACCATCCTTGGAAGTAAACAAATACTTATATGTATAACGATGCACCTCATCGATTATACGACCTTGGCATTCTTCCTTAATGCTACTTGATTTGATTCTTAGGCATCCTTCACTAATGCCTTTGACACAACGCTTGGTACCCTTCACTAATGCCTTCATCTTGACACCTTTAGCATTCTTCACTAATGCTTTGGACACGGACGATAAGCACCTTTCACTAATGCTTTCGTCTTGACGCTTTCGGCATCCTTCACTAATGCCTTCAACACAACATCTACGGAGGAAGAAAGAACTATCAACAAGAGAACCTCAGTTGTCTTGATGACGACGAAGCATGGCAAATCATGGACTTGAGCTTGCTTGACTTCAAGAAGTGGTGATCTCGGCTTTAAGAGGAACCTAGAGAATCACACAAAAAGCAAAAGACAAACTACATAGATCTCTTGGATCTGAGGTTAGAGAGATATAATACTTGGAGAAAGTATGTGTGAAGTGGTGAGCAAAAAGGAAGAAATGGCTCACTATTTATAGAGGAAATTTTCTACTGTTCCCCGGATCCCGTGTCCCACAAGGGATCCGTCTAGCACAAAGCTAGGGATCCGTGGGACGCTCCTCTTTGCCCATGGGTATTTTTGGTTATGGGTCATGGGTCATGGGTTATGGGTTGATCCATGGGTTTCTTTCTAGATACAATGTATCTCAAGGATACAATGAACTTGGTTAAGTGGTATATATAAAACCATGGGTTATGGGCCAATACCATTTGCTAGTTTTTACCCATTTAGTATATACTTGTTTTTACCCATTTTAGTATATACTTGTTTTTACCCATTTTCGTATATACTTAGTTAAGCATATGTTAGCCCAATATGTAAACATTAGTTGTTGTACATATGTATCTAAATCATAAAATCACTTATACTTGTTTTAGTGTTTTATGTGAAAACGTTAGTGTGTTAGAAAAACTATTGAATCAAACTATTTACGTATTTTAGTTGTTTCGTTAAAATGATTTTACGTTTATTATTGACAAAACATTAGAAGATCGTAAAATATAAATAAACGTCTTTACGGCTTATTTGTATTAACACAATTCTTTAGTATAAGTGGATTGGTTTTGCATTGTTGGACATAGCGTTTTACTAAAGAAAGCAATGGGGTTATTTTTTGGGATAGCACAGCCCCTATTGCTGTACCGGACGCATCGGTGGTGACTTCGAATTCTTCTTTGAATATCGGTAAAGCTAATGTGATCATGTTGGCCATGTCGCTTTTGAGTTGAAGGAATGCGTTGTGGGTGGCATCCGACTCAGAAAAATTTTCTTGCCTTAGAATGTCGGTGAGTGGGCTAGCCACTTTTGCATATCCTTTAACGAAGCGTCGATAATAACCCGTTAGCCCGAGAAACGCACGTAGAGTGGTCATGGAACGCGGTTTCGGCCATGATTGTATAGCTTCGATTTTCTCTGGCTCGGGTTCCACACCCTTAGCTGAAATAATATGGCCTAAGAATGCAAGTCGCTGAACCCCGAATTTGCACTTAGATGGTTTGGTGTGGAATGCATTCTTGTGCAACGTTTCTAGTACATGTTGTAGATGCTTAAAGTGGGCTTCTTCAGTTGGACTGTAGACAAGTATATCGTCAAAGAAGACCAGAACAAACTTGCGGAGGACGGGTCGGAAGATGTCGTTCATAGCAGATTGAAAAGTTGATGGTGCGTTTGTAAGCCCAAATGGCATTACAAGAAATTCATAGTGACCATCAGTCGTTCGGAAGGCGGTTTTGTGGATATCTGATTTTGCCACTCGGATTTGGTGGTAGCCAGATCGCAAGTCGATTCTTGAGAAAATCGTTGCACCATGTAACTCGTCTAATAGTTCATCGATCGTTGGTATAGGAAAACGATCCTTTATGGTAGCCGTGTTGAGTGCTCGGTAGTCCACACAAAACCGCCAGGTAGCATCTTTCTTTTTAACTAAAAGAACCGGAGACGAGAAGTCACTTTGGCTTGGTCGTATGATGCCATCGCGTAACATCTCTGTGGAAAACTAGAAGGGGGTGTTGAATAGTTTTACCAATTTAAAACTTCCTTTTAAATATTTAGATTGACTTATGTCAATCTATTTGGTTGTTTATGTTGGACGTTGATAGATAGATATATAAACGTGTAATGAAAGATAAAGAGTAAGAAACACATCACCACGACACAAGTATTTATAGTGGTTCGGCTACAAGGACACCTTCCTAGCCCTACTCCACTCCCGAGTCACCTACTCGAGAGTTCGTAAGCACTACACCAACTCCTTATGGCGGAGAAGCCTTAGCGTCGCTTAACCTTTTTCGGTACAAAGCTAAATACCGAGTTCCTTCACACCAAGGCGAACCACACCTAACACAACGTCGCCTACCCTTTATACGGTGCTAGGCTAACCACCGAGTTCTTTCACACCAAGGAGAACTAATCCTATCACAACGTCGCCTACCCTTTATTAGGTACTAGGCTAAGCACCTAGTTCCATTACTATGGAGGAACTACTACCCTTCACAACACAACACCTAATATCAAGGAGATCCCTCCTTGTTACAACACCATCAAGGATATCACCATCCTTGAAATAAACAAATACTTATATGTATAACGATGCACCTCATCGATTATCGACCTAAACATTCTTGCCAAATGCGACTTGATTTGATTCTTGGCATCCTTCACTAATGCCTTTGACACAACGCTTGGCACCCTTCACTAATGCCTTCGTCTTGACACCTTTAGAATTCTTCACTAATGCTTTGACACGGATGATGAGCACCTTTCACTAATGCTTTCATCTTGACACTTCGTATTCTTCACTAATGCCTTCAACCCAACATCTATAGAAAGGAAGAACTATCAACAAGAGAACCTTAGTTGTCTTGATGATGATGAAACATGGCAACTCATGGACTTGAGCTTGCTCGTCTTCAAGAAGTGGTGATCTTGCCTTTAAGAGGAACCTAGAAGATCATACAAAACAAAAGACAAACTACATAGATCACTTGGATCCGAGGTTGAGGTTATAATACTTGGCGAAGTATGTGTGTAAAGTGGTGAGTAGAAAGGAAGAAATGGCTCTCTATTTATAGAGGAAATTCTCTCTCGTTCCCCGGATCCCACGGATCCCTACCACAAGGATCCGGCTAGCACAAAGCCGGGATCCGTGGGCACGCCCTCTTGCCCATGGGTATTTTTGGTTATGGGTCATGGGTCATGGGTTATGGGTTGATCCATGGTTTTCTTTCTAGATACAATGTATATTAAGGATACAATGAACTTGGTTAAGTGGTATATATAAAACCATGGGTTATGGGTCAATACCATTTGCTAGTTTTACCCATTTAGTATATACTTGTTTTACCCATTTTAGTATATACTTGTTTTTACCCATTTTAGTATACTTAGTTTAAGTATATACTAACCCAATATGTAAACACTAGTTGTTGTACATATATATCTAAAGCATAAATCACTTATATTTGTTTTAGTGTTTTATGTGAAAACGTAAGTGTGTTACGAAACTATTGACTCAAACTATTTACGTATTCTATTTGTTTCGTTAAAATGATTTTACGTTTGTTATCGAAAAACATTAGAAGATCGTAAAATATAAATAAGCGTTTTACGGCTTATTTGTATTAACAATCTCTCCCTTTTGTTGATGACAAAACATAAAATTATTTTAAGGAAAACTAAAATTAAGTAGCAAGTTTGAATTTGTAGTTTTACTTTCTTCTCCCCTTTACGTCGAAACAAAAGTGTTAAAAGAAACTAAACAGTTTTATAAGAAAAGGTATGTAAAATTGTAAAGAGAGCAAGTGGCGGGAATGGTACTCGTCTTAACTCCCCTTGACGAGTCTATCCTTTGAAAGGGCGTCAAGTACATGACGTAAATAAACTAATGTGTTTGCAAATGGTTCGTCTAAGTGACGAAAATGTGCTCCCCCTTGAAGATTGCAAAGATGCAATGGGGTATCATGAAGTATAATCCAAAAACGGATTAATGTTGCAAATATTTTTGCAATATTGTTTGAAACAAAGCTCCCCCTAGCTTTATGGTGTCAAAATCTTCATGTGTATTTTGAAAATCTACAAAGTAAAGGTTAGAAAACAAGAGTATAGTGCATAATTTCCTACAAATAAACTCAAGTTAGTAGAAGTTTGTGCTTCTGATCCACGGATCCCGCGGTTCCCTTCTTGGAGGGATCCGGCTAGGCATTTTGTAGGGATCCGGCTATCTGGTGACAGTTTCTTCTGCAGTGAAGATGTGTCAAACAATGCTAGTGTGGATATAATATATGTGTGCAATAAAAAGCACAACGCACAGAATAATCATAGCATATAAATGTTCATTCAATAAAACAAGAGATAACCGAACAAATCTCTAAAACTAAGAGAATGAACTAGGACATACAAGTACCATTAAATACTAACTAGTTACTAGACTTAAAATGCTACAATGTGCTTGAGTCTAGGGATGAGTGGACTTGTTGATTTGATCCAACTTTGCAAGAAGATGATTAAACATGAAATGTATCTCATTTCGTGCTTCTTGAACAAGTCCTTGAGTGTTAAGACAATTTGGACAATTATTGTCTTGGTTTGGACCCGGAGGGAAATGGATATTTTGAGGAGGCTCTATGTGTGATTGTGGGTCTTCATTTTGAGAAGTAGGAAGAGGTTCTAAAAATGAATTTGGTAATGGAACTTCTTCCATATGGTCAAGGTTGTTCCTTGTCTCCTATGATGGGCTAGTTTGTGTTGTAGGTGGTTCCCTATTCAATGAAAAGGTTAGTGAATGTGAGGTTCTTGGTGGTGAATGATCCAATGAGTAGATGTTTGTGTGAGGGAGAGGCTCATTCAAGGAGTGTAGTCCATGCTTAATGAATGAGGGTTGTGATGGCTTGCTAGAACTAGTCAAGTTTGGTTTTGAACTAGATGATCCTTTTTCTAGTCCGAAAGGTTTGATGCTAATCATTGCGGTTCTCTTAGCCTTTGTTGGATGGGTTTGATGAGATGAGGTTCTAGTATAATTATCTCTAATGGGGGATGTTTCAGTGGAAGAGATTTCATGGATCATTTGACCCTTTCTTTTGGATGATCCTAAGGTTGAGGAGTTGTTGCTAAGAGCCTTAGTCATGGTGATGATGATGCTAATGTGAGCTTCTAATTGCTGATTTTTGAAAGGTAAGTGAGGATGGTGCCTTAAACCTAAGGTTGTTTGGTTTATAAAAGATAATTTGAATTAGGAAATTAAATTCTTGGCCACTTAGAAGACTAAGCATGCTCTTAAGGTTTTGATCAGCTCTAGGAGGATAATTAATGAATGCTAAAAGTGGTTAGAGAACCAAAAGGTGACTTGTATTTAAATATGGGCGATTTAGGCTTTCTGCGACCACGGATCCCGTGGATCCTCTCGCGAGGATCCTTTGGTTAAAGACCGAGGATCCGGCTATGAGACAGTTTAGGTGAAATCATTATGCTTTTGTAAGGTTTATTATTAATGGATTTCGAGCTTTTGACTTAATTTTGAAGTTTTTAGCTGTTGGATATCTCAAATCCTGAACCATAACAAGTAATGGTGCTTAATGATGGTTTTGGCCAAGAAAATTGACCTTGGATAGTCTAACTATATGTTTGATAAGGATTCCATTTAATTTGATATGGAGAAATGGTGATAACAAGTCCTAGAAGTCAGATGATGTCCTAAGAGGATTTTCTAAAATCTTTAAAAATAAAAAGAAATGAAAAACTAATTTTTGAGCCTAATTTTGAGTCAAAGATGATTGAGATCAATTTGCTAAAATTGAAGGGTAGACCAAACTAAGTGCTATCGGATGTGATAGATAATGTGTGAGTGTTGGGCGGAATTATGGTGAGTTTTGACTAGTTGATAAATCAAAATATTTGAAAATATATCCTAGATAAGCCATGGATGAGTGAGGTTTTCAACTATTTGAGGAAGACTTAGTTGGCTCTAGTATCATATGTTTGACTTGTTTGAGGTGATCTAGTAGACTATTTTGATGTAGCCAAATCATGTGCATATCGGATGCCACGGATCCCGGTTCCCTTATGGGAGGGATCCGGCTAGTTTAAATGTTGGGATCCGCCAAGCTGCGGATCGAGCTTCGAAATGTGCAACTTTGCACTTTATAGTAAATGCTTTTCCTAGTTGTTTCTATGGGGACTAAATGCAAGAGCACAACTAATATAATGTATATCAAAGTAGGAAGAGCTAAAATTCCTAGAATGAGTGACGACGACCAATCAAGGGGTCGTAAAATCTCATTTTCCAAATACCTAAGTTAGGATTGTTTAGTGCCAAGATATGGCGATACCTACCTACTATGAACATAGTTTAAAGAGTTACAAGCCATTGTTTGAAATTGTTCATCATACATTTGGGTCCTAAGACCTTACCTCTCTTCTCCTTCTCATCTTCACCCATCCTCCACTCTACCTCTTTTTCTTCAAGAAGTTGGCAAAGCACTTGAAGATTCATTTGGTTTCTTGCCATTCGGGTGATGCACCAGGAACATCCGGCAATTGGTTGATATACTCCAAAGGATCGAGTTCGGTATTTTCGAGTGGGTTGCTACTTCCTTCACCTTCTCTTGGTCTCTCCCTTTCTTCCAAGGAATCCGTGGGTGGGTGAGGCCTCTTCCCATCTACCATAAACCTCGTGGTTCTTCCCTCGGTCAATGGTACCATAACCTTGTTGCAAAAGCTATGGTCATCGGTTTGTGGAGAAGGATCTAATGCAAAGATGAATTTAGCAAGACGGGTTAGGAGCTTGCATACGGAAGCACCATCTTGTCCATGCTTCTTACACTTGCCATTCTCTTGACCATGTAGTAGGCAATGTTGAAGCGAGTCTCGGTCACAAGACAATAGATCATGAAGCTTAGACATGCGTTGGGGTGATCCTTGTTTCCTACTAGACACACCACATTCTCCTTATCACATCTTCCCATTTTCTATACAACGGATACATCTCAAAGCTCCATTTGGAAAGGATCCTATAGATCACTTTCGACTTCCTAGTCACCCTTGATGGGGATGCTCTTGGCATAAACATGGTGTCCCTTACCGTGGTTGCTTCCGGGATTGTTGCGTGATAAATGTTGTGATGATCAACCATAGATTGTATCTCCTCCAACGACCACTCATTAGAATACATGCAAACACCATCATATGGAACTCCTATTATTCTTCCAAACTCCTCAAGTGAAAGGGTGGGTGAACTCATGTCCATTTATGGTGAATTCAATTGAGATGGACCCATCATCATTTCTAATTATACCCATAGTCTTGTAGAACTCAAGAACAAAGACCGGGCAAATTTGCTCGTTTATATCCAATAAACAATCAAACCCAATAGTTTCAAATACTTCCCTCATGTCGGTATTTGCAAGAAATGATGGATCAACAACTCTACCTTCATGAAAGAGTCTCCTTTCAAGCAACTTAAAGGCTTTCCTATCGTCCGGACTTAATCCACTTTTCCTATGGTACATGGGTATGTAGTGAGCGGTGTCTTGGTAATCTTGTTGCTTGTTGCTTGGCATGATGTTCCTAAACAATACAACCACAATGTGGTGTTAATGGTGAATAGTAACCTAGAGGGTTTGATCAAAATTTTGCTCTCATCATCTTTGTTGAGTTCAAGAAATGTGTTTAATTTGTATTAACAATGTTAATTCTTTGATTTAGACTATCTTAGAAAACAATGTGATGACAAATTATGATAAACCCATTTGAACCCAACTCTTAAAGATGAAGAAATTGTAATCTTAGAAATCAAGGAATTAAATTAACAATATAGTGAAGATTGTACTTACACAAGTGATTGTTAAACTTGAGAGGAATGATCAAATTGCTCCTATGAACAGTACATGGGTTTTTGTTCGTAAGTCTTTGAGGTGAGTATTATTGTGGAACATCACGGTGATCATTCTTGAGCATATCTCTTACATTGCACAGATCCGCGGATCCCTCTCATATGGGATTCGGCTAGTATAAACTTAGGGATCGGCATGATGACAAAAGTCGACTCAAAATTCCTTGATAACTTTGGTTTGGGAGTTTTAAAGCGCCTAGTGTTTTGGTGTTAAGGTTCTAAAACTTGTGGTTTGAGGTTTTGTGATTTAATACTATTCCTATTGAGCGAGGTTCCTTTTTAAGAATTAGTCTTAATTCTTGAGAAGCTTTTCAAACATTATAATAAAATCATTTTATCATAATATAAGAAGTTTCACATGGATATTTATTGACATAGATGAAGTGTCAATAAATCCTTTGTGATGAATAATGATTGAGGTTATCGAATAACCAAGATATCATTATTATGAGTTGGTAATGTAGTCTATACAAATAAGTCGGAGAATACTAATTTGATGATGATTATAACAAAGACAACTATTTGAACAATTACTAATAATACATGCAACTAAGAAAGAAAAAAAAATAAAGGTAAGTAATTAACGATCATACCTTTGCTAAATATTCTTTTTAAGAAAAGAAGTATTTAGATGTTTCGTGATCTTTTTGAAATCTCCAGATTTATGTTGTGAGAATGATAACACTAGACATTCTTTTTGCGAGAAGAAATATTTAGATAGATTCTTCATGATCTTCTTGGTAACTCCAAATCCAAGTAAGGATAATGCTTAAAAAAAATGTTAGAGCATTCTATCATTGTCCAACAATAAACAATATAATGATTTTTTTTTAAATATGACAAAAGGAATCCTTCTTTGTAGTTTTCAAACATACATGGATCGTATCAAGTTTTTAAAGTACAACATACTCTAAGAAACTTGGTAACGAAGCTCTGATGCCAATTGTGGAAAACTAGAAGGGGGTTGAATAGTTTTACCAATTTAAAATTTTCTTTTAAATATTTAGATCGACTTATGTCAATCTATTTGGTTGTTTATGTTGGGCGTTGATAGATAGATATATAAGCGTGTAATGTAAGATAAAGAGTAAGAAACACATCACCACGACACAAGTATTTATAGTGGTTCGGCTACAAGGACACCTTCCTTGCCTACTCCACTCCCGAGTCTCCTACTCGAGAGTTCGTAAGCCTACACCAACTCTTTATGGCGGAGAAGCCTTCACGCGTCGCAACCTTTTCCGGTACAAAGCTAAATACCGAGTTCCTTGCACCAAGGCGAACCACACCTAACACAATGTCGTCTACCCTTTCTACGGTGCTAGGCTAACCACCGGTTCTTTCACACCAAGGAGAACTAATCATATCACTGGCCGCCTACCCTTTATTAGGTACTAGGCTAGCACCTAGTTCCATTACTATGGAGGAACTACAACCCTTCACAACCTGACACCTAATATCAAGGAGATCCTCCTTATTACAACACCATCAAGGATATCAACATCCTTGAAATAAACAAATACTTATATGTATAACGATGCACCTCATCGATTATAAGACCTAGGCATTCTTCCCAAATGCGACTTGATTTGATTCTTGACATCGATGCGCTCCGAACAGTCAAGTTTTTCACTCAGCCTACCACTTATGAATGGCCGGCCGTAAGAAACTTAAAACAATTCGAAACAAATGCAATGAAGATCGGGAGTATAGTGTTTCCCAGGTCGTTATGTCCCGGTGAGCTATCGAAGAATCACCAAACGAATAGTGATCGAGAGATTTGAGCGGAAAGAGATTTGATTTATTATAACTACGAAATAGCCTACAAATTACAGGGGCTTAAATGCAAATTAAAGAAAATTAAAAGATAAATTATATTAAATAAACGCTATCACTATTTGCAAAATGATGTTTTGATTTTATGTTTTATAAAACTTAATTTAAAACTACGTTACGTCTGAGAAAATGTGAAGCTGAAGCGGTATTAATCCTAAAAATATGAAATGACATTTTACAAACCTAATGGTAAAAGAAAATTTATAGAAAAGAAAATTATTTTTATAACTAATTATCTAATTATTATTAATTGAAAACTATTTTACTTATTAAATAATAACCTAAAATACAAGAAAATATGAAATAAAGCTAGAAAAATAAAATTATGACTTGGAAAAATCTAAAATAACAAAAGAGAATTTTCAAAACTATTTTTGTATTTTTCTGATTATTTTTCTATTTTCTAGGAATTAAAAACTATTAAAAACTAATTAAATTGCTTAAAAATACAAAATTAACTAAGAAAAATCTGAAAAAATATTTTTTTTGGCTTTTTATATTTATCTTAACTTAAGAAAAATGAAAAATTATTTTTTTGAAACTTTTCTTAATTTTTTGTATTAAATGCTAATTAAAAAGGCTTAAAAACTAATTAAAATGAAGAAAAATACTAAGCAGGCCTAGAAAAATCTGAAAATTCAAGATAAGCTTAAAATAATATGAGGAATCTAGGAAAATAGAAACAGAGGCTTGTGTGGAGGAAAATGAGGTTGCAATGGGCTGCTTATAAATAAGCACTACAAATAAGCCAAAAGAACACCAATAGGTACCACTGAAACGAAACAACAATAAGCTAAAATTAACCAAATGCAACAAGTACCAACTACTCTTAACCTCTGAATTTCAAGTTGCTAAGATTTGGCTTATTTGAGGTTAAGCAAGCAGATTCTAGGGGCCTACTTGGAGATTAAGCACAAGCTTCCTAAATAAGCCAAACTCAAAACTAAAAGAAGAAACCTAATGCACACTGGGTGACTATCTCTAAACCAATAATCAGACCTAGATAAGCTCAAGCGAGCTTGTGGGAGGCCTGCAAGACCTGTCTGGGACTCGGTATCAAGCGAGTCGATGCATGAGCATATATAAGCCCATTTGACAAGCACTTTTGAAGCTTAAACAAAATTGACAAAATTTGACAAAAATGATAATAATAAAATAGACCAGTAGAAGTTCTTAAATCCAAATTTTCACATGAATAGGCTCAGAAATGAGCTCATGAAAAATCCCTCTAGATTGGCTTAACATTGATTTTCACTATTTTGACTTTTAAAGCAGAAATGAAATATTGACCAAATTGAGATTTGAAGACAATTTATGGATTGATATCAATGTATTATGATGAAATAAACCTAATGCAATCTAATTCTATGATATTTAAACACAAAATGAGCTTTTGTTTTGACAAAATCTGTGATGAAGATTATAAGGCAGTTAAAGGGAGTTTTGACTTAAAGAGTGTGGGTTGCAATTAAGCGACTCTAATGAGTCAAATAGAGCTACACAAACATAGAACAACAAGATCCTACCATCGAGCAAGCCTCTAATACAGATTTGCTCCAATATCCAAACACTCCTTTTATCAGTTGTGTTGGGAATTATGTGAAAGTCGGATTATCTTGATATTAATCTTGAAGTGTTTCTCTTGAAGTGAAGTGGATTCTGAGAAGACTTATTACTGTTGAGTATAATAGTGATTAGTTTGTTTCTACGGAAGTGTTTATTCCGTATTTAGTTTATTTAGTGTGGATATACATGAGCTTTATTAGGAAGTGATTGTGTATATCTTATTTAGTTTTATGATTATCGTTTCTTGGGAAGCGGTTTAGCGATATTGTTTAGGGTTCTTATCTATAAAAGGAACACATTAGAAAGGTTTATGTACCGATTGGAAAAACTCGGTTTTAGTTAATATAAAGATCCATAGAGGATCAAGAAGTTCTTAGTTATTTACTTGTGTTTATATTCCATGATAAACATTAGTAGTAGAGATTGTCTTTTATTGTGCTTGTGATTACATAGGCATACATAGCGATCCACGAGCTCAAGATCTATCAAGGTCTTTGTTAGTTTCAACAAGTGGTATCGAGCCTCGTGAGAGTCTCTACGATACTAAGAACAAGCTTTTCTAAACACCCTTACAACCATAACAAAACATCATGCCCGGTTCGGATGTCGTCTTGAACTCACCAACAACCAAAACTCCACCCATCTGCGACAACTAAGTCTATCTAATAGCAATGCTAAGTTTCCTTACCTTAAAAGGGAGGAATATGATCTTTGGGCTATGAAGATGCAAAGCGGATCTCCAACATTGATTGGAATCTATGGCGGGGTAATTTTGAAGGAGCAGTTTGAAGAGGACTACCACGGATCTTCTTTGGGAATATGATGAATGTTCCTCCCAAAACTTACGAAGAGTTCTTGGCGATTCGAGAGAGAAACAAAGGTCGAACTATTCTTACGCAAGCTATTCACGAGGATCATGAGTGATTTTCACTTCATGCAAGATGCCAAAGATATACGGTTAGCGATTAAAGGCGAAGTTCGGTGGGAATGAGGAGTCTAGAAGGCGAAGAAGTCCATGCTAAGACAACAGTTTGGGACTTTCGGATCTACGAAGAGGAAGGAATTCACAAGGGCTATGATAAGTTTCACAAGATCTTAAGTCGGTTGAATCACTACTGTGCAAAGCCGGATAATGATATTTGTAACTCTAAGTTTCGAGGTCATTACCTCCATCCACGGCTACATGTAAGCATAGCTTTAAAAGCTAAAGGTGGTTTGGACATGATGACTTTTGATGAAGTTGTATAACAAACTTAAAGCTCTTGAACATGATGTAGAAGCCCTTTCGATCATCTTCTCTGCTAGTCATCTGCATTTGTTGGAGCCTCTACTCCAAAGTCAAGCTATGGTCCAAGCCCATATTCATCATCATCTAATCTTGCTCCTTCATCAAGCTCTCTTCCTAGATCCGGTGGAATTATGGAAGATGTTCTTGGATCTTTCTTTCTTGATTATGATCCTCGGCGAGGCGGCTTATGAGGATTTTGATCAAGTGGACCCACTTGAGTTTGAAGAGATGAAGGCGAGGTGGCAAGTGGCCATGCTTTCCATGGATATCAAGACCTTTGAGCGCAAGGTGGCGGCGGTTTGGATTCAAAGGACGCGATCCGACAAGGTTTGATAAAGGAAGGTTAAATGCTTCACATGCCAGCGGATAGGTCACTTTTCTAGAATGCAAAAGGCGGAAAGTCGGTGATGAAGTACGATACTCTACTTATCGCGATGTCGAGAAGGATCGAGGAACTTCAAGGGATCAAGCTGCGTTGGTCACTCTTGATAGCAATGTAATTTGGAAGCTACATGAGAGTCGATAATGATGGTTACGATAATGTTGGGTTGATTGCGGTGTACTTGAGGAGGATAGGCATGATCAGATTGCCTTGATGGGCATCTCGGTACAAAGCTGTTTGTTTGGTTGTAGTGAGCGTTATAATGAACTCAAACAAGCTTATGATATTATGGAACCAAAATATAATGAATGCTATGTGGAAGTAGAAGCTTATAAGCAGGCTTTAAAACACTAGAAAGACAAAGGTTTGGTTACAAAAGAATGAAATAGCTTATGTTGAGAAAATAGGTGTTTTAGAAAGAGATCTCGAATGTGCTACAAATGAATTAAAATGGTGCGAGAAGTTAAGCGGATGTAGAGTCGGAAAATCTAGAGCTTAAGGAGAAACTTAAGGAGGAAATTGCTAGGAATAATGAGTGGATGATGAATGGTAATAAGTTGGCTAGTCTCATTTATAGCGATCAAGCTCCCAATTCTCACAGTGGCTTTGGGTTTTAAGAAATATGTGAGCCTAGAAGCTAGGGATGACACACGTAGATCTACACCGGCGAGGCCTAGCTAATTTTGTGAAAGAAGGTGACCTTCATGCCGTCGTGGACCAATTAGAGGTGAGCACATGCCCATTGACCTTTCCACTCTTAATGACTTTGATGGATCACACCATCTGTATGGCAAAAGTCAAAGACTTGCACGACCTAATACTTCTACTCATGACTTTGTCTCTTGTGTTATGATGACAAGTCCTCCAAGCAAGGGTCTACAGAGTGTGATTCAAATGACAAGTCGACCTTCCCAAGTCGACCTTCTCAAGTCGACCTTCCCAGTCTTCACCACGCACCCAAGACTACCAATAAGCATGTGAGTTCTTTGCCAAGGAATGCACTTCAAGGCAGTTGCCTCAAGACTTGCTTTTAATTCTTTGCATAATAATCTTGTTAAAAACAATTCTTTTCATGGTTTTGGTTTGAATACTTACCTTGTAAGAATACTTCTTTTGGTTTGAATAAATCTTCTCTTCAGAAGAAATGTTTTGTGTGTGGAAGTAAATCTCATTTAATTAAGGATTGTGATTATCATGAGCAAAGAATGCGTAGGTGTGGTGATTCTAGGAATACTAGACCAATGTGGACCAATGTTAATGATATACCACCTTATGTTCCACAAGCTGCTAATTATAATACTTCTTTTCCTTGGAGAAGATCATTTGGAAAACCATGTGTTCAACCAACGGTGAATATTTTAAAATGGTTTTGGCTAGATATGTTAACCCTATGGTGATGGGAGAGGTCTTGGGATCTATTTGTCAAGACCTCGTGAGTTGTTCTTGGAATAAACGAGACCTAAGTTTCATTGGAAACCCAAGAACAATAGTGGATCTTATACTTCTACATGGCACAACTCATATGATCCACAAGGCGGTTCAAGTCGACAATGACTTGAGCCTCCATAGTGTACTAATTCTTTGTATATTTTTGTTGTTGTAGGATCATCCCTTAAGCATAAAGATGTTGGAATTGTTGGCGGTGGTTGTTCTAGAAGTATGTCGGGAAGCAGGGACATGATGCATAACTTTGTACCTATTCAAGGTGGAGGCAATGTAACCTTTGGAGGAAGTGATGGACCAATTCTTGGAAAGGGACCATCAAAACACCTCAATTTGGACTTTGAGAATGTTTACTATGTTAAGGAACTTCAACACTTCAATTTGTTTCGATCTCACAAATATGTGACACTAAGAACAAAGTACTCTTCGGAGGATGAATGTCTTGTCTTTGTCTAAAGACTTCAAACTCCCGGAAGAAACTTCAATTCTTGAAGGTTCCTCGTAGTCACAATCTGTATACATTCAACAACTAATGTCAAACCAAAGGGTGACTTAACATGTTTGGTGGCTAAAGCATCGTGGATGAGTCCACCAAATGGCGCGAAGGATGGCCCATGTCAATTTCAAGACCATCAACCGCTCTCTAAGGCGGGCCTTGTTCAAGGTCTTCACCAAAGTATTCACCAATGATCATAAGCGTGTTGCATGCAACAAAGGAAAGCGACCTGAGCCTCATACAAAGGTGTTCTGTTCTACAGTGATAACCATTATTTCGAACCTCTTCATTGCTTCATATGGATCTGTTTGGTCCAACTAAAGTGAGAAGCATTGATCATAAATATTTTTGTCGGTGATTCTTGATGGATTTAGCAAATTTTGTTGGGTATTCTTTCTAAGGACCAAAGATGAAACATCTGAAGTATTAAAGACTTCATTACCCTTATTGAGAATCAGTTGAACAAAAGGTGAAAGGAATTAGGTGTGATAATGGTACGAGTTCAAAAATGCCATTCTAATAGAACTCTGCAGGATAAAGGGAATCAAAGGGACTATAGCACTCCAAGAACCCTCAACAAAATGGGGTGGCGAGAAAGAAAAATAGAACCTTAATAGAAGCGCAAGATCAATGCTAGCGAGACTCTAAACTTCCTACCATGTTTTGGATGAGGTTTGTTAGTACGACTTGTTATGTACTTAATAGAGTGTCCATTACTAGACCACACCTTAAAACACCATATGAACTTCTTTTGGGAAAGTTCACATTATTCATTACCTTAAACCGTTTGGTTGCCAAGTGACAATTTTGAATACCGGTGATCCTTGGGCAAATTTGATGAGAAAGGCGATGATGGTTACATTGTGGGGTATTACGCTCATAGTAAGGCATACGGGGTTTACAATGTATACGCTAAGAAGATTGAGGAAACTTTGAATCTGAGGTATCTTGAAGACAAGCCTAATGTTTAAGGACGGGGTCATGTTTGGTCATTTGATCTTGACTACTTGATGATTACTTGGGTTATGCTAGACATATGGCTAATAAAAATCAGATTCGAAACATCTCCAACTTCTAGTGCGAAACTTTGGAAGCTCATTACGACGATTGGGTGCGATGATGATGAACAACCCATTGTAGTGCCTTCCTTCTCTCTAACAATTTTGGGTGACACTTCTAAAGATTATCTTGATGTGGGTGAAGATGCATTCTATTATCTTTGAGGACCTTGCGGATGAAGAAACAAGAGTATGCAGCCAATTTAGATCTTTGAGAGGAATGTTGAAAATAGTACAAATGAAGCTCTCGTGAAACTTCAATTCTCTTGAAGATAGTTCATTTCTCCTCACCTCTCCAATTAAATTTGAAAGACATGGTGACACTACTCCTATTTCTACTAGAGTGTCGACGGACCTTGGAGAACCTTATACAAGGTTTCCAAAACCTTGATCTTGGTCATCATCAACCTAAGCGGGCATCTTCAACACACCTTCCTATGATCTCGACTTTGAACCTACTATGACTAATCTTGATTCTTCCATTGATGTCAACACCACCACTACAACAAGGATCAACAATGTTCATCCACGTCTAATATTATTGGTGATCCTAATGCTCTGTTAGAACAAGAGTCTTGTGGCGCGTTCTAAATATGGACGAGATAGCTTTTATCTCTTATGTCTCAAATCGCGGAGAGACAATCACAGACTATCAACATTGTCTGTTTGCTTGCTTTCTCTCACAAGTGGAACCAACCAAGTGTTACTCGGGCTCTTGAAGACTCAAGTTGGCTTGAAGCAATGCAGGATGAGATGCAACAATTTCAAAATCGGCGGGTTTGGATTTTGGTACCACTACGATGGTAAGTATGCTATTGGGACAAAATGGATTACGAAGAATAAGAGAGATGCTCGAGGTGTTGTCATTAAAAACAAAGCCGAGTTAGTTGCGGGGTTATAGACAAGAGGAGGGATAGATTATGATGAAGTGTTTGCACAGTGGCAGAGTTGAGGCTATACGGATTTTCTTAGCTTATGCATCCTATATGGGCTTTATGGTCTATCAAATGGATGTTAAAGGAGCCTTCTTGTATGGTGAAATTGAAGAAGAGGTGTATGTCACTCAACCTAAAGATTTGAAGATCGAGATCATCCTCATCATGTTTATAAAGTAGTCAAAGCTCTCTATGGACTACATCGGGCACCCGAGCACGGTATGCTAGGCTCTCTACATTCCTCTTGAAGCATGGTTACGAAGAGGTGCAATAGATAAGACACTTTTCCTAAAGAAGAATTCCATGACATTATTCTTGTGCAAGTGTATGTGGATGACATTATCTTTGGATCCACAAAGGAAGCTTGGTGCGGGAGTTTGAGGAACTTATGAAGGAGAGTTTCGGATGAGTGCAATGGGAGAGATGACTTTCTTTTGGGTCTTCAAGTTCGTGAAACGATGGTATCTTTATCGGTCGGGACAAATATGTGAGGACATCTTGAAGAAGTTTGGTATGGAGGGTGTAAGGCTGCTTCTACACCTTATGAAGCTCAAAGACAAAGACCAACAATGAAGGTGATCCACTGTGAATGTTCATTTATGCGGGTCTATGATTGGGTCTTTGATGTATTTAGCGCTTCGGGCCCGATATTACTTTTCTTTGTGAGTGTTTGTTCGCGACATCAAGTTACTCCATGACTTCCCATCTCAATCTTTGTTAAGAAGATCTTTAAGTACCTTAAAGGCCAACCTTGTCTAGGTCTTTGGTACCCAAAGAGTCTCCTTTTAAGTTGGAAGCCTATAGTGATAGTGACTATCTTTGGTGCTAATCTGGATAGGAGGTCCACCTTTGGAGGTTGCCAATTCCTTGGAAAGAGATTGATTTCTTGGCAATGCAAGAAACAAACTATTATGGCTACCTCATCTCTTGAAGCGAGTATGTGGTCTTTGCTAATTCTTGTCAGACGGGTTCTTTGGATTCAAAATCGGTTGTTGGATTATGGGTATAATTTCATGAACACAACAATTTTATTGATAATCAAAGTACCATATGCATTGTTAAAAATCCAGTTTTTCACAATCGAACAAAACATATTGAAATCGAGCACCACTTTATAAGAGATGCATATGATAAAATTTGATAAATGTGGTCAAAATTCATACTCATGATAATGTGGCGGTTGTTAACAAAGGCTTTTGAAGGACCAAGGTTTCAACACCTTGTGGTCCATATTGGCATGTAACCCTTAGCGCAAAGTTTAAGGGAGGCATAGGCCTCGGGGAGGCATATGCCTCGGGGAGGATTGTGTATAACTTTGCATTTGCTATGTAATTTTGTATATTTGATAGATTTTAACTAACTCTAACTGCTAATGTAATTTTAGTGTGTTTCTTTGTTGGTTTGTGTATGTTTACGTGTTTGTTTTGAGAATAGTTGTCTCGATCGGTTGAGAAATGGTCAAGAAAGCTTAAGCTTGTTTCCATTGAATTCATTGTCTTTGAAGTGTGTTATTTGTTTCCTCTGAAGTTAAAGTACTGAAGTTATATGATTCAATCAAAAGAAGTACAGAAGCAAATAGATCATTCATTCATTCAAGAAACAGTTTACAGCTTACAGATTACAGAGTACTGGCAACATCAAAAGCATCTACATGATCTACTAGTCCTAATCTATTACATATCATCTGTTCCAACATCTAAGATGAGCACGATGAGCATGACTGCTCACATCTTTCACACTAATAGCTGTTGGATATGCACGATCGCTCACATCTTTTGGCACTAAATGCTGGCTATGCCTTTGTGATAAGCATAACCAACTCTAACAGATGCTAAGGATCAAAATGGAGAGGATGGATTGATGAAAGCGAAGAAGGAAGGCGATTGTGGTAGAGATGAGAAGGAAAGATTTTCATTTTTGCGCATCATCTACTCTTTCAATCATACATCAACTTACATCATTTTCCTTTTCCGTTCCTCGATACGATATGTGATGATGCACCAAAACATGATGCGAGAGACCAAGCACCACCTTTCTTCCATAGGAAGTGGTGGATTTTTGCTCGTGGCCTTTGTTGAGGCCTAGGTCTTTGAGGTTGGGAGTAAGATGTTCCTCATTATAGGATTCATCGAATCTTGACGAGATACACTTGGTTTCTCAACACTTTCATCTTCTGATGAGGAGAGAAAAGGTGACTTCTTTGGTAATGGATATGGTTTTGGAAAATAGTGAAACCATGGGTTGGTATCTTCACTAGATGATGAGGATGATGATGAGGATGTTGTTGTGAGATCTATGATCTCAGGTTTGATACTCATGTTGATTATGGTTAATTTTGAAGGATTGAAGAAATTAGGGTTTGAAATATTATTTGGGGGCTTTTGATGAAAAAGTCTATGTGCATTGGGATTGTTTTATAGCCGGGTTCAAGTGGTAAGAGAATTAATGCGTGTGGGTGAAAGCAGTTAAAGATATTCTTGAAGCTTAGGTGAGTAAGTCTTACATTTACTGATTGTTCTACTTGAGAGAATGGTTTTCATTCTACCGAAGTTATAAGTGAATTCGAGTGAAAGTAGAAGTCCACGTCATCCTTGGTCAACTTTGACCAAAATTGGGAAATTTCTATTTATTCTCTACGGCGTATTTTCGCTCCACAATAAGTGATTCGATTATTACTCTCATTAAAAACACTTCCTTTTGTGCAATATCGTAACCCTAATCTTCAAAAACTCTCATGGCGCTTCAATTCAAACATGATCATAATAAGGTTACTTTTCTTGGATCTGCTCGAGGAGATGAGCTTTATAGGCCGATGATTTCTTTCTTACTAAGATCAAAGATTGTATATGCATTGACACATTCTCCAGATGCTATATATGAAACTTTGATTACTCAATTTTGGGCGTCGGCAGAAAAGAGAGGTGATACTGAGATAGTTGCAAGTGTTGATGGACAAGTATATGTGGTGACAGAGGAGGCGATCGAAGACAACTTCATTTAGATGATGAGAATGGAGTTTATCATTACGATTCTACAATGGTACTTGAAGGGCTTAGAGCTATTGGATATCAAAGTCCGAGGCAGATATGTGGTTGAAAAATAAACTTTGTCCTATGTGGAGGTTTTGGTTCATACGTTGCTACGGTGTTTGAGCAATAAGTGCGGAGGATGGGATCGATTTTCAACACAAATGGGATGTGGTATTGTTTGCCTATCTAAGGGTTTGACTTATAATTTCTCTAAGTATATCTTTGATAATATGGTAGAAAACATAACTAGGAAAAGCGGGTAAGTTTTGATGTACCCTAGGTTCTTACAGATGATATTGAATGTTTCTACACAAACCCAGGCTTTTCATCCCATAAGTGTTTTGACTTCTAAGTTATTTGCTACAATGAGGACTAAATTTGAAGGACACATTTTCCTTTGTTAGGCGCAATGTTACCTCGGAGAATGAGGCGCTAATGAGCTTAATGTTGTTTTACCTTCTTCCATTCCTACTGATGAAAATCTTTCAGTAGATGGTGATGAGGGTCCTTCTATTGTTGCTTGAGGCTTCTATACCTTCACCTAGATTATGTCCTAGTCCTGCAATTATACAAGTTCCTATTGATGAAGTCCAAGTTACTATTGATGAAGTTCAGGTTAATACTGATAGATTGCCTACACCAAGTCCTGTTAGGACTCCATTTGGTGAAGGATGTTCTAATATTGATCAGTTAATGTTACTCTGAGCAGTCTCATGAAGTTCAATTTCGGTGAGCAATCGGATGATGCTTCGAGGATCCTATTTCACTTATCTCATTATATGATCCGGTGAACAAGCTTACGGTGAGGTGGTGGTCTTAAGAAAGAAATTACGAAACCAAGTCATTTCTTGGTGGAAGATTGTGGAATTGGAGACTAAAGTTGAGCACTTGGAGGAATTCTTTGAGTCGGAAGGGTAAGCAGAGATGTTTGGTTTCTTTGGAGGAGGAGGATGAAGAGAATCTTAATAAATCTCTTGATATATTGGTGATGTAGCACTTACATCGATGTTTCTTCTCCTATTACTAAATCTTCACAAAGAAAAGAGTCTAGCGGGGAACCTATTCTCTATACTAGCAAAGAAGAAGACAATCTTTGGATAAGATATCTGCGACACTTCAAAGGAGCTAAATATGGAGGATGCATCTCGATGGTTTAGTGAAAGAGGTTACTCGATGGTCAAACTTCATCTATACCGAACATTCAAATGTTTCACCTTCAGAGATGATGAAGAGGTTTTTCTTCTTTGGGAGAATGTATAAGTTGAATGCTTCTCTGAAGTTTTCTCTACACTGTTGAGGAATTGTCTCAACCTATTTCCTCGATGTGGGTTTGATTGTTTCTTCGAAGCTCACATTGGTTCTTTGAAATTGGTTCTCTGTGAGACATCTTACGTGAAAGGACGGGACCTGTGATTGATGATCTGTTGAAGTCGGTAGAGTGACTAAAGAACAATATCAAGCTCAGTGGATTGTTTCTTGATTATGAGAATATCCGGAAGAGTCGTGTTGTGGCTAAATTTCTTCAAGATCGGTATGCTTGATTTGTCTCTGAAAGGAAATTAGAGCTTGATGCATTCTTTCCTACAATTCTTGATGATCAATGGGATGGTTATATTTCTCAAGGTGCTTGATCTGATCTAGCAAAACTTATCTTAGGAGAATCTTTTAATGATGATGATTTTGTGGATAAAATGGTGGCACTTGGTAATCAAAGGAAGAAGGAATCTGCTGCGTAGAGAAGAGCTCTTATTGATCGGAGAAATAAAGCCAAAAGAAAAACCTATGATTTGTTGCTCGAGAAGAGGAATTATATGAGGAGAATTGTGAAGAATCTTGCTATGTATAATTGCGGTATGACAATGAAGCAAATCATGACTTTATCGATGATGCTTTGATTAGGCGAGTATCATATGGTTATGAAGTTTTCTTCTTACGGTTCTACTTCTTCTCATTTGGCAAATCGTGATTCAATGTCGATGTTCCCGTATTTAGTTTATTTAGTGTGGATATACATGAGCTTTATTAGGAAGTGATTGTGTATATCTTATTTAGTTTTATGATTATCGTTTCTTGGGAAGCGGTTTAGCGATATTGTTTAGGGTTCCTTATCTATAAAGGAACACATTAGAAAGGTTTATGTACCGATTGGAAAAACTCGGTTTAGTTAATATAAAGATCCATAGAGGATCAAGAAGTTCTTAGTTATTTACTTGTGTTTATATTCGTGATAAACATTAGTAGTAGAGATTGTCTTTTTGTGCTTGTGATTACATAGGCATACATAACGATCCACGAGCTCAAGATCTATCAAGGTCTTTGTTAGTTTCAACAAACTGTTTTGCAAATAAAATAAACCAACCACTTAACTAGCTGCTGCAATTGATCAAACTAAGTTTACTAGTCCTAAATATAACTTGATAAACACATCGGAACTATTTTTAATCACAGATACAAGTACAAACAAAAACTGCAAATTGACTTGAAAATTGAAAATGAGAAATTTACTCACCAATGTCCAGCTAGTTTGCAGGCTAAAACCAAAACTATAACTACACTAAATGCAACTATTCCAACCCAAATCAAGGATCGCAACAACCATATCCAATTCCATTGTAATTTGAACTCACAGATTGACTATTGTTGACCATAAGTGAAAATGCTTGAAAGCTGTTTCCAAAGCTTGTCAAAAGCTAAAATAAGCTTGAGTGAACTTGTTTGAACTTAAAAAGAAGCTAATAGAAGCTTGTACATAAGACAATGGCGAAATTTTCAACGATAAACTTGAAAATTGGGCCGAAATGAAACTTTAAATTAGGACTTGAAAAGCATTACAATGATAAAATCACTTGAGTTTATATCAAAGAAACAAAAGATTACATTTAAAACTTAAACTAAAGCAATTATCTTAAAAGCGACATACAAGAAAAATATAAAACTAACTACTACCTTCCTTCTCTTTTGCTTCCTTTTATACACCAACATGCCTCTCTCCTCTTTTCGAGCAAATCCACTTTGTCTTCGGCCCTTGGATCATTAGAATGATTTTGGCCATTGATGAGTTTTAGCGGAAAACTCTTTTGCGATTGGTTCCTATAGCTTGGACAGGGGAGGGGTGCATTAAATGCTGCTTTGGAGGGTTGTGGTTGGAGGGGACAAAGTGGGGAGTAGGGTGAGCTAGGGTGGAGGAGTTGCAGAAAAAGTGGGGGAGGAGAAGGTGGTTTGGCGGTTTTTATTTTAAACCGTGGGTAGTTTTGGTTTCGGGTTGGGGATTTGGATAACAGGGTTGGACCGGGTAAAGGGAATTGGGCTTGGGTTTAGTTATAGGTTTTGGGCTTAGGATTAGTTTTAAAACCAATGGTGTAGTTAAGGACCAAACGTGTATAATTCAAAATTTTAGGGACCAAAACTGTAATTTATGAAGAGGTTTTCCAAGGAATATTATTGACACTTTCCAAAAATCCAAGGGCTAAACTTGCACATCTCTAATATTCCAAGGACCAAACTTGTCATTTTTTTGAAGTTTAGGGACTTAAGCTGTAATTTTGCAAATTTAAATCTCAAGGACTAATTTTGACAACTCATGAATCCCTAGGGACTTGAAATGATATTTTTCTTTATTTTGATTTACCAAGGACTATTTTTGACAACTTTTGAAACTTGGGGACTAAAGCGCCAATTATGCAAACTTGATCGTTTTCACCGATTTTGATATTTTGCATTTAAAACACATAAAACACTTATTTGTGATATTTTTATCATTTTGATGCATTTAAAGTGTTTTCGGATGTTTTTGCAGTTTAATTTGTACAAAAATGATGAGTATTTAGACACTCATCAACATCCTTCACTAATGCCTTTGACACAACGCTTGGCACACTTCACTAATGCCTTCGTCTTGACACCTTTAGCATTCTTCACTAATGCTTTGACACGGATGATGAGCACCTTTCACTAATGCTTTCATCTTGACACTTTTGACATTCTTCACTAATGCCTTCAACCCAACATCTATGGAGAAAGGAAGAACTATCAACAAGAGAACCTTAGTTGTCTTGATGATGACGAAGCATGGCAACTCATGGACTTGAGCTTGCTCGTCTTTAAGAAGTGGTGATCTTGCCTTTAAGAGGAACCTAGAAGATCACACAAAAACAAAAGACAAACTACATAGATCACTTGGATCTTAGGTTAGAGGTTATAATACTTGGGAAGTATGTGTGTAAAGTGGTGAGTAGAAAGGAAGAAATGGCTCTCTATTTATAGAGAAATTCTCTCTTGTTCTCCGGATCACGGATCCCTACCACAAGGATCCGACTAGCACAAAGCAGGATCCGTGGAACTCCCACTGCCCATGGGTATTTTTGGTTATGGGTCATGGGTCATGGGTTATGGGTTGATCCATGGTTTTCTTTCGAGATACAATGTATCTTAAGGATACAATGAACTTGGTTAAGTGGTATATATAAAACCATGGGTTATGGGTCAATACCATTTGCTAGATTTTACCCATTTAGTATATACTTGTTTTTACCCATTTTAGTATATACTTGTTTTTACCCATTTTAGTATACTTAGTTTAAGTATATGCTAACCCAATATGTAAACACTAGTTGTTGTACATATATATTTAAAACATAAATCATTTATATTTGTTTTAGTGTTTTATGTGAAAACGTAAGTGTGTTAGGAAACTATTGACTCAAACTATTTACGTATTCTATTTGTTTCGTTAAAATGATTTTACGTTTGTTGTCGACAAAACATTAGAAGATCGTAAAATATAAATAAACGTTTTTACGGCTTATTTGTATTAACAATCTCTTCAATCAATTGAGTCATAACTTGTTTTTGGTAGTGTGGATAACGATACGGTTTCACGTTTACGGCTTTGTTGTCTAGTATAGGAATGGTGTGATCATGCGGTCGTGGTGGTGGTAGGCTTGTGGGTTTCTTGAATAGGTTAGAAAAAAGGTACAGGATATGGTTGATGTTTGGGTTCTTGTGAGTTGATGTTTCTTCGGTGGAAGGCATAGGTGGTTGGTAAGTGATGGTATGAAGGGAGGCTGCGGTACCATGTCTGAGGATGGAGGAAACCGAACTTGAAGAGATTTGGTGTGACATCGGTTCACCCACTAAGGTGTGGTCTACCCAGTTTTGTTTGAAAGAGATTTCTGGTATGGAAAAATCGGCGGATAGTCAGCCCAATGAACCGAGCCAAGATACGCCCAACACGAGGTTTGCACCTTCGACGGGTATAATGTAGAAAGGAAGATCAAAGTTGGCCTTTTTGAGTTGAAGCTTCACGTTAGGACAAACCCCACGACACTGAATACTTTGGCCGTTACCGACCATGACTGAGAATGGAACAATAGGCTGTGAGGTGAGTTGAAGTGCAGTGGCGACTCGCGGCTGTATGATGTTATGTGTACTGCCACAATCAATAAGTATGGAGACCGGTGTCCCCAAAATATATCCCGTCAACACGCAGGGTTTGGCTCGAAGAGAGACCAAAAAAAGTTGCATCGGACAACGCAAAGTAGTGGGAGTCCATGGTCACGTTTGCATCCTCATCACTGGTGATGGCAAGACCCTCATCTTCGTCATAATCCACAACCAACAAGAATTGAGGTGGAGAACACTTGTGGCCTGGTGTATATTTTTCCGGGCAACGGAAACAAAGATCATCCTTTTTCCGTTGTTGCAGGGCTTCAGGAGATAAGCGAGTAATCGGGAGGGACGATGTCGTGCTGGTGGAGGTGGAAGTGTTCATAGGTAGGGTGCTAGAAGGAGATGATGTCGACATTGAGTTTCCAGAAAAATTGTTTGAGTATGATAACTTGGGTTTGGGTTGTGCTAACTTTTCTTCAAGTAAGCGGGCTGTCCATACGCTTGATGAAGTGATGTGGGCTTGAGTAACGCTATTTCGTTTTGAATTTCTTTCTTTAGGCCCGAGATAAAGATGTTTTTTAACGTCTGACCCGATAATCCATTAACTCGATTACTCAAGCGCTCAAACTCGGTTTGGTACAGAGGAACCGTGGTTGTTTGTTTTAACTTGAATAATGTGGCTTCATGATTCTCGTATGAAGATGGTCCAAATCTGATTTCCAGTTCACGTGTGAATGTGTCCCACGTGCCCAACATCCCATTTATGGCGAGATGTTTATACCATGAGAGAGCTTCACCCGTAAAGTAAAAGACTGAATAGGCCGTCCGATTCGCGACTGCGGTATGATAATAATCAAAAAAAATATCCGCTTGAAATATCCAGTCCAATGGGTTTGAGCCGTCAAATAGGGGTAGGGTTATTTTTGGTGTACGAGGTTGCATGGGATGTTGCATGGCATTGACAGGTGGTCGAGGTGGAACGGTACTCGGTGGGTACAACATGGTGTTGTCGTGAAATAGTGGCGGAGGTGTTGGTAGAGATGACATGTATAACCCGGTGTCAGCCCCATTTAGATGCGGCTGTGACATGTATGCTGACGATGAGGTTTGCGGGTTCGTGTGACCGGTAAACATAAGCGGCGATGGTGGCGAGTGATTGGACGGATGGGTTGTGATGTTTGCTGGGACGAGTATGCTGTGATCGGTGGTGGCATAGGAGGCACCGTTTGAGTGGTCGATTTGGACGACGTGAAATTCCGTAGATGATTGACTAGCATCGTCGTCGTGTCAGCTTGTAATGAGAGTTTGGTATTCACATCGTTGGTGACTTTGATCAACGCCGCTAGTTGAGATGCGTTATCATTTTGGGGTTGGGTATTCTGGAGAAGCTTTTGAGTGGCCGTCGTTGCAACGATCAATTGATCGATTTTGGTGGTGTGTCGTCGCGGGTGGGCGACGGTATTCGTCGGGGAGGCATGTTTCGTGAATGAAAGCACCAAGATGATGCAACCCGGATTGGCAATAGTGCTGTTAATATACGAATAGAAGTAATTGAACTTGAAAAACTTTTGCATGCTTTACTCATAACCCAAAAGTGGTTTAAATAACAAAACAAATAACAACCAGTATCTAAGATTAAGGAAACCAACTAACTAGGGATTTGACTAGGGAATACTGATAACAAAAATAAGAAAAAGTATGAGCAATTGAAAACATGCAAATTGACTTGTTCTCCTGCAGACTTGTTTATTCCTCAAACCTGCTGGGCCTTGTAATCTTCCTCCTTGGCCTAGCTATGGAACTTGGGTCTTGGGCTTCCTTGTGGGGCTCGACATGGGTAGTAGCTGGGCTGCTCGTATCACGTTACCTACATTAGGACAAAGCAACAAGTAGGTTACGTATTTTTGGGCTTCACCCGATAATATATGCCAAGATTGCGATGTCTTTAGAAAAATTCAACAAAATGACTAGTTTGTGATATTTTTTCTTTTATATCTTTTTGTAGAATGAAAGTATTTGCCAAGTGATTAACTAAAATGCCTAATGACTTGCAACACAAAGGGTAAGTATTATACATGTAGTTAGTGCAGGCCTTAGAAAAGGTATTTGATCACTTGAACTTTATAAAAAGGTCTAAACTCGAACATAATAAGGCAGCAATAAAGTGCAACTTCTTGGATCAATTGCCCTAACTTCAAAATCCGAATTTGTAGAGGGTTAATGCTTGTCTGACTCCATGAGTATCAAGGGGTACATGGAGACCATATTTTTATGATAGTCCACAAAGATAATTCAAGCGCATGTCAACCAAAGGTTTGATCACACCATTTCCTTCATTTAAACACAACTTGGCGCAAGAGAAAAAAATCGCGGAGTGATAATATATGCAAAGCTATCGATTTTCTTTGGGAAAAAAAAAGCCAAATGGTTAGTTTTGTGATATCTTTTTCTTTTGTAACTTATTGTAGAATGAAATTATCTAGCTAGTTCTAACTCAAATGCATAAAGACTTGCATCACAAAGGATAAGTATCATACTTTGATTTACTGCATGCCTCAGAAAAGGTACATGATCATTTGAACTTCATAAAAAGAAGTCTAAACTCGAATCCAATAAGGCAACATGATAGATCCTCTCAAGTTGAGTCAAACATGAGTCAAACATGCAGATGATTAAGATCTTCACAAGTTGAGTTAAACATGATAGATCATGTTCACCAGTCACGTATAAGCTAAATAAATAAAACTTTTTCTTTTAGCTAAACTCAAAGGCCACTTGTGCATTTTCTCTCACAACAAAACTCAACTTGATCAATAATGTTTAATCTAATTTGAGAGGATTTTGATCCTTGTTTAACTCCATGAGTTTGGAGGGGCTATTCGTGGAAACCAGATTCTTATGTATACTCAACAAAGATGATTCGGGTAAAGTTTGCGTGTACGAGGTAGCTGATTAATAATTAACAAAGTACTCAAGATTCATCTTAATTTGATAGGACTAAAAAGTTTATTACTTAAAGCCTACATTGACAATTTGCATCATCTGCTGATAAGCATTAATAAGTTTTAGAATTTGCTAATGTAACCGGGAGAGATCGTGATGATAGTGAACCGTACTTGCAACTTTATAATGTGAGCGTGACGATGGTGCATGAAAAAGCAGTTAGCAGTCTATGTAATTAAATTGGCTTGAAGCAGTTAGCAGTCTATGTAATTAAATTGGCTCCTCAAGCGATGCCCTACTTACTTATTATTTCATGCTACTTTGTTCACACATTCTAATAATAAGACTTGGGACCAAGGTTTTAATAGTATCTAATTTATGGCACAACAACTTGAAGTTGGAAACTATATTACTTTAGCGTAGTTGACTCTTGCTATCTTCTTTTTCTTACCTCATTAATATCTAGCAACGACTTTAATAAGTTTCTATACGAGTTGAATGAGACACTCTTCTATCAGTTTACATCGATTAAATTTAACAGAAGGAAATGATGAAGGACCAAAGTTGCTCCATTTGAAACATAGAAAGATGAAGGACCAAAGTTGCTTTAAACCGAATAGCGGTTATTATAGTTAAGGTAGTTATGGTGGTTATTACCGAACCATTGTGTCGGTTGGTAATACCTATTCGAAACCTATATACTTGTGAACATGTTACAAAAATCTAGTTTTAACAATTGATAAGTTATCTAGTTTATATTGCAATTTCATATATTTGTTTTTACTCAACATTTGGCACCAACAATTGGCATCAAGAGCCTTGCTTTTACATCTCGTTACACCGTTACAACCATCATTCAAACACAAGAAATCTTGTAACCAAAAACCAGAACCAAAATCCTTGTTAACGAGTACCATCACAAAAGCAGAAACCATTTCTTGAACGAAAAAGAAGGAACCAGAAAAAGACATACGCTGAAACTTTTGTTTCAGAATAAGAAGAAGAAGAAGCAACGTATATACCATACATACGCTGCCTGGATAACTTGAGACGCAAGGAAAGTAGTGCACGACCGTACTTGTGTAGAAATTGCATACGACAAGGCACCAAACGAAGTGGTGACTTGAAAGTTTGCGTTGGCTTGATTCTGAATACAACAAGAACAGAACGAAGGAAACTTTGTTACACTTGTTGGCTTTCAATCATACAACGAAACAGCCTCTTTGTCGAGACAAAGGTGGAGAAGAAAGAAGACGTACGTGAAAGAATAAGAAGAAAGACGTTGCTTGGATTGAAGAGAAGGGTATACCGAACAAGAAAACAATCGAAATTGTTTTGGAATAACGCTCGCAATACAAAAGGGACAACAACAGGAGCATTTTGATCACTTGCTCGCAAGGATACCGTCGGTATTTCTGTAGGTTGTTGTAGATAAGGTGTGGAATAAAGAAGAAGTGGTATTGTGGAACGCGGACAAGCAACGAGGGCAACAAGGACATCACTTGTTGACATACTACCGTCGAGTAGTAGAACAAAGACAAGCAATTCGCATGGTCTTTTGGAAAGAATTACCGAGAGTAGCTTTTGAATCGTTTTGTGTTTATCCGAGACTTGGAGATAAAGGATGCAAGTCGACACAAAAGAAAGAACAACGTGGTACAAGGAGTAGTATATTTTGAAGAAAGCAAGTCGACAACATCAATAAAGGGTGTACCGATTGCTTTGGAAACAAGAACGAGGGAAAAGAAAATTATAGTTGGTATATTCAAGTACCGACAAGAAGGGAATACGCGAGTGACAAACACAGGTCACACAAAAAATATTAAACTTTTGGATTTCCTTTCATATTTATAGTATAGATACTTAGTTTATACTATTAGAAATCCATAGTTCCATATTAGGATTCCCAGATAACTATTTTGTTCCCGTAGTATTAAGTGATACCACTAGTTAGAAATCCCCATACAAATTAGGAAGTGAAGATCATAAGCACTATCAAAATGCCCGGTGACGATGCAAGTGGCAGTAACACTGCACCAAAACCCGTAACCCCTATGACACAGTATCAATGCCCTAAACTTAAAACCACAAACTACGGTTTGGACTATACAAATTAAGGTGATACTAGAAGCACAAGGATTATGGGAAGCAATAGAACCTAAGGTTGATACTCAAGTAGATGTTAAGAAGGATAAGGCAACAACCGCCTTCTTATATCAAGCGTTAACCGAAGATGTGATCTTACAAGTACCAAGTTGCAAAACAACAAAAGAATTATGGGATTCGTTGAAAAAGAGACACGTTGGAGAAGAAAAGGTGCAACAAGCACGATTACAATCATTGATGATTGGATTTCAGACTCTTTAGATGAAGGAGGATGAAACAGTGGATGCATTCACATCCAAATTGAACGGCTACGCCACGAAGGCTAAAGAATTAGGAAAAGCGTTGGATGAATCACTTTTAGTACGAAAATTATTAGATTCCACACCAGATAGGTTCATTCAAATAGTAGCATCCATAGAGCAGACGAATGATCTCGATGACATTCGTTAGATGAGATCATTTGGAAAGCTTAAGGCATTCGAGGAAAGGATAAAACTCGAAAGGGAGGACAAGTAGAAAGCCGGGACAACTTATTATTCGCACAAGGCGAACACTCTAGAAATAAACGATTTACCAAATATAGAGGTAGATCAAACTATTCACGTGGAAAGCTGGCGGAATAAGGAAATAGAAACAACTCGAATGGAGGAAACTCATCCCACTCAGATAAATCAAATAATGGAAAACAAGGATGGGATAAGAGTAAAATTACATGTTATAATTGTGGAAAATTCGGACATTACAAGAAGAATTGTAGAAGTCCACCAACAACTCAGGAACAATCAAACCTTATCTTAGAAGGCGATGAACCATCATTACTAATGGCTACACAGGCGAAGAAATCTTGTTAAATGAAGAACAAGTACAACCCCGGAAATATGCTACGACAGATGATAGCATATGGTATCTAGATAATGGTGCAAGTAACCATATGTCAGGCACCAAAGGCCATTTTAAGGATATTGACGAAAACATCACTGGACGCGTTCGTTTTGGAGATGGATCGTATGTAGAGATAAAGGGTAGAGGTTCAATATTATTAGGATGTAGAAACCTACAACAGAAGATGATTTCGGATGTTTACTACATTCCAAACCTCAAGAGCAACATACTTAGTCTAGAACAACTTACTGAAATAGGTTGCAAGATCATCATGGATGGAAATTCTTGACTTTGTATGATAAGAACAAGAAGTTGTTGATGAAAGTAGAACGATCTAAGAATCGACTTTAAAGTATTAGATTACATATAGTAGCACCTATATGTCTTTTAGCAACGTAGATGACCAAGCATGGTTATGGCATGCTAGATTAGGTCACACGAACTTTGTGCAATAGACAAAATGACAAGGAAAGGTTTAGTGGATGGAATACCAAGAATAAAACATGCGGGACAAATCATGATGCATGTTTATTAGGAAAACACATCGAACACCATTTCAAACCAAGCTAAATTCGGATCAAAGAACCCATTGGACTTAGTATATGGAGATCTTTGTGGTCCCATAAGTCCAACAACACACTCCGGAAAGAAGCTCATCTTCTTATTAGTCGATGTTGCCTGCGTTTCATGTGGGCTTACTTTCTAAACTCGAAAGATCAAGCGTTTAGCACATTCAAGGAATTTAGACACGGATCGAATCAAAGTTGAAGTTGAAAATCAAGATGCTAGGCGATAGAGGAGGTGAATTTACATCACATGAATTCACCAAATATTGTAAGGAAAATGGAATTGAGAGACAATTGTGACACCATACTCACACTGAGATAATGGTGTAGTAGAGAGGAGAAATAGAACAGTGTTATCAATGACTAGGAGTATGATGAAAGCGATGAAGTTACCCTTAACTTTTGGGCGGAAGCGATGGGCACGCCATTTACATACTCAGCGGTACCAACGAAAGCCCTGGAAGATAAAACACCATATGAAACCCTCTACAACAGAAAACCAAACCTAGAATACCTAAGAATATTCGGATGCACAGCTTATGCTAAGGTAACGATACCTCACTTGAAGAAGCTAGATGATAGAAGCATTCCAATGATTTACTTAGGAGTTGAAGAAGGATCAAAAGCATGTAGGCTATATGATCCGGTAGGAAAGAAGAAACATGTTAGTAGGGATGTAAAGTTTATGGAAACGAAACCGTGGGATTGGAATAATAATGAAGAGGATACGATGCGAGGATACGTTTGGACTAGCTTTGTAATAGATGGAGTTGACTATGATAATCCTACACCGGTCAACATAGAAAACACCGACAACACGTATCAAGAACAAGAACCTATACGGATCCACCTCACCAATCACACCACCATCATACACTTACAACCCTAACTCGGAAGATGAAGAAGGAGCTACTATAAGCTCATTAGAGAGCTCGAGCAGAGATATGATCATAGACCTATACAAGGTTTAAAGAATATTACGAAATCTACCAAACCGCACGTGAAGTAGAGCGCAAGCTTATTTTCACGGAAGAACAACCCGTAATTACAAGGAAGCATCAAAAGATGAGAAGTGGATTGAGGCCATGGAAATTGAATTAGATTCAATCAACAAAAATAACACATGGACCCTTACCACATTGCGAAAATCGAAAGCAATAGGACTCAAATGGGTTTATAAAACCAAAGAGATGCACAAGGAAGGATCATAAAGTATAAAGCAAGATTAGTAGCAAAGGTTATGTACAAGAACATGGAATAGACTTGATGAAGTGTTTGCACCAGTTGCTAGGATAGAGACAGTTCGATTGATATTAGCACTAGCAACATATCATGGATGGCAAGTACACCACTTAGATGTAAAATCGCATTTTACATGGAGAATTGAAGGAAGAAGTCTATGTTACACAACACGAAGGTTTCATTCAACAAGGAAACCTAGGAAAAGTCTACAAGCTAACTAAAGCTTTGTATGGCTTAAGACAAGCACCTAGAGCTTGGAACGTGAAGCTTGACCAAACATTAAAGTCATTAGACTTTAAGAAATGTAATCTCGAACAAGCAGTCTACACAAAGAGAAGCAAGACTTCTACACTTATCGTTGGAGTATATGTAGATGATTTGATAATCACAGGCACTCCAAAGAAGGAAGTAGACTTGTTCAAATCCCAGATGAAAGATAAATTTGAAATGAGCGACTTAGGGTTGCTAGCATATTACCTTGGGATAGAAGTTACACAGACAGGAGGAGAAATTACGATCAAGCAAACTGGATACATTAACAAGATCTTAAAAGAGACAAGCATGACGGATAGTAATGACACGAAAACACCAATGGATCCCGGCACTAAGTTGGTCAAGGCGGAAGATGGAAACCCAGTTGACGCAACTTATTACCGAAGCTTAATTGGAAGTCTCGGATACTTACGCATACAAGACCGGATCTTAGTTATTCGATCGGACTACTCACAGATTTATGCAAGACCCAAAGGATCATCACACAAGGCGATAAAACAAGTAATCCGATACATCAAAGGAACAAAAGACCATGGAGTAATATACAAGAAAGGCAGGCTGCAAGATTACGAGGATACGATGACGATGGTTATGGAGTCAATACGGATCAAGGAAAAGGAACTCTTGGAATAGTATTTTACTTTGGAGAGTCACCTATCACTTGGTGTACTCGAAGCAACCGACGATGGCGCTCTCATCATGTGAATCGAATTCATGGCGGCTCTGCGTGACATGTCAAGCCTTATGGCTAAAGCGATTACTCGGTGAATTAAGCGGATTAGAAGAAAGAAGATAACGCTTAGAGTTGACAATATATCAGCTATACAACTCGTAAAGAACCCAGTATTTCATGGAAGAAGCAAGCATATAGACATTCGCTATCATTTCATTCGGGAATGTGTAGAGAATGGTCACATCAACGTGGAACACGTAAGTGGAGAACTTCAAAGAGCAGATATTTTAACAAAAGCCCTACCAAGACTCAAGTTCGTGACTATGCGACAAATGCTCGGAGTTCAAGATTTAGGACGAAGCAACGATCAAGATTAAGGAGGAGAATGTGAGCATAATAATCTCATCATTGCTCCATTTCGAAACATAGAAAGATGAAGGACCAAAGTTGCTCGTTGTAAACTTTTAAACCGAATAGCGGTTATTATAGTTAAGGTAGTTATGGTGGTTATTACCGAACCATTGTGTCGGTTGGTAATACCTATTCGAAACCTATATATACTTGTTGTAGTTTTAACATAAGTTATCTAGTTTATATTGCAATCATATAGTTTACTCAACATTTGAGCCTTTTCTTCTTTCAAAGTTATCTAGTTTATTTGAATTGCAATTTCATATAGCTATAGCAATGATCATTTTTTACAACAAATCAATCTCACAATATTTGAAGTATGAATTAAACCCCATTTAGTTGGAACACACAACCACATAGCAAAAGGTGCAAGTAAGTAAATATAGATGATGAGTTTTGATCGGTTGCATGCATATCTTTCTACCGCATGCATAGACATAACTCATCATTTAAAAGCCGTCATGTTAGAGATCTCAGTCCACTCATAATTAACTACTATTTATAGTTCATGTTAACATTTCTATATATAGACATTTCATATCTCTTCTTTGTGAATAATTGTGTACTTACTCTGTATAGTATGTTGAATATTTTTCAATCAATGTAGTTGTTGGTTGTGCTAGCAAACACCAAGTACATTAAATCATAATCATCTTTAATCTTCAAAGACGAATTAGTAAATTACGGGTGTTGAAGCCCGGCAAAGCTATCACAACCCTAAAGAATAATTAATAATTTCTTGTTTTTGGAGAAAAACACCAATCCATCCACAAAACAATAAAAGTTTATAATCAAATATAAAATTCTTTTGTGCTAATTTCACTTCCAAAATTTATCTCAAATGTACTAACGAAGGAGAAAAAAGTAAAATAAATTTTCTAATATGTTTCAAATTTATTACGGAGTATTCATGTTTCCTATTAAATGTCCATACTAAAAATTGATAGAGAATTCTGATCAAGTTTATCATATTTATCACTTAAGGTTATTATTTTTGTCGAGAATGTTGATTAATCTTTATGATCGTATCTAGCTAGGAAACACGAAATATAAAAGTACTTGTCTTTGTATCCATTTATATTATCTTTTTCCTATTTTTAATTTTTCTCAAATTCGGAAACACAACAACCTTAAGCCAGTGATGACATTTTAATGGTAACAAACATCATGCTATTCAAATTTGTTATTTGTAGTTTTCAAAGTTGTGAGTTGTGACAATGATGTCCCCTTACCCTTTCTATTTTACTATATCATTTCTTGTGCTTTAATTATTAGATAGATATCATTTCTTTTTCGTATCAAAATTAAATGCGTTCTTTGAAATTGAAGTCAAAGTACACGAAAGATCCGACGGTGGCTATCTATGTTGGTTGCTTATATAAACCAATTGAGTTTTAAGCATAGAGCAAAGTAAGCAATGGCCACAACTAATGGTGCCCAAGTGGTACTAGTTGATGAAGAAGGCTTTTCTAGTGGAAATAAGGTCCAACCTTATTTAGCAACCACACCTAGGCAAGTCTCATTTGTTTTCCATATTATCACCAAAATGTATTAATTTCTTAAAAGGCAATGTTCTCATTTCATTCTATATATTTTGTAGGGTAGAACCATGGGAAGTTGATCATGGAAAGAAGGAACAATCTCTTTCTTTGGGTGATAGATTGGGTCTGGAGGATCTTTCTTCCATGAACGTCAGTATAAATTTATCACTTTTATGCCTCTTGTATATTATAAAAATGGCTATACTACTTGATCCTAAGAAAATAACCAACTCACTTCTGGCTAGTTAATGTTTTTAGAAGCCAGTTAGTTGTTTAAGTCATGAATAACATCAGTGTTAAAAGAGTTTATATTTATAATCATTTCCACGAGTCCAACGTAAGGCAATCTACGCATATATGTCTAGTCCAAACGAGAACTTGACCACCAACTGGTTGGCAAGTATACACAATGTTAAGTTTCTAATGTAGCGCTCACATGGCAACTTGATGTTTTATCCTAGTTATTACAAATGGTTAAACTAGAAATTTGTATTGAAGTTGGTTACCATTTTATAAAATCAGCTCTTTTGCAAGCATGTTGTTATGTGTTAATTTGTATTTGACATTAATAGGTTTGGCGTGCATCCATTGGAGAGTTACTTGGGACAGCAGTTCTGGTGTTCATGATTGATACTATAGTCATTTCATCGTTCGAGACACAAACCAAAACACCAAATGTTTTAATGTCAACCCTCATTGCCATCACCATCACTATACTTCTCCTAGCGGTTCACCCCATTTCTGGGGGACACATGAATCCAGTAATATCCTTCTCAGCCGCTCTTGTTGGACTCATTTCGATCTCTCGAGCCTTTATCTACATTATTGCACAATGCGTTGGAGGCCTCTTAGGTGCACTAGCACTTCAAGCTGTTGTAACCCATGATATTGCACAAAATTTTTCACTAGGAGGGTGCACACTCACGGTTATTGCACCAGGCCCAAATGGACCAGTGGTCACAGGAATTGACACAAGCCAAGCTTTTTGGCTGGAGATAATATGTACATTTATCTTCCTATTCGCTTCTATTTGGTTAGCTTACGACCATCGTCAAGCGAAGGCTTTAGGTGTCGTAGTGGTGTTTACGATCATTGGAATCGTTCTTGGGCTTCTTGTGTTCGTCTCAACAAGTTTAACTGGAAAGAAAGGCTATGCTGGTGCAGGAATGAACCCTGCAAGATGTTTGGGACCAGCCATAATTAGAGGAGGTCATTTATGGGATGGTCATTGGGTGTTCTGGATTGGGCCTATGATTGCTTGCATGGCGTTTTATATCTACACAAAGATCATTCCATCTAATCATTTCCATGCTATTGGTTACAGACATGATTTCTTTAACGTTTTAAGAGCCATGGTTAATTTGACTCATTAGTCATGTTCCAAAATAAATTATAATAAGGCCTGGATTTCCTAGGTTCTCCTGTTGTAATTGTTTAACAGTAATGATAAATAGAAGGTTGCTGGTTTAATTAACCCACGTTTTGGGTTAATGTAAGATCAAACTTAAAGTTGTAAAAATAAGATCAAATCTAAAAAACCACTAAAACATTTATAAATATCAATTTTAGCAATCATAGACAAAAAAAAAATATTTTAATACAAATTAACATTTTAGCAACTAATAACCAAATGATACATGAGTTTGGATTAGTGATACACCTGATACATATTACACTAATAAATATTCCAAAACCTAATACATATACAAAAACCTGATACACATTAAACTTTTAATCAAAGTGTATCACCTAAGTTTCGTAAATTTTAAAAAGAAATCTATCAAAACTTTAAAAATTTTAGTTATAGTAAATAAAAAATTATTTTTATTGTAAGGAGAGTATCTCTTGTCAAATTTAGTTCGATCTCATTTAACAACTTTAAGTTTGATCTTATTTGATATAGATATATATATATATATATATATATATATATATATATATATATATATATATATATATATATATATATATATATACATTATATATAAGAGGAGGCATGCCACATCATAATGCCACTTGGCATCCCATAAAGCATCATATTTCCATGTCATCACAATTAAAGCCATGTCATCATAAGCACATTTAATAAACGGACATTTTTAAAAAATACGGCTGTTAGAGGAATCGAACCCTGGTCTCTACAGCAACAATCAATACTCCAACCACTGGACCAAGCGTGTGTTTGTGATTGATTATAGAAAACATCATTCATAAACCATTTATTTTCTAATGCTATAATGGATAAAGATTCAATGATCCTAAACATATCTCTCAAACCTAAAATCACGCCTCCCCTCACTCAATAACCTGTTAATCGATTCATTAAAAAAAAACAATACCCAGTATAACCTGCGGCAATCATCAACACAAAACACAAAAATATGAACAATCCAAAAACTAACCTGCGGCGATCATCATAACACATACATGATTTTCAAAATCAAAGCTTATTAGCCACAGATTCGACTGATCAATTATCAACCAGGTTTGTGAATTCGTCAGTTTACAAAAATAAATTGATTATTTGTTTAATCGGTGGTTTATCTAATTATTGGTTCTTTTATCTTTGTTTGTTGCTATGATTATTTTTATGTTGTGCTTTTTATTGTTAGATTGTTATCTGATTATCCATAATAGGTTGCTATAATTAATTTAAAATGATGTCTCTTTAATAATTTAGTAACTAGAATCAATGTATAACATGTGTTTGATAAAATGCTTGAACAAACCTTACTGCAATTGCAGAATCACAACCACAAACGCTTGCTGTTCATTTCAGGAATGTGTGTATAATAATGTATTTAATTACTGTTATCCAGATTGTATTACAATTTGCATAATAAACTGGCCAAATGGGTCGAAAATAGCATAGAGTTACCTGTTTTGGCCTGCTGATTTTTACGCCAACATGAAAGTTCATGTTTGCATCTTTCATTGGTACTATATTTGCAGCAAAGAGAAATCAGAAACGCGGGGAGGGTAATGTGCGCTACAGTACTTGAGTTACTTATACAAGCATTTATAGATAATTGGAAACCTGTACTCCGAATATGTTTACTATTTATTCGGCTGCATAAGTCTTTGAATTTTCAGCTATACATTTTTTTTTCTCTCTTTCATAACTTTATTCACGATATCTAAACAAGGCTATAAATACTCCGAATATGTTTACTGTTTATTCGGCCGCATAAGTCTTTGAATTTTCAGCTATACATTTTTTTTCTCTCTTTCATAACTTTATTCACGATATCTAAACAAGGCTATAAACTAACGGAGACATGATGTTTTTCTAAACATTTTTAACCCCTTTCTTTCCCTGTACAAAAATAACACAACGATTCTTTCCCTATACAAACATTGTGTATAAAGAAAAATTTGTTCTCATCAATAGTCAAACAAATAACTTCATAGATTAATAAAATAATCTTGTCTTCCATTAAACGTTAAAGCAAAATATGTCAAGAATATTCAAAAGTCATGCCCGCCCATCGGGCAGCAATCATTCGAGCTTCTATGACTACTCCACGAAGAGAGAAAGCCATAATCATCCACTAACCCGCCTTGTTTCAACTGAAACAAGGCTGATCCACGTCGAGGTCATCAGCGGTGCAGCTTCAGTTACTCAAAGGAGGATACGAACTCATATCGCTACCATGGTATAATGTACTAAAGGTGCTACATACATCCATTGTGTTTGATTTTCTACTTGCTTTATACTAATTAGTACCCTTGGAGAATCTCATGTTTTTGTTTCCTTTACATAAATGCCAATATACACATAAAGTAATACTGAATATGCATATTGTAGGTAATTGCATATAAGTATTAAACTATAAAGAATCTCATGTCGTTTTTGGAGTTAACTATATAGAAGTACAAATATAGAACTGTTTATGAAACAAGCTTTGTAGCTCTAAACATCATCAATATAGAAAATATAGAGTGAAGATATCTTTTAGTCTAACTTTGTTGTTCTGTGGCATATATGCAGATTCGACCAGATCGTCAAACCTTATATTGGAGTGCTACGTGGCCAAAAGAAGATGAGTTACTTGCAAGCAGTTCCTTTATAATCCGTACAAAGTAAGTGCCCTTTATATTTGGTTTAACAATTTTTGTGGACATAAGCGACTATAATCATTTTGTATAAGCGAGGTTTTAATTGATGAATCACTTTTAGTTCATTTTATCATACTTGAGTCTTATCTCGTCGTAATGTGAAATTGAGTGTGGGCTCTTGAAACAAATTATCGTGCAATTTGATTCCATAAGCTAGCTCTTTCTTTGCAAGAAAGTGGTATGCTTAAATAAATTTTAGGTGATTATATTGTATGCATTATTGTTGAAGAATTACGAGGAGAAAAACTCAGAAACAAATGCTATATGCCTCTATTAGGAGCTGCTGTTTTGAAGTTGATGACAACTACAAAATTTGCTATTGGTACCGGAGTTTCTACGATCAGCTCTACTTCTATGAGTTGCTGAAAAAAAGGTACCGAGGCTATTAGTTTGATTACTTTTATATATTGTAGGGTCAGTTACTTATGTCATATTATCAGTTACTTATGTCATATTAACCTTTCAAACAGTTACTTATGTCATATTAACCTTTCAGACCATATAATTTCCCATGTATAAATGAACATGTTCACCAAGGAGGAATCGTGGTAGTTCCGAGATCGTGGTGCATAGCCGTAAGGTTCATTAAATAAGAAAGTAGGAAGACATAACAAATTTTAAATAAAGGTTAGATTCCCATAAGAGACATATTCTTTCTATCATCATAGGTTGATCACAAATAATTATTGTTTATAACTTGTAAGTTTCAAAGAATACCGCCATCACTCCCTGACCCGATTCAAGGTAACCATCATAAGTATCTCTATATATATACTATTTGATTGGGACAAAACATTCATGGATTTGGGTGTTTCAAGAAATGGCTTTGGAAGCTATCCGTTATCGTGCGCTCACTTCAATGCTTCACCAGGTAACTAACTAAATTTTTGTTATTTATATTGTTTCTTAGCATATATGCTCACCTAAGATGATTAACTTGGCTACCTAAATTTCTTTTCCATTTTGATGGCCCATAATTACCAGTAAGAGGGTATTATTTTCTAGGATTTTTTAAATCTAGAAAAGCTCATAAGCCTGTTTTTCCCGCCTAATAGGGGTTGTTTCTTTTAAACTTTATTAGGGAGCTTTTTCAAATTTAAAAGCTCAGCCTTATGAGCTTTTCAATGTGATCTTATGGCTTATTTGAGTTCATAAGCTCAAGTTGATAAGCTCATAAGCCCAAAAATTTGAGCTTATGAGCTTTTCAAAAGTTAAATATGCCCATCAGCCGGCCAAATAAGCTTAAAAACACCCACTTAAATAAGATATAAGCTCAAGTTGATAAGTTGATAAGCCGGAAAACTGAACTTATAAGCTTTTTCAGTTTCAAAAAAACCCATAAGCCCTAGAGAAGCTAATCCAAACACCCCTTAAGCGTGCCTATTATCTTGTGATATAAAGCATCATCACTTGCATCTATTTGGCTTTAAATATTTTCTCATAGATATGCATTGTACAATTCGTAGTAATGTACAATAATTAGAGTGTAAACAGAGTCAGGTTAGGACTATATATGTATATAAATATTTTCCATTGCCAAACTACCGTTTTGATCTTGATGATAAACGCCCACAGAGGGAGGTAATTTCATTCAATAAGGCATGCTCAATTAATCTCACATTTTTGTCTTATTATTTTAAGTTCCGCACCATCTGTTTATTTCTTACTTAGAGGATGTATGGGATTGCAATTACTAAGTGCTTATTGGCTTATTTCATTTCCTGAAATAAAAAAGCACTTCTGAAGTGTTTGGATTACTTATGGCTTAATTGCGTTTATTTTGATGAATTAAGTACTTTTCAACAAGAACATGGGGAGATGCTTATTTGGAAGTGCTTATAAGCTATAAGCATAAGCCAAAACTATGCAATCGCAAACACCACCATAACTGTGTTCTTCATCTTTAATTGGACTGACTACTTCAAGATAAGTAGAATAGTAGATATCATTCTGGTTGTAATTTGTTTAATTACCTCTTTAAATAAAATCTATTAAAGCATGCTTCTAGAATATTATTTCTGAAGAAGTCTAGATTTAGCAGTGTTAGTCTGCACTATATTTATCTAAGCACTTCTATGCGAATACAAGTTTATTTAGTATATTATATCCTGTTGAATGCCAATCTTTATATTTATTATACTAAAAGTATCTGTAATTACAGGTTTCTTTACCTCAAGGGTTGCAAAGGAGAGTTGACGCTCATTTAAGGGAATACCAATCTCACAAAGCAAAGTTTATGAATTGTTCTCAAAATAGTTTGATTTCAAAGACTAACAACAATGGTAGCAATGCTACAGATGAATCACTCTTTGAGCTACCCGAGCTTCCTCCACAGAGCCACGTGGCGTTGGAGAAAGTCCTTTCGTGAAGTAGTTTGCAATTCCAGAATGAGCAACAAGCATGGCAGGTTCAATACCCTAACTGATTTGACAACTTGATTTAGTTTTCTAACATCTTTCTAGATGCTATTATTTAAGCTTACGAGGAAATGGTAGATTAGTTTTTGGATAAGTTTTCAGCTCAATTGGACATTAACCTCCCTCATTTTGTTATTACAAGACGCTGATCAGTGCATTTATTTTATCTGTAGCGTTTAATATGTACAAAAGTTTCAAATACTAATATAAAATGCTCACCGTTATAGGATTCTTCAAGGTTGGAGGATGATACACTCCGTTTAAGCCTCCCCGCTACAAAGAGAGAGATGCTATATTAAATGCTATCTCACGTAATCGTATCTCGTGGTATGATATTTCATTTTGTCGATGGTTCATTTTCATGAATGTTTTTGATACCTTTAAAACTTTAATTATGAATCAAAATTTAACATTGTTAAAAGATATTGAAATAATATAATTTTATTGGTTGTTATAGTACAATCTTGATGCTTAGTACTTTTATAGGTTGTTATAATCTCGGTGAAACCGGTTGTTATAATCTCGTTCATCTTTTCTTTATGTGCTAGATTGGCCACGAGAGAGGTGGTGCTTGTCTAATGAAGAAGTGCATTGATAAAGCCGCCGAGATGCGATTAGGTCGGTCATTGCCCTTGACCATTTGAAGAACTATATCTACATTGAAGCGGATAAAGAGGCCCATGTCGAGAGGTACGCCTTTAGATCACATGAACATATGTGTTGGTTGTATTGACAAGAAGTTTTATGAGCAGGTTATATGATTCTTCCGTCAGCTTGCAAGGGTATGTAATATATTTACTCACAAACAAGATTTTCTTTGGTCCCTATAAAGGAAATGACCGATGCTTTGTCATTGAGAGCAAAGAAATTGATATCTCAAGGGACACTTGGGTCGAATGAAGATTGGAACATACAAAGGGAACCTTGCAAAGGTAATAGCCTTTTTCTTTTCTTCTTGACGGGATTAGTCAAGTTAACAAGCCTCTTCTCTTGTAGGTTGTGGATATGGATAATGTGAGATGAGAGTCACCGTGAAGTTAATTCCAAGGATTGACTTACGTGCTTTGGCAAACAAATTGGTATGTCTATTATGTCTTGGCCAAGACCTCTCTGTATTTACCATGTATAGGGGTTTCAGATTTCTCTAGCTATCTAATATTTTTACTGTTAATCTGCAAATTGTTTCTAATTTTTAATTTTAGCTTAAATTTAGATAATAATAAAAAGGATACTTGAAAGAATAGGCAGCGAAGTATCGAATCCTTGACATAAGGGTTTTAGGACATGGATCCTTCCTGTTGGACTATTAGCCATTTGTTTTCAGTGTCCATCGCATTAGATATTTAAATTGGGTACAGAAAATTAATCTTATTCTTAATACAACAATGTGTGTGATGCTTAATGTTAGTTCTCATTACTTAATCACTGAGTGTTTTTTGTTGCTTGTAAATTCTCCAACACAATACATATCAGTAGAGGATACAAGAGGGCTGGGTATCCAGTCAAAATGCGCAATTCTTTGGTATTTGTTCGACCCAAACACGTATTTTTGAACTTCTTCGTAAGTAATTAGTGTGTCGATATGTTAGCAAAGTTATATATTCTTGTGATTGTAGTTTTTTCGATTAAGCGGTTTAAGAGGTTTGCGATCATAATTTACTTTGAGCTTCTTTTGACCTGTTTGATTTTAAGCTGAAGATTTTGACTTTACCCCTTTGACACATTATATATTGAAGATGACTGAATCGACCTAATTTAGAAGTTAATGGTTCGAAATGTTCCGCCTTTACATTTAAGTGACTATATGTTTGCAAAGACGTGTAGAAGTAGCCAATAAGTTGTTGAGCATTGTTGAAAGTGTTCTTGCGTCCCATTTCAGGAATGTAGGGAAGTTCAGAAGAAGAAGACATTTACCCCTCCACCGCGTTTTATGAATGTTGATGAAGCTAGGTAGGTTCATTTTTTGTAATGTTTTGTTACACTTCATTTACTGGTGGGCATTAAATTATTCATCTTTTCTTACGGCTAGCCAATGCTATTTATGAACCGAGGTATATGAGATTTATTTTGACTGTTTTATTGTGCTTAGACATAGCCATTTGGGGCATTGCTTTGGCCCACTGATATATTCTTACTACTATGTATTGTCGTTACGTTACTAGACTTTTGATGTGCACGATCTTGGTAAAAGTTCAATTGTACTCTATATTATATGAAATCAAATCGAGATGTGTACTGAATTCCATTTTCTGCTAGGGTGTTCAATACAAGGTTCATAATGCGGGTCGTGCGGTTCCTATGGATCAACCAAAGGCAACTTCGAGCATGTTACGAAGTGGATGAAGGGATCACTTTCTAAAAGTGTAGCTGAGCCAGAATGCATTGCTTCTTCCAGGTAATGTGCTGCAACTATCCATGGACCATATAAGGGCTTTTTTGCTCTTTATATGTGTTTTTTTAATCTGTATTATATTGTCAATGTATGTGCATGGTGTTAATGGAGTTAGATATGATGACCCAGATCAAAATTTGATGTTTTGATATTGATTTTGTTAAGAAATAATAGTTGTAGCATGAATTTTGGGCCAAATTGTGCATGGGTCGGTTTAACTGATATTTTGGGTGTGAGGGGTATAATAGTAATTTCAATGCGTGAAACCTTAGATAGATCAAGATGCATATATGGGCATTGGTTTAAAACCGTGGTTTGCCAATTAATTAAGATATGTATCTCTTTTTTTGGGTAGCTTACATATTGCAGAGTACTACTAATTTAAGGTGAACCTGAATTGGGAAAATCTCATCACCTCATCCGCTGATGAATGTAGTTAGTGACTGAATGTGTGGTTGGGGTAAAATAGGTGAAAGGTGCAAGCCTCTATGCGTGCTTATGAATTTTACCAGAAATAATTGAACATGTGAGATATTGAAATACCCAATTAATTGATATTCTTGTGCTTAATATTGCTTTTGTTATGGATCTCTAATTGCATCCAAATCTGATTCAAGTTTAACATGTCCCAAGTTTAATATTGACATTTTCTTATATTCGGAAGACCATCTATAATAATGCTGACTTTGTCTTCTAGCTTGCTTGATTCCTTTTTCTGGACTAGAAACCGTGGTAGTCGATAGTTAATGTGGTATCTTATCTAAGTTGTGCATACTAGATGTTTGGTTTTGTCCTGGGAAACATATTTCTACAAGAATATTTTGGGCTTGGTAGACCCTTTCCCATTTTGAGTCACTGTATAGTAATGGCCTACTTAATAATATCAAGCACATTGATATTTCTGCCTACTGAGTCCTTGATGTCCCCTATGTGTTTGCCAATAGTTATTGTACACCTACACTGTGAAACATCATTGATGTTTAATTTGCTTCATTTTACATTTAACTTATATTAGTTGATGCTTTTGGTTGTATATTAACAAAGGTCTCGATATTTGACAATCTAATGAAGATGACATCCGGTTGTCCTTTCGGGGTGATGTATATCGTTGTTACTAGTCGTTAGTAGTTTATCCGATTTTCAAGTAATTTTTTCGGTCATTTTATAAACATCTAACCTTCCAATGACTGAGGAACTCACTTTCTTTGTTTCTCTTCAATTACAGCCGAGGTTGTGGCAAGATCTGCAACATGGCTTAGCAGAGGCCTTTCTTGTGTTTGTGCTCAGAGTAGAGAAGATGATTCTCGCCCGTCATTTGATTTGACACCTGCCCAGGTCCTGTTTAAGTATAACAGTTAATAAATATGTCTGATTTTGTTTATACAGTAACATTTATGCTCATAACGACTATTCTTTATGCTTGGTAACTTTTAGTGTTGGATTTACAATAAACATAATAAGTGCCTAATAACATCATGCTCGTAGATGATCTTGGCTATATAAGTATTGCTGTTGAATAGTAAGTCGAAACATAGTTTACAAATCGAGTAGTCTGTAGCACTAAGAAGCATGTTTTGTTGTTAAATTTGTTTACATGTGCGTGTGACTGGTAGAATCTCACATGGATTATTATATAGTTGTATAGAGCTGTTAGGAAATATATGGTTGGCGGACTTACTCAAAAGTTATAGTATAAAAAATATATCATCTATCATCTAAATCGAGGCCACATGAGATGATTCTAAGCTTATTAAATTCTCACTAGCTGATCACCCAAGCTTTTGTCATTAACGTTATTGTTCAGGTCATATATTGGCTGAAAGAGAATAGGAAGGAAAAAAACCTTTTGCAATTTCTGATTCTCATTCTTGAATCATCGAATAATGATATTGAAAATGTGTATGGGTTTTATCCTTTTTCACATTGCTTATGCTATTGATTTATGATGCGCACCAAGTTTTCTTGAAAATTTGAATGGGAAGATACGCCGAGATATGTTGTGGCACAGCTTATGCATCGAAATTAGTGATATATTTGCTTACACAACAAGCGCTCGCTCCCGATGATGCAGCCGTGTTATGAGTACTAGAGAGAGAAGGTAATCAATCATGCCCGAGTACAAGACTAGATACGTAAGACTCAAAGGTTAGCGTAGCATAGATTTTCGGTCTTCATGAATGATAACTATAAAATTCAAACTTTCATCAATGCAAATGATTCTTTATCGTGAACCCGATAGTCGATGGTCATGATGATGAGGGTGATGTTGATGCTTGAAAACAATTTAGCTATCCTCAAGAAAATAGCAACATGGGGCATGAAATGGGCATGTAAGTCATAGAGTCTTGTAAAGGCGCACATGACACCGAAAATTTTGAACTGATGGTTGTCTAAGCTAGAGGTGGTGAAATGGGCACTTTGTATAACGTGTCAAAATGGTTACTTTCTGATATTGTGATTCCAAGCATATAAATGTTTTTCGAACCCATGTGGATCGTTTTATGTGTAGTTGGAATTGACTTAATCCCATTTTGACCAGTTAGACATGATACATACAACATTACGCATTTGTAAATAAATAAATATGTTGAAACTACCGCCTATACTCTATATTATCTTAATCAAGCCTTCATCGCTAACAAGCTCTGCTACGTAATAGCTTGACATTGTTTATATATCCATTTGGTGTTTGTGGCAGTGACCACATCAGAAAATGAGCAGAAGGCACCGGAGCTTTTAGGCCACGGGGAAGACGAACGCACTATTAATTCTTTTTAATACAGCTTTAAATTAAGCTATAATTCCTAACTTGGATGATGTACTAATTACTTAAAACCAATATACAAGTTCAAGTCGCATACTTTAATTCATGGAGTTCAATAAACACGATTGACTTTGTATGTTTAAAAATAACAAAAAAAAAAAAATCTCTTTTAAAATAAAAATAATTAAAATGTACGTCAAGCTCACCTTTTTTAATTTTTTTAAATGTAAACTAATACCATAACAAAATTAAATAAACTTGATGACCTTAAAAATATTCTTAAGTTAAGCGACACCATTAAAAAATTCTTAAAATTTTGTAGACGTAAACTAATACTATATAACAAAATTAAATAAAATCGATGTGCTCGAAATTAATTTTCCGTTAATCGACACTATAAAAATTATAATTATAAGTCATACCCGCCCATCGGACGGGTTTTGACACTAGTATATATATATATATATATATATATATATATATATATATATATATATATATATATATATATATATATATATATATATATATATATATATATATATATATATATATATATATATATATATATATATATATATATATATTGATTTGCGTTCATGTGGTGAACACTTTAAAATGAAACACAATAGGCACCAATGGAAATGTGACAAGTGGGTTTATTTAGAAAAAGAAAAAGAAAACTAAATTAAATGTCTCATTTAACTATAAGAGCGGGAGAATGCGGTGGTGCCAAACTTGGTGCCAACGAGTTTATATGACGCAAGCTTAGCACACCGATACCCTCGTCGGCGCCAAAGTCCTCGCGCCAAAACTAACCACCAATTTTTTTCTTTCTTTTTTTTTTTTTTTAAAACAATAGCCGTTGGAATTTAAACCAAACGGCTAGTTTTTGGTTTTTTTGAAATTTTGACCTCTTTTTACCACTTTTACCCACTTTCAAATCCTATATAAACCTTATCACTTATACCACTTCACACACACTTCAAATACATCTCAACTTCAATATTTTTCAAGAAATGAATCCCAACAACACCCCTTGGATCAATCGAATGCTTAACGATCCATCGAACCAAATGATCGGTTCGTCTTGAATCGAATCGAACACCAAACAACAATACTTTCCTTCGCTTTTCAACAAAACTCATCGTCAATCCCGGCGAATAACGCTTTGTTTTCTCAATGGAAAATGCAACAACAACAACAACAAAACGAATCACAACCAAGATTGTCCCACCAATCGTTCCACCTTGTTGACGAATCCGAATCCGAAGAGAAGCGGTCATCCCGACCCCACGTCCAAAAAAACAAAATGAAGGAACCGTGAAGGCAAAGAAAACGAAAAAGCAACCAACAACGAAGAGGAAGCGAGACCCAAAGAACGATCGCGTAACGCATGGACCGACCAAGAAGAACTACTTTTGCGCAAACTTACATTGAAGTATCCGAGGATCCAAAAGTCGGTGCGGATCAAGGTAATGAAACGTTTGGTATAAAGTTTTGGAAGCTTACAACAAGGAAGCAAAAACAAAAGTTTGTAACTCGTGCAAGAACATGCTTCGGAAAGTGGACTCGATGAATCGTTGTGTCGGGAAGTTTAATTCGATTGTGAATGAAACGGTTTGTTATGAGTGGGGAGAACGATATGGATTTCATGGAACGTTGCACACTTTGTACAAACGATATCATGGCGATTTTAAACATTCGTCGGCTTGGAAGTTTTGAAGGACAAGCATAAGTGGAAAAATCGGACTCAACAAATGCAAGGCGTAATCGTCTTGGGTTACTGAAGAGGATCCCGAGCATTTGGACCGACGCATTGCCAAGGCGGACGGGGTGTACCGGATCGAAGAGCCAACGTTCGTCTAACTCGACCGCAAGTTCCGGTTCAAACCCGAAATGTTTTCTAAATGATGGAAAACAATACGAGTTGGAGCGAAAAATGAAGCAAGATGTTCTTGAGCGGGAGTCTCGGCGGTCGATTTAATCGAAACTCAAAGGATAGCCGAAGATATGCTGGTGCTATCTATGGACACAAAGCACGCTCGATCCGATGACGCTGCAATCGTGAGGGCCCAACAAGCACGGATCCCGCAAAATATTCACAAGAATAATTATGTTATGTTTTTTAAGTTTATTGTTTTTTATTTCTTGTAATGTTTTTTTTATGAATAAAGTAATTTTAGGATATATTGTTTTAAATTTTATAAAAAATAAAAATAAAAATTGAGTTTAGCACCGTAAATTCGGTGCCAACGGATACCCTGAAATGTGGTGCCAAGCAGGTTTACGGTGCCAAACTCAAAAGCTGACGACGTGGCGGTTTAGCACGAGCTTGGCACCACACTTTGGCACCACTGTACCCAGTGCTCTAAGGGCAAATGAGTAATTGTTTACCCCAATAATTATTCTTATGCCTATCATAATCTCCTCATCCAAAAAAAACAGAACACAGATCTGGGTTTCTTCTCTCGACCCGCCGACAAACTCCCGCCACCTGTATCTACCCGCAAATCTGCATTGCAATCACTGGTTTTATTGGTGACATACACTCGACATGTTTACGATTAACGCCGATCGGCTCTAACGATTTCGACGAGTAGATCAGATGATTCAAGCGATCGGTTTGAAAGATTTGTTTAATAAAAGCTTGATCTTTATTTGTCAATCTTAATTTAATATGTTTTGATAGGTGAGTAACGTGACTTTCGTAAAGACGTGCTAACGTCGTCTTCAGTTGAAAGATTTGTTTATTTTGCTTTGTTTAATATTTGACTGAAACAAGATGAGCCTTAATTGTATAAAAGGTATATGTTAGTTTTATTCTCATCGGATGTATCATATGAGTCATATTATGACTATCTAGTTAATATATATATATATATATATATATATATATATATATATATATATATATATATATATATATATATATATATTTTATGTCAATTCAACTTTCTTAATTGTTTTATCATCGAGGGGGCTTAGGTCCGCCGCAACCGGTATTGATCATGCACGTAAATGGGCAAACGTTGTCTACACTCTACAGTGTGTTTAGTGTATAATGTATACTATGAGCTCGAAATAGGAACAAATTTTATAGAGCTATCATCGATAGTTGGCTGTGCTCATTTGTTAGAGCACTTACATCCTTAACGCCAAAACGACGTTAATCCCCCCAATAACGGCGTTATTGCGTTATTACCCTGGAAGTGCAACATTATCACGCCGTTGGTCCCCGGCGTTTAGGGCTAAAAGCGGCGTTACGGGGCTAACGCGCGTTACATATTAAAAAATTCATTTCACCCCTACACCATTTCAAATAAATTTTCACTTACACCCCTCAACCTATTCAAATTCAAATTTAAATTATCTTGGTCAATTTTGGGTGGGATAAATTCAAATTTAAATTTGAAATTTAAAATCAAATATGAGCGGATTTATTCAATTTCAAAATCAAAGCGCTATATATACAACTCTACCAGAGTTGTTAACACACAACTTACACACACAACTCACACACAAAAATGTCTCGAAAGATTTTTCTCAAGAATTTCCGACTGGATGTCACACCCCAAATTACATTTGCGTGAATGGAATTCACAGGGCTTGACTGTCATAGCACCATAATCACGAGTTACATTGAGCGACCTAAAGTGTCGTTTGGAAAATACATCGTTTGATTTAATAAAACAATCGAGTTTACAAAGTAGGTCCCAAATGTAAATCAACGTGCGGAAATAAGTTTGTTACAATTCAAACGATGTTTTAAAATACGTAAAACCCAGTGAGACACGTCGTCACCACGACTCCATGATGTGTCCAAATGCATGCCATGAAGTGAATGCCTTAGATACGAGATAAAACATGCTAAAAGTGTCAACACAAAGGTTGAGTGAGTTCATAGAGTTTGTTTTGAAATGTAAAGCCTTTAGAAATCGTTTATGCGACAAAGGCATTGTGAATCCACTCGGTTCAAGTCCGCCCATACAAAACTTGCAACTGTGTGTTCACAACCCATTGCCAAGATATGTATAGTCAATGATAATCCCAAGACATTCAACAATGATAATCCCAAGACAATGATAATCCCAAGACATTCGGCACAATGATAATCCCAAGACATTCGGTCAATGATAATCCCAAGACATTCGGTCAATGATAATCCCAAGACATTCGGTCAATGATAATGACATAGGATATGACTAAACTTTAAGTTCGATTGAAGCATGTGGTTTGCAAATAGATATGAATGTCATAAAGATGATGAGCATGTATCTCCCCAAAATGATTATGAAAGCAAGTAAAGGTAGGGGCTATGAAAACTCACTGATAATCCGTAAGAGTTTAAAGTACTTGTGAAAGTAAAAGAAAACAGTTTGAGCATGTATCTCCCCCAAAAGTAATTCAAAACGTATAAAGGTAGGGGCTATGAAAACTCACATGGACAATAATGCGATGGCAAAAGTGGATACAGCGAGGTATAGCGTGAATCTCGTAAATGACCTATTACGAATGATATGATATGTAATGAGTTGCAATGTAATGTTATGCATGCACCAGTATGTTATTTATACCATTTACGGGTTTTGAAAATATTACTCGTCGTTGAAAATACTCTTTGACGTCTTGACCCTTCAAAATGACTTTACATGTTTTCGTCAAAATGTCATCCTACAATGGTTTTATAACGATTTTGGTGAAATTACTACTTTTCGTCGCAAAACAATGTCGTCGGAATTTTCTTGAAATTAACAAAATGGCTTTGGAAAACTAGCAAGTAAAGCGGTGTCGTCGATCGTTAGAAACGAACTCGACGGTTTTGGAAAGTTTGTATCGATATCTAAAAGTTTCAGTTCGGGAGTTTTCGTCAAAAGGTCTCGATCATAAAGATATCAAAGGCTAAAGTTGGTGGTTTTGCTAATTGTGTGCGAGAAAATAAGTTTCGCCAATGTTTGAACATCCGTAAATAATTTATTATGACTCCGCTTGACAAACGGCTTTTTGTTTTGGAAAATATGGCGGTGAACTTGATTTTACTAGAAGACATTTCGTTATAAAAGTTCTACAACCTTGTTAAAAACAACCGCAAACATAGCCTTTGACTAACGAAATACTTGTAACGTAAAAATAATATAGTTTTTCGAGAAAATAATATTCTGCAACTTTATAAAAGCGTGCATATATTTGTCGTTTTAAATCCGTTTTCTACGTAAAATATGTCCTTAGCTTCGTATCGAAGTAAACTAATATATTTTTGAGAAGTCGAAATAATTTGTGAAGCTTAAGGCTCGTTTTTGACCCGAAATATGTAAAAACTGCTTGCTGAAATTTTCTGAAAAATGTACGTTTCGTCGTCAAACTTTAAAAATTCACCACGGCTTCGTTATAACTCCGTTTTTATCCGTTCAAAAGGCCACGGATTCGTTTTAAAGTATATTTTCTAAAAATCAAGGCCAAAGTTTCGTACCATCAGTGGGTTTTTCCAGAATTTCGAAACAAGGACAGAACCTTAAAATATAGTTTACGAAAATAGTTTTTCTCGGACAAAACCTATTCTAATCCCTTCAAATCAACTCCAAAGCTAATCTAATCCTACCATACACCCTCTTAGGGTGTCATGGGTTCCTAATCACCATCAAGACCAAAGAATAACTTGGGAATAATTATAGGATGACTATAAATATATATAAGTTCTAAAATCATGAAATAAATGGTATAAATCACAATACATGCATATAAGCTCCAAAAATGATAAGAAACATATGAAAATGATAAGGAAACTTAAAAATGATAAGAATATGCTTACTAGTGAAAATGAAGAGGTGTAGGTAACAAAGGATTAAACTTAAATATCCTTGGTTTTTATTTCAAAACCATGAAAAGGATATGTTCTAGGTTGTTTAAACACTTGAAGTTGCAAAATTTTCTTGATCCTTGGTTCTTCTCTATGTGGCGGTTCTTAGTGAGCAAAAGAGAGAGAAAATTTGTTTTACACTTTGATAATATGAGATGTATGTGAAATAATGAGGTTAAAAGACTTTTGTAGCAAGGATGAAATGTTAGACATGAACCATACATCATTTAAGACTTACCCTCCCTTGGCGGATTTTGGGAGGTTTGTCTCTCAATATATTTTTTTTTTAAAATCATTTACTTGCATTATTTGTGTATTAATTTGTAGAAAAAGTAAGTAATATGTAAATAATTTGTACAAGTAAAGGAAATTGGGAAATTTTGGTACAAGTAAGTTTTTAGTAAATCAAAATAGATTGTATTGAGGTGATAAAAATTGTAAAAATACTTTCCTTGTGAAAATCGGGTGATAAAATAATTATCGTAAAATTTTTAAGAAAGACGACGTAATAATTAAACTTTAACGATTAAAATACCAAATAAATGTGAAACACTAGGAAAACTAAAAGTATAGTTTTTATGAACTAAATGTAAGTTTAAAAATACCTCGGGATCATTTTTGAAAGTAACGGGTTAAACAATCAAAATAAAAACTCACGCGATAAAAATTATGAAATATAAAAATTTACGCGTTGAAGGTGAAATGAAATGTCGTGAATGAACTAATGAGATGCTCATGATGTCAATGAAATGTAGACTAATCATAGTCCATATGAAATGTACGTGATGTCATGATCATGAATTCGCCGCTAAACCTCCAAGGTTACGCGAATTTGAAACAAGTAAACCAAGTTTACTAAAATGTTGAAATAATGAGACATGAATTGTTTGAAATGACACGAAAGCACGGGTTGTCACATTCGCCCATCAAAAAGGAATTCGGTCCACGAATTGATCGTTATTAGTCTATCGGGTTTAGGGTTTGAGGTAGTAAACTTTCCCATTTCGAGCAAAACCCTCAAAGACTTTGTGGTAACCGATTTTACTTAATCTCACAACTCATCAAACAAGAACTGTCATGAGATTAGGCTAAATCGGTTTAGGTAACAACTTGTTTCTAGCTCGATCTTTGCAACTCATCAAACAAGAAGCGTCACGCGGATCAAGCGGAAACAAGTGGTTTGAAAAAAATCTTTTGAAAATTTGGCTCGATTCGAATTGCTTACTCATATAAGACTACTACTCCCTTCATTGCATGATTCTTCTGAATTAGACATAGGTGATCGGGCTATGTATAATTTAGGAGTAACTATGCAATGCTTGGACTAATCGACTCATATGTTGTTTGGTGTTGAGTCAATCGATGTTAAAATTGTGATGAACATCGAGGAGAGAAGACATGGAGAAGTGTCGTTAAAATGATAGTTAAAGTAACAAGAATAAAGACCCACTTAAATGATAACAAATCGGAAAGAAAATAAAGTACGATAGATGAGAATATTTTACAACGAGTGGTTTAGCAAAAGTAGTACATCTTTAAGTTATAAAGTTTCGGATACGATGATTAGACATAAACTTGGTACGACATAGTACATAAGGAGAAATAAAACATTAGTTTCGAACTTCTTGGTCTTCCGCGTCGTTGATACCTTGACGGGCTCCTCCTCCTCCTTCTAACATATATACATTCCATGAGCACCTTCGACTTGTTGACCTTGGTTTTGAGGACATTGACTTGATAGTGTCCTTGCTCCCACATCGAAGCACGTAACTATGGTCTTGCCTCTACAATTCACGGCATGGTGTCCTAGTTTTTGGCACTTGTAGCACTTAACAGGACAAAGTCCCGTGTGATGATACTTACATCGATTACATAATGGGTAGGTTCGGCATAACCTCGCCTTCTATTGGTGCGACAACATAAACCATTGCGTCTCTTGCCCTCTATTCATTGTTGATGATGGTTAGTGTTACGGTCTTGATTGTTGTTATTGTAACCTCCTCGGTCATTTTCCCATTTTCTTTTGTTGTTGTTGATTTGGTTATCGGTGTTGTTGTCATTGTTTTGGTTATTGTAGTAGTTGGTGCGGTTGTTGGGGTTGTTGTTGTTTTGGTTGGTGTTGGGGTACTTGCCTCTCTTCACTACAGGCCATTAGCTTTTGAGTCAATCGAATAGCTTCCTCAATCGTTTGCGGGTCGAAGAAGTCACATCGCCTTGAATAATTTCGGAAGTCCCCGATAAAAGCCTCTAGCAACTTCTCATTATCGAAACCATGGACGGGCATAACAACCAATTCTTGAAATCTCCGTATGTAAGTGTCAATATCGTACCCAATGGTTACTAATTCATAGAACTCCGTCTCCAACTTTTTGATTTCCGTGACGAGGACAAAACTTCTTAGTTACCAAACTCTTGAATTGCTCCCAAGTAAGCTTGAAAGCATTCTCCATCCCAATCGGTTGAGCATAAGAATTCCACCACGATAATGCTCCATCGAGTAATGTGCTCGTAGCAAATTTAACTTTACTATCATCCGGACGGTTACATAGCAAAAACATCGATTCAATCTTTCAAACCATCGAACCATTCTTGTAGCTCCTCGGCACCTCTAAATTTCGTGGGCTCACAACTTTTGAAATCCTTGTGCGAACATTTCTTAACTCCGGATCCTCCGGCATTTCGATAGCAGCAGCTAGCCTAGCGGCTCTGACGATCATGACCTCGGCGGCAGCGGCCCACCGTTCCTTTCAACTCTTAGAGCATTAGCAATCTTGTCATTCACTAACCACGAATAGCCGCTTGGGTCATTTCAAGCTGTAGCTTTCTTCGGTGCCATATCTTCTTCAAAACAAGAGGAAATGTGAGACGTAGCAAAATCCGATGTTAATAATAAGCGCTTCAAAGAAATGTGATAAGAAATGATAGATTTGAGGTTATGTTTCAAAAATGATCGACGGGTTCCGAAAAGATGGGTTATGAGGTGTTGTAAGTGCTTCAATGTATGATGGTTTAGAGACTTAATGTGTGAATAAAGTGTAACTCGACATGTTAGTGGTGAAACAAAGGAGTGAGAGCGACTTCGCCCTATTTAAAGTTTATCCCGGCATTCGACGTTATCGGTGATGAATCAGCTGATGTGAAATTGTGATAGGGAATGACAAGGAATTCTCCACGTTAAAGTATGGGGAAAAGATAATGGAATGGGCATTTAAGGGCATCCATGTGACAATCGATATGAAATGAAAGTAAATAACTCGAAAAATGTGCGTAATGACCGCATGTAAAGTGAACCGCACTTATGATGAAATGATGAGATGCTATGATGATGTAGTTATAGTCTAGGGTCAATGATGCAACCTAGTTCTCTATAAGCGAAGCTCGATACCAATCTGTCACACCCCAAATTACTGCTTTCTGTGAATGGAATTCTGGGGCTTGTTGTCATAGCATCATAATCACGATTATATTGAGCGACCTAAAGTGTCGTTTGGAAAATACATCGTTTGATTTAATAAAACAATCGAGTTTACAAAGTAGGTCCCAAATGTAAATCAACTTGCGGAAATAAGTTTGTTACAATTCAAACGATGTTTTAAAGCACGTAAAACCCAGTGAGACGCGTCGTCACCACGACTCCATGATGTGTCCAAATGCATGCCATGAAGTGAATGCCTTAGATACGAGATAAAACATGCTAAAAGTGTCAACACAAAGGTTGAGTGAGTTCATAGAGTTTGTTTTGAAATGTAAAGCCTTTAGAAATCGTTTATGCAAGAAAGGCATTGTGAATCCACTCGGTTCAAGTCCCGCCCATACAAAACTTGCAACACTGTGTTCACAACCCATTGCCAAGATACGTATAGTCAATGATAATCCCAAGACATTGAGACAATGATAATCCCAAGACATTCAAGACAATGATAATCCCAAGACATTCGGTCAATGATAATCCCAAGACATTCGGTCAATGATAATCCCAAGACATTCGGTCAATGATAATGACATAGGATATGACTAAACTTTAAGTTCGATTGAAGCATGTAGTTTGCAAATAGATATGAATGTCATAAAAGATGATGAGCATGTATCTCCCCAAACATTTATGAAAGCAAGTAAAGGTAGGGGCTATGAAAACTCACGTAATCCGTAAGAGTTTAAAGTACTGTGAAAGTAAAAGAAAAGCAGTTTGAGCATGTATCTCCCCAAAGTAATTCAAACATTATAAAGGTAGGGGCTATGAAAACTCACATGGACAATAATGCGATGGCAAAAGTGGATACAACGAGGTATAGCGTGAATCTCGTAAATGACCTATTACGAATGATATGATATGTAATGAGTTGCAATGTAATGTTATGCATGCGCCGTATGTTATTTATACCATTTACGGGTTTTGAAAATATTACTCGTCGTTGAAAAATACTCTTTTGACGTCTTGACCCTTCAAAATGACTTTACATGTTTTCGTCAAAATGTCATCCTACAATGGTTTTATAACGATTTTGGTGAAATTACTACTTTTCGTCGCAAAACAATGTCGTGAATTTTCTTGAAATTAACAAAAATGGCTTTGGAAAACTAGCAGTAAAAGCGGTGTCGTCGATCGTTAGAGAACGAACTCGACGGTTTTGGAAAGTTTGTATCGATATCTAAAGTTTCGAGTTCAGGAGTTTTCGTCCAAAAGGTCTCGATCATAAAGATATCAAAGGCTAAAGTTGGTGGTTTTGCTAATTGTGTGCGAGAAAATAAGTTTCGACCAATGTTTGAACATCCGTAAATAATTTATTATGACTCCGCTTGACAAGCGGCTTTTTGTTTTGGAAAATATGGCGGTGAACTTGATTTTACTAGAAGACATTTCGTTATAAAAGTTCTACAACCTTGTTAAAAACGACCGCAAACATAGCCTTCTACATTATTGAAATACTTGTAACGTAAAAATAATATAGTTTTCGAGAAAATAATATTCTGACAACTTTATAAAAGCGTGCATATATTTGTCGTTTTAAATCCGTTTCTCGTAAAATATGTCCTTAGCCGTATCAAGTAAACTAATATATTTTGAGAAGTCGAAATAATTTGTGAAGCTTAAGGCTCGTTTTGACCCGAAATATGTAAAACTGCTTGCTGAAATTTTCTGAAAAATGTACGTTTAGTCGTCAAACTTTAAAAATTCACCACGGCCGTTATAACTCCGTTTTATCCGTTCAAAAGGCCGCGGATTCGTTTTAAAGTATATTTTCTAAAAATCAAGGCCAAAGTTTCGTACCATCAGTAGGTTTTCCAGAATTTCGAAACAAGGACAGAACTTAAAATATAGTTCTGAAAATAGTTTTCTCGGACAAAACCTATTCTAATCCCTTCAAATCAACTCCAAAGCTAATCTAATCCTACCATACACCTTACGAGGGTGTCATGGGTTCCTAATCACCATCAAGACCAAAGAATAACTTGGGAATAATTATAGGATGACTATAAGTATATATAAGTTCTAAAATCATGAAATAAATGGTATAAATCACAATACATGCATATAAGCTCCAAAATGATAAGAAACATATGAAAATGATAAGGAAACTTAAAAATGATAAGAATATGCTTACTAGTGAAAATGAAGAGGTGTAGGTAACAAAGGATTAAACTTAAATATCCTTGGTTTTTATTTCAAAACCATGAAAAGGATATGTTCTAGGTTGTTTAAACACTTGAAGTTGCAAAATTTTCTTGATCCCTTGGTTCTTCTCTATGTGGCCGGTTCTTAGTGAGCAAAAGAGGAGAGGAAAATTTGTTTTACACTTTGATAATATGAGATGTATGTGAAATAATGAGGTTAAAAGACTTTTGTAGCAAGGATGAAATGTTAGACATGAACCATACATCATTTAAGACTTACCCCCCCCCTTGGCGGTTTTGGGGAGGTTTGTCTCTCAATATATATTTTTTTTAAAATCATTTACTTGCATTATTTGTGTATTAATTTGTAGAAAAAGTAAGTAATATGTAAATAATTTGTACAAGTAAAGGAAATTGGGAAATTTTGGTACAAGTAAGTTTTAGTAAATCAAAATAGATTGTATTGAGGTGATAAAATTGTAAAAATACTTTCCTTGTGAAAATCGGGTGATAAAATAATTATCGTAAAATTTTTAAGAAAAACGACGTAATAATTAAACTTAACGATTAAAATACCAAATAAATGTGAAACACTAGGAAAACTAAAAGTATAGTTTTTATGAACTAAATGTAAGTTTAAAAATACCTCGGGATCATTTTTGAAAGTGTGGGTTAAACAATCAAAATAAAAACTCACGCGATAAAATTATGAAATATAAAATTTACGCGTTGAAGGTGAAATGAAATGTCGTGAATGAACTAATGAGATGCTCATGATGTCAATGAAATGTAGACTAATCATAGTCCATATGAAATGTCGTGATGTCATGATCATGAATTCGCTAAACCTCAAGGTTACTGAATTTGAAACAAGTAAACCAAGTTTACTAAAAATGTTGTTGAGACATGAGCGTAACGAGAAATGACCAATACGGGTTGTCACACGAGAAAAGTTGCGGAAATTTGAAACAAGTAAACCAAGTTTACTAAAAATGTTGACCTCCCAATTGTTCCAAGTTCAATGAGACATGATTTTCAAAACCACCTCGGCGGGTTAAGTGAGGCTTCCCTCGGCGGCTGGAACAAGAAGAAAGCGTTAGGAGATTATGGAAGTGCAAGCGCGAAGAGGCTACTCGCCGTGAGCAAGAAGCACGTGAGCTCGGTACCTCCAAGACAACTTCTTCGACTTAATGGAGAGTCGATACTTTAATGGGAGTTTTATTCTCCAACCGATTCGATGGTTGGGACTCGGATATTTCGCTTTTTTAAGTTTTAGTAGTTTTATTTAATTCGTGTTTAACGTTTTTTAAATTTTAGTAGTTTTAGTAGTTGTATCTTTAATTTTAATGTAATTCGTGTTTAACGTTTAATGTACTTGGTGTTTTAATGTTAAATGTGATATGTGTTTTAATAAATGAAGTGTTTGTTTTAGTTTAGGGTTGAAATTGAAAATATGAAATATTATTGGTGTTATGGTGTTATTGGGATGTTATGGTTGTGAGTGTTTTTTAAGGATGTTAATGTTAAATGTTAAAGCTGATGTGGCGCTGACGTGGACGGTGTTATTGGTGTTATTAAGTTATGAATGGGAGTGCTCTTATACTCAAAAAAATTCATTAGCCTAATATCTAGTTGACTAGTTCCATGGTTTTTTGGGCTTTGTATCAAAGTTGTTTTAAGGTAGGTTGTGTATCATTTTAAAATTGGTTAAGTATTAATATTTTTGAAGTTAGTGTGTCAAAAAAAAAGCTGTGTTAAAAAATTCAGTGTGCCACAAAAAAAATATATCGAAAAAATTAGTGTGTTACTACAAATATACGGAGTATCATGAAACCTAGTGGGTCACAAAAAAATGTGTCAAAAAACTTATTGTGTCATTATACATATATCAAAAAACTAAATGTGTCAAAAGACTTAATTTGTCACTAGAAATGTGTCACAAAAAAATTAGTCTGTCACTACAAATATAACAAGAAAAATTATGTGATAAACATAGTGTGTCACTATAAATGTACTAAAATTTGATATTGTTTCACTAAAAATGTATTAAAGTTTTAATGTGTCACTATAAATGTATCAAGAATTTTAGTGTCATTATAAATATATTACAAATGGACTAAAATTTGATAATGTGTCATTATAGATTTTAATGTGTCGCTAAATATATAAAGTGACACATCACTTTATATATCTAAGTGACACTACAAATGTACCAATAAAAACTGTGTATTACTATATATGCATCGCCTCCTAAACAATTTATAATTAGTGTATCAATGGTTTATCATAAATTTAAAATCTGTTTATTAGATTTTTAGGTGATTTATTAAGTTTTATCACTTCTAGTAGTTTTGTGTCTCATAGCTAATAAAATAATATATTAAAAAAAAAAAAGTTGTGCGTTGAATGTGCATCAAATAGAGAAATGGGGGCAAATTGACGTCAAAAGATGAAACAATGCAAAACATATATATCTAAGAAATAAATTCAAAGTGAAACGTATTTTAATTTATTGTCCATGTTCAAAAAAAAGAATGTTACAATTTGGATTGGTACACTTTGCCATCTTAATTAAAATAATTTACAAAAATGCCATTCAACCAATATTTATCACATGACATCATCATTAATAGATCTAATGGTCCAGATTTGTACCTATTGTTTTATAGTTTAAAGGTGTACATCACAATAACGTCACCCTATATATATAGAGTCCCTTTATTTTTAGAACCCACCTTATCTGCAAGAACTGCGAGAACCACTTATGTACTCTTAATAATGCATAGTGTGCAACATATCAATGCAAAATGACATTTTTGAAAATATATATATTTTTTTTAAATATTAGATTTTTTATTTAATCTAAAAGGGTATAATAGTAAAAGACAATATTAATTTTTTTTTGTTTTTTTCATTAAATCCATGTTTTTAGCTAGTATGTTTTCAAATTTAGTGCATATATGTTTTTAAACAAGCATGTTTTCAGATTTAGTGCATATATGTTTTTTTTAAGGTAACATATTTCCAGATTAGTGCTACAAGATATGTTTTCAGAAATAGTCATATGTGTTTTTTATATAACGTAAATATATAACAAATCAAGAACATAAATGTTATACACCAAATTCGATATCGATTAAAATACAATTAAAATACAAATTTCTAAAAGCATAAATACATGAATCTAATCGATTTATACACGTGAGCACTAATAGTATTTAACACAAATGGACATATGTTTACACTCGTTGTTATCAACATTTTTAGAAGTCGGGCATATATGCACACGCGTAGCCATCAACATTTTCAAAAGTCGGAAATATATTCACTCTTGTAGCGGTGAACATTCTTTTAGTTACATCTGAAACAAAGAAAAGTAAAAAAATTAGCAACATTAATATTATTAAAATAGAATTACAAAGAAAAAGATATTTTATAACACAAACAAATAGGAAATGATTTTTTTAATCATAATAACTAGCATAACAAATATGCACAATTTAAAACATGTATACATCTATTTATCCTTGAATATATATTAACCTTAAAACATATATGCACGTCACTTTTATTAATTTTGTACAAGCCGAAAAACACATATGCACCATTCCAATGATTTTATATTAGCTTTAAAACAAATCAAACACGTATGCACAATTTAAAACATATATGTAATACCTAGAACTTTCCACAGATAGTGTAAGGCATAAAAGATAATAAAAGCACACTTTTCGATCAAACTCATCCCACAAAACATTTAACTACTAATAAACTAATAAGCATACATGTTCATGAGAACGTGTATGTTTTCAAAACAGACTTGTTGTCAAACATAAGTGTTTTGAAAGATGCATGTTTTGAACCATAATTGTTATGAAACATGCATGTTTTGAACCATAATTGTTATGAAATATGCATGTTTTGAACCATAATTTTTAGAACATATAAGTTTTAATTCATTTTTAGAACATACCTGTTTTTAAAACATATACACCACCATTTTAATCCGTTAAAGATAGACCCAAGATCGTAGAAACGATTACGGGATCTCAAAGTGCAGGTAAAATAATCACAACCAGTTTAATAATTAATAACCCATGAAAACACCATGCATCACATGACCCTCGAAATTAAAAAGTCAGTTTAATATCAACCGAACACCGAGCAAAAGTAGTATTAATTAGATTGAAGATAATAACCTTGACCAGCTACAAGCAAAAAAACAACGATCACCCGACCAAACTAATTAGAACTTACTTTGGCAGGTGGAAGATCAATGCCAAGATTTCCACGGGAAAGGATAATACCATCTTCCTCTTGAAGGATCTCATCAAAGTGATTCAAACCCTGTCCATACTTGAATAATCATTATAAATGAATAAAAATATTAAGCATGATATGGAACTTAAACATAGTAATCAGGGGTAACCAAAAATAAAAACAATCACCTCAACGTTTTCAATTTTAGCAAATATTTGGGTTTGACTAAGATCACCAAGCTTAGAAAGAAACTCACGGGCCTGCATTTGCAAATTAATATATTAACAGTGATGGTATTAATACATAACTGACCCACCAAAGTAGATTTAATATTAAAGGTTTTGGAATGTAACCCAATGACCATGAAAGCAGCGTATAATCATCAAAGGCACCGACCCACGATGATAAAAACTAATCATAATTTAATGATAGACCACAAAGGAGATTTACTGAATCGGTTTTTTAGGGATCGGAAAGTCGCCAATATTTAAGAGACTTTTAGGGTTTAAACAATTAATCAAGCACGCCACTTTTCAAGCAAAAAACAATTCCCAATATAACTGATTGCATACCAATGAACGAATCAGATATTGTTAGGAGATAGAGAGGCGGTTAAGGAAGGGAAATTGAATTAGGCGGCTAGGGTTTTTGAGAGGAAGAGCAAAGTGATTGAGATATAGAATTGTGAAAAGAATAAATCAGGGAAATGGTTTTGGTGTATGAGATGCTATTTTCAAGGAATGATTAAATTCCCAGATTGCCCTTAGTTAAATTTTTTATTTCAAACTAAGTTACATATATTTACAAAAATGCCATTTTGCATAAATATGGTGTAAATTATGTATTATTAGGAGTACATAAGTGGTTCTCGCAGTTCTCGCAAATAAGGTGGGTTCTGAAAATAAAGTTTCACTATATATATATATACATACATACATACATATATATATATATATATATATATATGTATGTATGTATATATATATATATATATATATATATATATATATATATATATATATATATATATATATATATATATATATATATATATATATATGATGACGTTATTGTGGTGTACACCTTTAAAGTAAAATATAATAGGACACTTGTGGGCCATTAGATCAATCTTATGAATAAGATTTAAATCAAATTAAATGAATGTGATAATTTATACTAAATGGCTTAACTCGTAAATAAGTAGAAAAGTGAGGACATTTTCGGTAAGGCAAAATAAGCCTGTGAACATTACATGGTCCATTTTTGCGATAAATCTGGATACCTCTTTTTATCGTACCTGATACATTTGTTTGTTAGTTTCAATGATATTCTCATTTTACGTATATATTCTTTCATCATAATAAAATTTCTAGTGACCCTATTTTTTTATGACACATTTTTAGTTACAAATTATGTCTTTTGACACACTTAGTTTTATAATAAATTCTTTCATCATAATAAAATGGGAATTGATACTTACACAGAGAGTTTTACTCCGCACACGGATATTTATTGAAATTTGACATTTCTACCCTTTCAACTGTTTTGGCACTTTCCATATGGTTGACTCCCAATTTCGTAGACTACGATCAACTATTTATCATCCAAACAGTTTTATCGCTATAGTGTTTTGTGTAGTGACTCGTAGTACAATTCAATCACCGATAAGATATCAATAAAACTGCCATCATCGCCCCCGCCGATACAAAAACCTCACAAAATCTAACTAGTTTGTGCAAGTGAAAAATAAGAAACATTACATATTATATACAAACGTTTTTTTACCTTCTTCTAGCTAGTCTAAACGCATTTAATATTAGTTAGGACGACGAGGTGTCGTTGAAACGATATCAATTTGCAAATTCCGAGATCACATCTTCTTTATTTGTTTATCATACGACAGGGATATTCGAATTTATTAATTTAAATAAAGTTATAAGACCTGAAGCAAGCCTTCGGTTTGATCATTAGATCTACTTTGGTTTTCAAGATGTGTGTTGGGAGGGTAAAAGTGGTGATATTAGATGTTTTGATGATTGCTGGAAAGGAAGAGGAACAAATTAGGTGAATGGGATGTAAAGTGTATTAAAGGTCAAATAGACGGGGTAAAACTTATAGGAGGGCATAAAGGTAAAATAACAATAAAATTATGTGAGCGAAGTAAAATGGTCTGTGTATTTATCATCTCCCTAATAAAATTTCTAGTTACACTATTTTTTATTACACATTTTTAGTTACAAATTATGTCTTTTGACACACTTAGTTTTATAATAAATTTCTAGTGACACACTAAATTTTTTGACTCAATTTTTATAACACACTTAGTCTTTTGATACAACACTTATTTGCATGATACGTTTGTCGTGATACACTAACATTTTTGCTACATTTCTAATTAACACACTTTAGTGACAAGCATTTTTTTTTCTTTTCTTTTTTTTGCCACATTTTAAATTAGCACACTCTTAGTGACACGCGTATTTTTTTGACACATTTGTAGTGTCTCGCTAAATTCTCAATATAAATTCTCAATATCTTTATAACGACACATTATAACTTTAGTACATTTGTAATGACACATTACAAAATTTTAGTACTTTTCTAGTGACACATTACAAAATTTTAACACATTTGTAATGACACAACTATTTTTCTTGATACATTTATAAAGACACACTAATTTTTGTCACAATAATTCTCCTGATACATTTTCCGTACATACATATACAAACTTATACACCTAGATCGAGGGTTCGTTTTTGGTATTGAAAATTTAGATCTGCGTTTAGCTTGCGGATAAGGAAGAAAGATAGATCTTTTGAATTGATGTATATTTGTGATCTTTTGTAGAGATAGATCTGTTTTTTTTGTTTTTTCTTTTTTTAATTTGTAGACATGAGATAAATTGAAGTAGGTTATGTTATGGTTTTGAGAGTGTTTTTTTCATGGAGATGTGAAAGATTTTCATGGAGGAGAGAGGCTATCTGCGTGAGTTATGAGAGAGAGAGAGAGATTGAATGACGGTTTAGCAAAGGAGTAAGGATACATCAATTACCAAATATACCCTTTTAATTTATATTTTAGTTTTTATTTTTTTCTTAAAAGAAGAATGCTAATGTGTCATGCTCTCATTGGTGCCTATTGTTCACCACTTTAAAGTGTTCACCACTTGAACATAAATCATATATATATATATATATATATATATATATATATATATATATATATATATATATATATATATATATATATATATATATATATATATATATATATCTGTAAAATCGGCCTAAGCGGCCGATTAATCGCTAAGCGAGGGTTAACCACCTAATTTTCACTAATCGGCCTTATTAATCGGTTTCGTGAAAAATCGGTAAAAAATCGGGCATAAATCGACCAAATCGGGCATAAATCGGCCAAATCGGGCATAAATCGGATAAATCGGCCAACTCGGTTATAAATAAAATCGCCAAATCGGATATAATCATCAACGGGCATAAATCGGCAAAATCGAAAAAAAAAAAAAAAATCGGCTAGATGGGCAAAATTGAGCATATAACTTCAAAATTTTATAATTTTATATGTAAAAACCCAATCCGATTAATCCCGCCTAACCGATTAATCGCTAGGCGCTACCCAACCGCCCAACTACCGCTTAGCGATTTTGCAACCTTGATATATATATATATATATATATATATATATATATATATATATATATAATCTAGATCAAATAAGATCATACTTAAAGTTGTTAAATGAGATCGAACTAAAATTTGACAAGAGATACTCTCCTTACAATAAAATAATATTTTATTTACTAAAACTAAAATTGTTAAAGTTTCGATAGATTTCTTTTTAAAATTTACGAAACCTAGGTGATACACTTTGATTAGTAGTTTAATGTATCGTGTTTTTGTATGTGTATCGTGTTTTGGAATATTTATTAGTGTAATGTGATCGATGTATCACTAATCCAAACTCATGTATCATTTGGTTATTAGTTGCTAAAATGTTAATTTGTATTAAAATATTATTTTTTTGTGTATGATTGCTAAAATTGTTATTTATAAATGTTTTAGTGGTTTTTAGATTTGATCTTATTTTACAACTTTAAGCTTGATCTCACATTAACCCTCCCCTATATATATATATATATATATATATATATATATATATATATATATATATATATATATATATATATATATATATATATATATATATGTATATATATATATATAGGGTCACGTTCAATCGCAGTAATCATTATTTTGTGCTGAACTTTCTGAGAATCACTATGGACCAATAAGAATTTAGTATTATTAAATATTTTATGTAAATGAAAAGGGTATAATAGTAAAAACTTAAATTTACTTTCATTTTGAATTTTTGATTAAAACGTTTTTAAAACTAATTTTGGAGTTTTTTTTTTTTTTTTTTTTTTTGAAAAGTTTTGATTTTACAAAGATGCATGTTTTAAAAAAATCTCAAGTGCATATATGTTTTTTTAACAAACATGTATTTTAGAAAAATCAAGTGCATAGGTGTTTTTTTTTAAAATATAATAAATTAACGTGTGTTTCTTGCATTTAGAAGTCAAACTTATTTGCTTAAAATGATAATTGCATATATGTTTCAAGTGTACATTATTTGATTGTTGAACTTTACGATAAAAACATAAAAATACACATGTAACCTCTAACAATTTATAACAAACCAAGAACACATATACTATACACAAAAGTTAATATTAAATAAAATACAATTCATGTACAAGTATCTTGTTAAATATAAATGTGCACGTCGTTTAAAAACATATGTGCACTTTTCACTTTCTTGTCCAATTCTTTTGAACATATGTGCACGCATTCCAATAACATATGTGCACGCTGCACTTTCTCATCAAATTCATTAGAATATAGGTGCACGCTTTCGAAAAACATGCTTATTTCCGGTGGCCACGTAAGCTTCAATCAAAGACGTATTTCTAGAGCACCAAAAACACAATACTTATTTCGAAACAAATGACGTCGGTCAAAAACATGTGTGCACTCTTTCAAAAACATGTGTGCACGCCGTCTAAAAAACAAGCGCATTCATAGATTTATAATTTCTTCATCATACTCACCATTTACGCCAGTTTCGATTTGCCATATTGTCATTATTATCATTAGTAGCAACCTGATACAACCATATGGAAACACAAGTAAACCAAAAAAGAAAGATTAGTAAACTGACTTTTGCACAAACTTTTTTAATGACAAAAACACATCTGCACAACTTATTTTTAAACATCTATATGAAAAAGTCACTACACCTTGTATAATCATCCGAAACCAAAAAACAATATAAAATCCTGTGGAACACTACCGCATCCACCAAATACTTTTTTATTAATTGTTTTCCACGAACAAAACTTCAATTTACATAACAACTATGTCAAAGCCTTTTATGGCAACAAAAAAATGAAAACACTTCAAAAACAAAAGAGAAAAACTACTGAATCCAGAAAAGATTCATTAAAAGATTTACATAAGCTATTCTCATCACTGTACAATTTTTTTTAAGAGAACATTGTATGTTCAAAAGACGTAAAGATCCGTTCAAACATAAAACGCATTTATATACCAAAAGTCTAAAAATATTTAATGTGATGTTAACATATAAGTTATACACTAAAAACCAAAAATTGATTTACATCTACAATATTGAAAGTGACGTTGACATAAATTGTATGCCACAAATCAGTTCCAAATTAAACATGACACATGCATTATCAACAAAACAATTATTAAAACAATTATATACTAAAAACGAAAATTGATTTTAACCTACACATGAAAAAGGATTTCGAATGAAACCTGTTACTGATTTTAACCATATCTATTTTTATGGCCTAGGGCTTTGAAGCCCCTTTAGCCACCTCCAACCACCTCTGTCGTCATCCTCCTCCGACCGCCGTTGTCCTTTTTATTAGTTTGTTGCTAGTGGTGGCGGTTCAATCTATTGAGTGGTGGTGATATTTTTTTTGTGGTGATAAGGTTTTGGGGGTTGAGAGGAAAAGATGGGGGTTGAGAAGAATAAAAGACGGTTTCAACTTTTGAGCATTGTTTTAGGGTGGGTACAAAATACCTGAATTGCCCTTTCTGCTTTATTTCTTTATTTCTATTAATTACGTAAAGACCCACATCTTTTGTTTAATTGCAGTTTTGTCACTTTTAATATTAACCTTTGATCAAGCTAATCAAATGGCTCAAATTGATCTTTATGGTTCCGAAAGTAAAGTTCATAATAATGGTTTTGCATTGAACGCTACATTATATATATATATATATATACACACACACACACACACACACACACACACACACACACACACACACACACATATATATATATATATATATATATATATATATATATATATATATATATATACACAGATACACATGATGTCACCATCACCGAAATGCCACGTAATGCCAAATTTCAATGCCACGCTTTGCCCGGTCAATGCCACGTTGGCAATTATTCGTTGGGTATTATAACTCAAAAATATGCAAGAAGTAGGTTTGAACTTGAGTCCGTTTGATAATATTTAAACGTCTCAAGTAATGAAACCAACTATGCTAATTTATCTTTTAGTTTCATATTCTAAATCATAATCTATATACATAACTGTTTTTCTCTTTTCTGTATTTATCTTCTTAATTATATGTGGATATATATTAGGAATATATATGGTGATATATTATAGGCCTATATTTAGGCCCGGTTATCAATTTAATTATATGCATGATTCTATAAAATTTTATCTTAAGCTGTAAGCTATATATAATATATTGTATTCGCATTACATACAAACGTATTCAATATTTTTGAGACAGATACAATACGCTTTATTGAAAGATGCAGCCACAAAGACAATCGAAAAGGCTTATAAGAGCTAAAGATATTAAGAGTGGTACTACTTCTAAAGGTATTATTGGGATGTTTTATGTTTGTATTGTTTTGTATTGTTTTTGTATTATTGGTTCTGATTGAAAAGGTATTATTGTGATTGTTTTGGTTTTTAAAGGTATATATTTTTTTTCAAACATAATCACATACCAATAAGAAAGCTAGAACTATCAATGTTGAGATATTGGAATTAGACACATCAAGAAAACCACAAACATGTATTGTATGTTGTTTTTGTATATGGTTTTGTATGTTTAAAGAATTTTAAATATTAATGTGCGTTTGTTGTTGCTTCAGAAATTGAAGATTTAGATTCACCAAATCACCCACAAGATATTTTTTTAACTATTTAATTGTTTTTTTTTTCCGTAGTTTTGTGTTTTATGTTTTAACATATGTTTTTGGTTGCTTTTCTATCAGAAGCTGCTAAAACTGGACATCTACAAACACATGTGATGGGTAAAATTATGACTGAAGGTCAAAAGGGTTTTCAAAAGTTATTTTGTTGCTTATTAATCATTCAAAAGTCATTAATTGAAACTGTTTTGTTTTTGTAATTGTTTGGTAATTTCGTTAATATGAATCTATTTACAGGAGGTTGTTCTGAAAAGGAAAACAATGCAACCAAAACTCCCATATTGGAAAGTGATACACCAGGAAGACAAGCCTTATGTATAATTTTTTTAATTTTTTTTAAAGTGGATTTGTTTTATTTGAGTTAACACAAAATGTTTTTTCAGATATTTTTAATAACAAATTGTTAAAAGTCACGAAGAAAACAATTGGCATGGGTAAAAAGTGTTTGAAAGTAATACATTAGAAGGAACTCTCAAAGCCGTTCATGGAATGTGCCTACAGATGTGATGGTAAAATCTTTTACTATTGTGTAATTTATATTGTTATTTAAATATAACTTTAGATACTAAAGGCGTATGTTTAATTTAGATTTTTAGCTTGCCGTGATATACTTTTGTATTAATTTGTAATACTGTATTGTTTGATTATAAGCTTTAGATGCTCCAATCAGTAATAAGACGTTACAACCGAGTTGTTCATCTTCTGCAACATGTTCATCAGCAAACACTCGATCGACGTTTATGTCTATGCCAATGGTAGAAAGCGACACACCTGGGAATCAGGCTCTAAAATATGGAAAGGAGTTGGAAGGTATTGTTATTTTAATTGTGTTTGTTATGACAACTGTTTAGCAAATATTATATAATTTCCCATTACCTAATAATGTGTAGGAAGAAACAGAAACTTAAAAATGAGTTTTGGTTATCAAACATCTTCTTTACGTCCCCAATCAAGTTCTGGAAAGACCAAAAGCACAATTCATGATTCTAATTTAAAGTATCAAGGTTATTCTTCCAAACTATTTAACTCATAATTAAATGATTGTTTTTATTTAAAGTTATATATTGTTGTTTATATATAGATTCATATTAAATATACTCATAATATTTTATGTTTTAATTTTTGTAGAAGTTAAGCAAGACTGCCACAAAAGTCCTATAGTGAATAACTCTATTTTAGGGAGATCTCAATTTGGTGAAAGAAATATTCAAAGGAAGAGTGCCAATTTCCAAAGCAGTTCACGAGGTATACATATTGTTTATTACTATTAATAATAGCATTGTTTATAAATATATTTACCAACAAATGTATGTGTAAATATTTATAGGAGTAAACATACATGAACAACAAATAACTCCTTTAGAGAATGTTGACCCCATGATTACTAACATGGTAATAAAAGGGAGATGTATATCTATTTGGCATTCTCACAAGTTGAATGAAGAACATGATCCATATAGTTTGGATTTTGTTTTGCAAGATGCGGGGGTAATTTGAATTTATACGCGCATAATTTATATATATTGAAAAGTATTGATCATAAAATCTAACATTTATAACTATCTACACAGTCCAATCGAATCCAAGTTGTTGGATCGATGTACTCTAACCAAACTAACTTAAATAGCTTGTTAAGGTTTAATAACCTCGGATAAATCCTAAGTTATTAATGAGAAACACCGAGCAAACTCTATTAAGTATGCGAATTTACTTAACAAAGCTAAGAAGAATAACTTTAACTTTGAACGATTTTATTAATAACACTAACTCTGCTTATTATGCAGATCTTTAACAACTCTAATAATATCGAATTTCTCTCTAAAACTCTAATAAAATCACGTATAATCGTTAACTCTAAGACTTGTGAACTCGTACCTCTAATGCCAATCTAGGGGTCCTTTTATAGGCTCAAGGATACCCTAGTCGGTTTACAATTTTATCCTTGTACGACAAGTAATCTAAATATAGAATTACAAGACTTTCTATAAACGAATAAAACAGTTCTTTGTTCTTGCAGTATTTTGACTTCATATGCGATTTTGACTTTATCATTTAGCAAGACTTTGATTAATCTTGACACTTTAACTGCTCAAAGACTTTCATATCCCAACAATCCTCCCTAACTTGAATTCTACTTGTTTGACTTCAAATTCCTTTGTGAATCTATCTTTATCGCCTTCATCTTTAAGAATAAAGTATGTCTTTGTCTTTGGATTGTATCTTTGTAGTTTCGCATAGTCAAAGTATCTTTAGAAATTTTCTTTACAAAGATCATCCAAAGAAGCTCCATCTTTTCAAAGAACACAAGAACATATGACAATTTGTACATTAATTCGTTTAAGTTGCAAACTATTCTCATCACTTCGGTGTGTTAACTCCTGTGAGAGGTGAATCATTGAAAATTTAATGGATTTAGATCTCTTTACCAAAGCCATTAACTCGAGTAGCCAAATGTTTTGGTGTGTAAGACCATGGTACATCGATAACCTATATGATTTTTAGCAAATCATCGCCTATCAATGATTTGATTTGTCTTTACCAAAAGTTGTACCCTTTTGGACTAGTTAGTTCTTTTATCTAATGGTGAACTAATTACCAATAATGGTTTTTCCACGCCTTTACCACAAGCCATTTTCTTGTGGGCTAGCCAACTCTTCACACATCGATATGCGTGAGTTGATTACCATCCAACTTATTAGCAAGTTGTCAACTAAAACGGATTTGATATATCTTTACGTAGCCGTTTGCTCATGGATTAGCCAATCCTTTTGTAACCATGGTGAATTGATAACCTATTGATATTATCATCTCAAAACCATTTATTCAACCTTTGTTTCAAAATATTTGTCACTTAACAAAAATTTCTTCAAAATCACTTAAGCGGTTAAAGTCGCAAGCGATTTTGATTAAAGTAATTGCTTGATCGCAATACTTTGAATAAAGTCTTGTTTTATCAAAAATAATTTATTCAATGAAAATTCATATCGCTTATTCCTCATCATCAAGAATTGTAGTCCAGTTGATAAACAAATTGATGACCATACAAGCAATTTCATTGTCTTCTTCAACTTCCATTCCATGCTCTAGCATCCTCCTCATAAGCTCAATCAGAAGAGGATATCTTCTATCCGCAAACATGTGAATCATTGTACCATTTTCCACTCTAGAACATGAACTCCAGATTCTTCAAAAATCTCCACTAACAATTTCCCGCCTCTTGATTTTCCAAATTTCATCATCTTTCTGTTCTTCATTTCCCATGCGGTTGTGAGATCTCCAAGTAAACTAAACCAATTCCTTCCGATGGATGATGTTCAAAATAATCTTTCACCACATGATATAAATAGAATAGATCCACTCTATCTATGATATGCAATAAATCCCATAATCTGTTGAACACTCAAGCTTTCATCTTCTCTATGAAACATCGATAACTTCCATCTTTAGATTCCACAACTTCAAAAGTAATAACCGAGATCTGTTCATCTTCATGTCAAGATCTTCTCCGGAATATTCAAAATCTACTATTTCGAGATAATTTCTTAGTTCATCCCTAGTTTCGCATCTTAACTCAACTTTTTCTTTCTTTGAAAACTCAGATATCTTCAACTTCGCTTTTCCTTTTCTTTTAAACTTTTCTTTCTTTTCGCTCAAATCCAAGTAGCTTCATCTTTATAATCTTTGATACTTGCCACATCCTTCTTATAAGCCGTTGTCTCAGCATCATATAATCTTTTCATATCAACATACTTCAGCTTCTGCAATCCTTTATATCCTCGACTTTTCAAATAAGCCATCATTGCATTTCTGTCTTTAGCTCGATTAGGTCTTCTTGGTAGAAATCTAACAGGAATAGGTGACTCCAATGGTTCATCAGCTTCAACATTCAATTCCTCTTGCAACTTCTTAGCTACTTCTCTACTCTTAGCTTCTTCAGCTTCCTGAGCTTCTCTATCTTTAGCATTTAATTCCTCTTGAATCTTTCTAGCTGCTTCCTCATTCATAGCAACTTGAGCAGCTCTTATTTGTGCTAAAGTAGGCTTCTTCTTCTTTACTTCTACCAAAACACTTTTCCTTTATCCTTAGGATCAATAGCGAGTTGAGAAACTCTTGATTGTTCCTCTTCTTGCACTCTCGGAATAGTAATGACCTTCGCTTTGATAAATCATGCAACATAGTTGCAATAAATTCATCATCACTTGCGTATATATTCTTTGAGGTGTATCGACTTCCTACGGTATAGCAGTTGTTGAAGGACCGACTTGTTCTTCATGTGGAATAGTTGAAGGACCACTTCCTCTTCAAAGTCTAATACTCTTGGAGTAATTAACTCTTGTCTGTGAGTTCCAAAGAAAGCAGACTTTGTTGTTCAAGACCTTGATCTTGATCCTTTCTTCTTCAAGACTTTCAATTCTAACATGCTCTTCAAGACCTTGAGATTCTTTCTCCTTAACAAAGATCTTCTTTCAAATTGCTCTTCTAAATTCCTCCCAATTGGATGTAAGATGGTTTATGAACCTTTTGCCTTTGTTTTGCTTCTTAAACTGCCTTCGACGCTTGTTTTCTTCCTTAACCCATAAGCGATAACGTTTGATAAAAGGCATAAAAAAATTCTTTAACCTTGTATACCTGAGCTTGAACCTCTTAATTAGTTTAGCTTGAGCTTCAGTAGTCTTTTGCAACTTGACTAACTCCCTTGTCATAACATAATTATCCAATGTTAAACCTTCGGGAGATAGTATGTGAATCATCTCCTTGACTTGGTGAATGTTCCTCCGGTTTAGAATCAGAATGATTGTTGTGGAGATGGAGGTGAACTCCGCAACATCTTCTTGAATATCAAGATTGGGAAGCAAGACCTTGAGATGCAATACCTCTTGAGATGCAAAGACTTTGAGAACCAAGATTGCAGATGCAAGATGCTTGCGGTGCAAGACCTTTACTTGCTTCATCATCTTCAAGATCGGCTCTAATCACTGAACAACTTCCATCATAGAAGTAGTTAAAGCGTATCTGGACCTCTGAATAAATCACTTCTTCTTGACATAAAGGTAAAAATCTTTGCTTGTTGTACAATAACATGTAGTAAATCGGTAGGCTTCGGTACATCAACAAGTTGTTTGTTCAAGAAAAATTGTATAAACCTAGGATACATTAACCATTTTGATCCATGAGAGATGTGATAAAGCATGCCATCTAGAATAAGCCTTGAAAAGTTGAAAATACGATCTGTAGCCAATCCCACCATAGCAGATGCTATGTTAGATCCAAATTGCTCCCATGAAGTACTTTTAGCACTAATACAATGAAGCAACACATGGACTAAAAACTTCCATTGAGGACAAAATAGTTGTTTCTGAATGTTTGTTCATTAAAGACCCTTCATAACCAATGTGCCCAAAAGTATCCCAAATCAATCGCTTATCAAACGAATAACCCTTCTTCATCATTAAACAATAAGTCTTGTCGAATAGATGCTTCAATAATCTACAGCTTCTTCCAAGAATCGTAGCCCTAATATAAAATTCATCATTCTCTATATTATCCTAGCAAGTAGCCAAAATTCTTGAATCCAAGGTTCAATTATATCCGGCTCTACTAAAGAGCATAAGCGATCGGTGACCCAAGAAGATAATCGATTATATCATGAAAAGCCTCATTATCATCGGCCTTGTCTAAATTCGCCACCAAGTTGTGCTTTGAAACAAGAGGACGATTCGCCATGGTTGAGTAGGTAAGCACAAATAGAGATAGAATCGAATAATAAAGAGAGACGGTGAGAGAAATATGGAAAAGATATCGAATATCAAGATGAGAGGGAAATTAGAGAGTAGTTATTTATAGGTGAGATTTGAAAAATCTGACCCATAATAACAAAGTTACCGTTAGTAGAATTACCTCTCAATATTACCGTTGAACAAGATTTTAATACGACAACAAGATTTTCCCAAGCAAGACTTTCCAAGCGGTACTTTTATGAAAAAGCAGACTTTTCCAACTTCCTCTCAGATAAGCTAAGTAGACATAAATATCCTCCTCAAACAATGAACATGACTATACTAATACTAAATAGTCCTCCCTTAAATGTAGCTCAAGAGTTAATCATGCCAATGCTCACCACCAAGTGATTGAATCTTGAAACATCAAAGCCTTTGGTGAGTAAGTCACCACATTATCATCCGTGGTGAACCTTGATCACATTAATGAGCTCTGCTCATAGCAATCTCGATGAAGTGATGCCTAATACGAATGTGCTTGGTCTTGGAATGATAGGTGGATTCTTCACAATACGAGATAGTACTCTCATTATCAATATTGATAGGAGTATTCTTAAAATTGAACCCATAATCCAAGAGTTGATTTGCATCCACAAAACTTGTCCACAACAACTTGCACGACCACATATTCAACTTGAGAGGATGTTGTCGCAATTGTCTGTTCTTACATTGCCGAGAGACTAACCTTCTTCCAAGATATTGACATCCTCAGTTGTTGATCTTCTATCATAGTTATCACCGTGATAATCACTATCTCAAAAAGCTTCCAAGTGAAAAGGTGAATCTCGGATACCACAACCCTAACTTAGGTTGTTGTTTCAAATAATGAAAATTCTCTTCATCGCATTCATATGCTAAATCTTTGGTGAGACTTGATATCTTGCACATAAACAAACTGCAAACATAATATCAGGCCTTGATGCGATAAGATACATAAGACATCCAATCATGGATACAGATAACTTAACTTCAACTGATTGACCATCTTCATCTTTGCCCAATGAGTTAATTGATTTAATAGGTGTAGTAACAGTCTTCATATCATCAAAATTGAACTTCTTAAGTATGTCTGTAACATACTTGTCTTGACTTATGAAAATTCATTCCTTAGACTGCTTAACCTGAAGTCCTAAAAAGAAAGTTAACTCACCCATTGAACTCATTTGAAATTCTTTTTGCATCAGCTGCTCAAACTCTTTAACCATAGACTGTTTGGTAGCTCCAAAGATGATATCATCAACATAGACTTGAACTAACATGATATCCTTCTTGTCTCTTTTGATGAACAAAGTCTTGTCAATAGCTCCTCCGTAACCATGTTGTAATAAGAATGTGGAGAGCCTCTCATACCAAGCTCTAGGTGCTCGATGAAGGCCATAAAAGCCTTAACCACCTTGTAGACTTTGTTAGGATGTTTAGGATCTTCAAAACCAGAGGTTGTTTTACATAAACTTCTTGTGTTATAGTGCCATAGAGAAAGGCACTCTTGACATCCATCCGTAAACACGAAACCCATATATAGCGAATGCAAGAAATATTCGAATAGCTTCAATCCTTGCTACAGAGCAAATACTTCATCATAATCTACTCATTCTTCTTGTCTGTAGCCTTGTGCTACTAACCTTGCCTTGTTCTTGATGACATTACCTCTTTCATCTCTCTTGACTCTGAAAACCCATCTGGTTCCAATAACTCTCTTCCCATCTGGAAGATCACATAATACCCAAACTTCTTGAAGTTTGAATTGTAGCAGTTCTTCTTGCATAGCTTCAACCCAACTTTCTTTTGTCAATGCTTGAGCAATATTCTTGGGTTCTTCTTGAGAGATAAAACAAGTGAACAGGCATGTCTGATGATCCTTGTGATTTAATCTATTTTGTTTATAAACAAAGCTAAGTAAAGCATTATGAGGTGTAGAAAAACCCTTAGCTTTGTTTCTTGTCATAACTCTAGAAGTAGAAGGACCAATGATTTGACCAGTAGGATGATCTTTATGAATCTTTAAAGTAGGAGTCTGTGGAACTCCATAAGCATCATCCAAGTTAGTATAATCAACACCTTCATTGGAATCTGAGAAAATACCTTCATCTTCAAACTCATCATCGGTTCCTCTAATCCGGGCATGGTAGGATCATCCAAATCATCTAAAGCATCATGTCAGCGGGTGCAAAAGATGCTTTGTTCGAAAGTACTATCCAAAGTACGTGAGAATACTCGCGTCTTAGACTTTTCTTTGCTTCTTCATAAGCTCTTCTTTGTTCATCGAAAAAGAATGTGCCATTACATCTTGTATAAGGATCTCGATTAAGTGTCTCTTAAATATCTTGATGCTTTGAGATAGTGAAGATTTTGGTATATCAAGATTTTCACTGGTGCATCAAGATCTTTGCTTTGGAACTTGAAGACTTTGCTTTGGTACTTCATCGAACATCATCGGGTCTAATGTGAACCCATGAACAACATATCGTGAGTCTTTCCATCATGTACAGTTGATTTTCTTTTCTAACGTGTACATAATTCATAGAAGGAGTTAAAACTTCAAGATCAAACATCAATCGGGACCTTTACCCTTCCGATTGTCTTGATCTTCTAAAAATTCAACATGAAGACAATCTTGAACCTTCTTAGTGACTGTTGTACACTCTAAAGCCCTTACTATTGGTACAATAACCCAATAAATATCCTTCTTCGGACTTGCCATCAAACTTTCCCAGATTATCAATTGTGTTTAAAATAGTGAGAGGGCATCCAAAAGGCTTCATAAAGCGAATGTTGGGTTTGTTTCCCATCAAGAACTCATAAGGTGTCTTCATCGTGGTTTGGTGGTGATACTCATATAAGTACAAGCAAGACTTACGCCTTCAGACCATTGTAATTGAATAGGTAGTTGTGAGTCCGCAAGCATAGTTCGGCTTCTTCAATCAAAGTCCTATTCTTCCTCTCGCAACACCATTCTCTGTGGTGTTCTTGCACACTGAACTCCTCTTGATTCCTTTGTTAGCACAAAATTCATCCATAAGCTTGTTCTTGAATTCGGTTCCATTATCACATCTAATACCTCGACCTTGAGCCTCAATTGGTTTTCAAGTGCTATAATTAGTGTCTGAATAGCATCAAAAGTATCATCTTTAAATCCCAAGAAAAATACCCAACTAAATCTCTGCAATCATACAGAATAACAACTAAAGATTTTTCTTGTTTAAACTTGCACTAAACAGGTCCAAACAAATCCATATGTAACGACTCAAAGTTTTTCTAATTGTCCTTTCCTCAAGCTTCTTGCATGAACCTTTGTGTTGTTTACCCTTCTTACACGCCAAAGCAGGAGTGATCATTCTTGTAAGTCTTTGAAGGTAAACCTCTAACTAAATTGCCTTTGACCAGTTTGTTGATATTCTTGAAATTTACATGGCCCAATCTTCTATGCCACCGATGTGCTTTTCGGTTGTTGCTTTTGCCACTAAATGTGTGGCTCTTCCATAAGAGTGAAGACTCTTCATGTCCGGACTATACACATAATTGGTTCTTGGTACTCGAGTACTACCAAGTTATCATCAACGAGCTTGAATTCAAAGGAAAGGATGAGACATTACATGTCGTTGAATAAAGCAGTGCTTTTGTCACATTTGAGAGACGATAATAAGTTGAACTTGACTCCTTCACATATCTAACATTCTCAAAATCTATCGCCCTTTGATAGTTCCTTTCGGTAATTCTTCCTCCATTGGGATCATTCCCAAATGCAACTCTTCCTCCACTAATAGATCTAAAATCGGACATAATCTCCTTGTCTCTGTCATGCTTCGAGCAACCACTATCCACAATAAGATGATCTTTAAGCTCCTCCTCCGGGTTGCCCCGCACAAAGATTTAGAGTTAGTTTCTTTTAGGAACCCAAGCCATTCTTGACTTGTGTTCCCTTGTGAGTTACAAACTCAAATTCTTTGAGTATGTAATTTCCACGCTTTTCAAAACATGATCCAGAATGATCTTTTGATTTTTAGCATGTGGATTTTCAAAACTTTCGGATTGTCAATGGAACTCTCTTTTGCAAAATCATTCTCTTTTCTTGTATTATAAAACATCGATTCACTTTTGTTGAAAATCTTGTTTGTCCCTCGGTACTTTCCCTCTTAACCCATTCATTTTAACACTTGGTTCATGTGATCTAGATCCCCTATGTGAATTGTAATACCCTCTAGGTTGATAGTAATGAGATCTCTTAGGATTTCTTCCAAGTGATATTCGTAGTACCTTGATTTGGTACCGGTACTTTGAGAAGGTGCGGTGGTTTAGAAAAGGTCTTCTCGGTGGGGAACCTATAGTCCGTGAGAAATTCGTGATTAACCCTATTTGAATTATTCCGATCGGTTTGTTCTCTCTAGGTTTACGGTTGGTATCCTATTCTTTGAAAATTTCCTAAGGTATTCGAGTGATGTTCACAATCCTTGATTAAATGATTAGGACTAAAACACATAAAACATGGTTTTCACCCATTCTTCCAAAGTGACTTCTTCTATGTCTATGACCAAACTATTGTGCCTTCTAGGTGAATGATTAAACTGTTTTGACCAAAGTTATCCCAAAAGATTTAGCGGTATTGTTTTGAAAAGGTTTTCTGAAAGTCTTGCTTGTGAGCGATACTTTGAGTGAAAATCTTGCTTGACTTTGAAAATTTGTTTCAACAGTTTCTTTTGGGGTTTCGCACCTAGATTGACCAATAAGCTTCTTCCTAAACTCTAGACTGCTCTACACCAAAACGTGAAACATCAGGTCTTATGGGTTGATGACTACCAGCGGGATGTGGAACAACATGATAACCTTTGTCTTTCTTATACTCAGAGGTGAATCACTAGCGAATCCTCATTACTAGATGTGTCTACATAATTAATGAGTTCATCATCACTAGTGGTTATATCTTCTAAGTCATCCCGATCACTAGATATGTTTTCTTCTATGTTATCAAAGTCCATACCAAAACCTAAGCCGGTTCTAATGTATGCTCTTCTCTGTTTTGAACATAAGTAACATGTGATGCACTGATTCTTTCCTGCATCAAACTTAGCTAACAAATCATCTCTCTCTTTAGTGAGTTTCTCAATTTGACAATTTTACGCTTTAGTTTCCATTCACCGAGTTTTTAGCGGTAATCTCATTGTTCATATTTTTCACCCAAGCCATTTCATTATTTTCATGTGTTAATATTTTGCTTCCATTGACTCTAAGGTTATTTGATAACCTGCTACCTCGAACCTAGCCTTAACACAATTATCTCTTTCAAACACATAATTATTTAGCGGTTTTGATAGAAATCATGACAATTTGAGCATACCTCGGAGATAGGGGTTGAACTTGGTGAAGTAGCTACCATTGCAAGTAGAACAGGATCATCTTCACACTCAAGCTCCAATCAAATCCTCCATACCCATCTCCAGATTCCAAAGCGGCATGATCAACTTCACGATCAAAAGCGATTGCTCGGTCCAATTCTTCTACCGAATCTTCAATTGCTTCTTCCATCGCTACCATACAATAAGTCATCGGTTCATCATCAAACTCTTCACTCCGGTCAACTTCGACAAATTCTCTTGAGCAACCAAAGCCTTTGTTTCGATAATGGGATTTCTTTCGGCTCCGCTTTGGTTTCGGTCATTCTGTTTGCTTGATACTTAGCAAACACGCACTCCTTGCAAAGTGTCCGGTCTTTTGACAATTGAAGCATTCAATTTTGGATTTTCAATAGTTATCCCCATTTGGTTTGAAATCAATGCTCTTTCTGTTTTCTTCATGTACTTCTTGATCCTTGCGGTGATCAAAGCAACTTGCCACCGATATCAATCTCTTCTAAAGCATCCTCATCAACTGGAGAGATCTTCTTCATAAACTACAGTAAACTAGCTTCTGCGAGCAAAGAAGAGCACACAACTTCATCCGAATGCATAGTAGTAGGTGGTGGGGTTTCTTGAGCATAGGTGGGAGCTGACATCTGAGTCATTACTTTGAGGCACGGTACTTTGAGTTGGAGAAGCGTTACTTTTGGTGGAAATCACGCCTCTTTTCGAGATGATAGAAAAGCAATCGTGAGATTTGGAACTAGTTTGACCATTCATCTCATGCTCATACACCTTTAGATGATTGTAGAGATCATCAAAGTCCATGAAATCAAACTGGTTGACCTCGATCATTGTAGCAATTACATGCCATGTAGATGGCAAACTCATAGAAACTTCATTAGCATCTTCAACTGAAACTTACACTGGTATAGCTCCAACATATTGAGAAGATTTTGAAACCTATCATATCTTGCATCAAGACTCTCTTTCTCCTACGTTGAAAGTTTCAAACTGTTGCTTGCAGATTTACATGCATCTTTTTAGAAGCTTCATTCCTCCAAATCGGTCTTGAGAGCCAGCACATAGCATCTTTAGCATCATGAAATTTGAGAAGATGACCATCTAGAATGGCGGACAAGAGAATATTGAGTGCCTTCTCTTGATTCCTTAAGGTTCTTCTTGGTAAGAAGCGCCTTAGGTGCTTTAGGTTGTCGATAATCTCTCTGAGTTGGAACTACTTCATTACCATTGACAATTACATTCCATAAAGCATGGTGCAGAATGGCAATGTCTTCCTCATCTTCATACACCATAAGTCATATTCGCCGCTTCTTGATGACATGAATCCTCATTGAGGTGATGGAAGGTGGTGGAGCAGAATCATCGACATCTTTAGGTTTTAGGGTTTCTTCTTAGTCGAGTTTCCACAAGCTCGATACCACTTGTTGGATCGATGTACTCTAACCAAACTAACTTAAATAGCTTGTTAAGGTTTAATAACCTCGGATAAATCCTAAGTTATTATGAGAGAACACCGAGCAAACTCTATTAAGTATCACGGAATTTACTTAACAAAGCTAAGAAGAATAACTTTAACTTTGAGCGATTTTATTAATAACACTAACTCGCTTGTGTCTGGATCTTTAACAACTCTAATAATATCGAACTTCTCTCTAAAACTCTAATAAAATCACGTATAATCGTTAACTCTAAGACTTGTAAGCTTCGTACCTCTAATGCCAATCTAGGGGTCCTTTTATAGGCTCAAGGATACCTAGTCGGTTCACAATTTTATCCTTATACGACAAGTAATCTAAATATAGAATTACAAGACTTTCTATAAACGAATAAAGCAGTTCTTTGTTCTTGCAAAGATGCTTTGACTTCATATCGATGCTTTGACTTTATCATTTAGCGATACTTTGATTAATCTTGACACTTTAAGCTGCTCAAAGCACTTTCATATCCCAACACAAGTTTACATAAAAAAGAGACGATGTTTAAATTTGAACCACTTTTACAAGAGCCAATGTTATATCATCTCAAAATTTGGAGTGGGTGAAAATGGTGGTAGATTACCATTGTTACCACACGTACAAAATTTGTTTCTATAAAGGGACCAAAGTTGAGCAAATGAGCGATAATTATGTTGGTTTATTTATGAGCCATTCACTCATATCTTGAATACGGATCTTGAGTATCATGAACATGATTGCGTGGGTATGTGTTGGTTGCTATAAAATTTGTAATTTTATATTCAAAGGTGATATTTTAATCTTCTTTACGTTTCATTATTGTTGGCGGATGTTATAGGAGCGATGGTAGCTATTGGAAAATTGTATCAGTCAATAGCCATGGTGGCCGGAATATTCACATGAGTGTTGAGATTGAAGATGCTCAGTATATGTTATTCGTATTTATTTACACAAAATATTATATTAATGGTGCTGTTATAATTTAAATAAACACATATCTATTTCAATCTACACAGGTCTCTCAAGATTGATTGTACATTTTGGGATAAATGGGCATTAATGTGGAATGACTACGAAGAGAAACTTGATCAACTTGGACATATAGACTTTCTATTGGTGTTGGGAAAGTCAAATATTGGGATAGTAAGTTTTTTAATTGTTTTATAAATTTAGCGCACCATAGCCGCCATTAAAATAAGTATGTTTTTCATTCATATGATTTAATTAAACTTACACATAACGAGATCGCCATCTATACATAACGCTTTATTTGGCTCAAAGATTTTCATTAATGAGGATGCGCCATTGGTTTCATTCGGAAAAGGTAGCGTGAATAATACAAGTTTATATAAATAAATGCGTACTTTGTTTAAAGTTAATAAAATTCATACATAATCACTCTGAAATGCAAGAGGATATGACCCTAGGGAATTCAAGATTGAATCATACGACCGGTGACCATGTAGTTACACAGTGAATTTATGCAGGATGTGTGAAAAGATTGGTAGGCATGATTCGCAGTATTTAACCGGTAACTTTGCAAATTTTACTCGGATTATTGATTTAGGTGTTTCCGACTGAAACGTGCCATTGTTTAAACATCATCAAATTTTACCTAACATTAAACAACAAAAACAGGATACATGCTGCGTTTTTCTGTGACAGTTCAAAACATACAATATGAGAGTGGTTGGACTTACATTGGTTGCAAAGCATGTAATACAAAAGTAACACCAATAATGGGAAAAGGCTCAGTTCAAAGAATAAGAATCGATTATGGCATTGCGAACTCACGGACAAACATCTGTGATTTGCATCCATGTACGGAATACATTGTGTTGAAATATATTGTTGAGGTGTAACATGTTTTCAATTATCGTATTTAAAAACAAAACAATTTATACATCAATACATATGCGGGTTCAAAATCATTGTTCGAATATTCGATGAAAGCGGCTCGCACAAGTGATTATTTTGACAAAAATGTCCATAAGATGATTGGGATTTCGCGTGGGAGATAATGGAAAAACAAGGCATGGATACGAATGAATATTTTCGAATGAGCTCAATGAAATAATAGGAAACCGTGTTGTTCAAAATCAAATACACGAATTTAACCACAACAATAACATGCATATATATATATATATATATATATATAAATATATATATATATATATATATATATATATATATATATATATATATATATATATATATATATATATATAAGCGATACACCGTGCCTAGCGGCATCGGTTTCTAGCGACATCAATGTCTAGTTTTCGACAATAGTTTTAAGATGCGATTAATTTTACTTGACAAAAGCGGTATTTGTGGTTACATAATCTTGCTCGGAAAATGTTTTTCGTGATTACGTGGTAGCGTTTAGTTATTGACAAAATCCGGTTGCATTGATATTTGTGTGTGTTTCTATTGTATCCTCAAGTGAGGGTTTACGACATTGTATATTATGCGCATAACGCTAGCGGCTAATAAATTATTTTAGAATCAATTTAGCAGGTGTCAAATTTTTCCTTGGGCACAACTTTTGTGTTAATTTAGGAAAGATGGTTAGGTGATTAGGATATTTTGTCTTCGATACATTGTTTCAACGCTTCTTTTATAGTGATACAAAAAAAGAATAAGATGGATAAGCTTAAAAATGAAGATGTTCAACTTTTGTAAATTTTATTAATAATATGTAAATTAAGAGCCATTTTTTTCCTATATGTAAAAAAAAAATATTTATAAAAAGTTACATGTCATAATAACAATCATACAATTTTAAGTTCGGGCCATTCAATTAACTTTCAAGTTAAAAATGTATTTATATATATATATATATATATATATATATATATATATATATATATATATATATATATATATATATATATATATATATATATATATATATATATATATATACCTTTTTTACTAAAATATTGAGTTACATATGAAAGAATGGAAAAGTAATTGCAATCCATGGTTATTACAATATCCATGACTATTACAAGAATAAAGGTACTAACAATAACACTTGACATGAACATCTAATTTTATCCTTAAACAAAACACATGATCTTTGCACTTTTGAAGGAGCTAAAATATAAATGATCCGCTATCTTTCATGTTCAATAATGAGGCCCAATATATGCCAGCAGCCCATTGATAGATGCCAATTTTTCATAGACGTGTTTATTTCAGGTGAAATAACTATCTAGACCTACGAATAGATACATCTCCAATTCTCCATAGCTTAAAAAACTTATTGCATTTTTGTTTTCTTTTTCTCATTTGTTTCTTTCTTTTGATAGCCCTTTTCAGTCAAACTTTTTCAAAAGCTGGAAACTTTGTATCCCTTTTAGATTGAGCTACGGAACCCAAGAGTTTCAGAAGATGCAGGGGTTTGTTGATGTTGACTTAAAGATCTTTTAGCTTAAATTGCGCACACTTTTGTGTCTGAGCGGGAGTAACAAGATATTCAAATTTTGAATTTTTGGTATGCGTTAGATTGTGAATTTCAAAAATCAACTTAACAAATAATATTACACATGAAACTCATGTAAAAACAATCTTCATGCTATGTGGTGGAAAATTCAACAAATAAATTTGCAAACTCGATCATCAAACATGAACACAACTCTGGTTATTTTAAAGCTAGCCAAAATACACATGAAACTTGTGTAAAAACTATTTTCGGTGATGAATTGTGCAAGCACAAGGACCAAAATGATGACCATCAGGTCCATGCTCAAAACCCACGTAAGTATCATCCACGTCAAACACATCAAGATTAAGTATCACAAGCATAAAAACATAGATTCAAAAAAATAATAAAAGAACCACATGCTTGATCCAACAAAACTAATAGAAAACAAAATACAGCAAAAGGCTATAAGAAAGTTATATCTCAAATAAATCAACCTAAAAAAGCAGATCTTGTCTCCATGAGTTATATATTTGGACCAATGAGTGATTTTCTTATACGCTCCTCTTTAAAAAAATTGTTCAAAGTGATAAAGTAAGATTATGAACACGATGTGAGGCCGGCTTCTAAAATGTTCTCTATAAGTTGGATCGATTTTGTGAAAATAAAAGAAAATAACTAAGTGCGTAGTATTATCTTACATACTTTTGAAAGTACTGTTTTATTAAACAATTTTCTAAAATACTATGCTTCCAAAAACCTCCAATAAAGACATAGATTTTATAACAAAACTTACAATATTTTACACAATAAATATTACCAACAAAATTTAAAAGCTGAGCGATACACTTCGGGTCCGGCAAGTTTAGTTGGCGTGCACTGCACAGTTCCGTGGCCACATCAATGACGGCGGCGGTGGTGGTGAAATAAAATATGCAAAACTATTATAGAAACTCAGATCTACAACAAAGATCTGCATATCTATTAAAAAAGTTCAATCTACAACAAAACTCCTCGAAACATGAAAAAACCTTTTGTGATGTGGAAGTTTCTGTGATGGTATGGGTATCGGAAAAAGGGTCACGGTGATGTTGGAGTGAACCCGATCGGTGTAAAAGTTTAAAGCAACGACAAAAAAGCGGGTAACGGCATATCGAAAAAAAAAAAAGTCAAATATGTTAGGATAGCTCAAGTCCATAAAAAATAATCTAGATCTAGAAAAATATTTGATAAAAAACCTTCAAAACTCGAAAAAAAATCAAAAAACATAGATCTATAAAAACAATAAAATAAAAACATCAAAATGTCGGGGATGTAGAGCTTCCGGTGGTAGTCTCTTTGGTGGTTGTTTTGTTGGTGGCTGCTTCGTCGATGTTAATAAGGGTGAGTGGCGGTGGTGTGGTGGTGTTGTTGGATGATATAGGAGAAAGAGATGGTGGTGTTGGTGGCTGATTCGTCGGGGGTCGACTAATTTGAAGAGCTGGTGTGGTGGTTTTGGATGATACAGGAGAAAGAGATGGTATGTTGGTGTTTTTTTTATGTGTTGTTGTGTGGTAAATAAGAAAGTAAATGGGAAAGTGGTGTTTGTGCAGGTATTTATTTGTGCAGTGGGTCTTTTTGTTTGTAAATGTTTTAGGGTTGTATGTTGGTTTGGTGTGTGTAAATTTAGGCTTGGATGTAGGTTTGGATGGCTGAATCTTAAAGTTGAAGGGTTGGGTTTTGGTTGGGGATATTGGTGCATTTTAAAGGAGTAAGATATATCGAAGTGAGAAAGTCACGGAAGATGAAGAAATAATCAATCACTTCAAAGATGGTTTCCTAAGTGATGAGGTATAACATATTTTTTGTAAACATAAACTAATGGAAATGGTTATAACTTCAAATTAATAGACACTCTTGGAATATTATTTACAAAATAATATTGTTTCATATGTTACAAAATAGGATTCTGGCGATGATTTGCAAGTAGCTGAAAATGAATTAGAAGATTCCAAATCAGAAAATGAAGATGCAACAAGGGACTCTCAATATAGTGAAGAAGAGACCCCATGTGAAGAAGATGTAGTAAATGAGGATGACGTGGAGACACACGAGTTTGTGACAAAAGAAACAGAAGATGAATTTACAACAACATTTTTGAATGAAAATGAGGTATGATACATTATGTTTTAAAACAATTTTGAAATAAAAAATTTAATATAATTAGTTATTTTTACAAATAATAAACAATTACCATGAATTTTAATCTAAATTTTGTGAATATGTTGACTAATATTATTACAGGATGTAGAAAATCATAATGCAAGCCCTCCAACTGAAATCTCAAAGGTATTTAACGTTGACCTTCTACATATACGGTACACTAATGCATGATCTAAAGAAAAATAACCTAACTTTAAACACAATGACTACAAACAGGGAAGGTCAAGTGTGTTTGACACATACAACCAATGAATCGAGAGGCGAATCGAAGAATAGCATGAAGAAAACTACACACCAAAAAATTGTAGCGGCCGCTATGGAGTAAGCGTTTATTATAATAAACAAACAATGTTTCACATATTGTTTCACTTCTTTTCACATGGATTATTGTTTTACAATTGATATTATTTGTTTCTTGAGTATTTGCATTAACAAGTTAGTCTAATTGGGCTTTGGAGTAGAGTGTTTTGTTATAATAAACAAACAATGTTTCACATATTGTTTCACTTCTTTTCACATGGATTATTGTTTTACAATTGATATTATTTGTTTCTTGGTATTTGCATTAACAAGTTAATCTAATAGGTTTTAACTATTTTCTTATTGGTTATACTTAAAATGTAGATCATTTGAATATTAATGCAGAATAAATATTCGAAAATTTAAAACACATTTAACAAAAGCATTGCATTTATATCATTAACAATTACAATATAATGAATAATTACACGTCAAAATCAAACTCATCATCGAGAAAATGCTAAATGTACATTATCATAGTCAAGTGTTTCAAGGTCATCTTTTCAAATTCATCATAATCGAACAACTACTTTCATATAGTTTGGCGGAGGCATCGAAGCAAGTTGCTTAGTATGATCTTCACATAGGCGTTGCCTTATTGACCTTCGACTTCAATTTCTTCTTGCTCATCAAAATTTATTAATATCATCCTCAATAGGATAATACCAATAATCGAGGAGCCCAAATAACATCCTTATGACATTATCATCCTTTTATTAGTACAATCTACATTTTGAACATAGAAATATCAAAATTATTGTTGACAATATCAAGCTGAATTTGTATTCATAATTACCCAACAACTCGACAAATATTATTACACAAAAATAAATCTAACAAAACAAGATTAGTATACATTGTGTTTCGAGACGACTCTATAGCCAATTTTGTTCCATACATTGTTTTAAAGCATAAACATCTAACACTTAGTTAATCCATACGGATGAAACTAACTAATAAAATTACGAATACAACAAGACAATATAAACATACTAGATAGACTTCTCGAGATGTTTTCATCTAATCGAACTTAATTCTTGATCTTTGTTGCATGCATCCATTTTTTGGTTTGAAAAATTATGAGAAAATTAATTTTGATTAAACAGCGAGAATGATTGGTTTAAGCGAAGGCAATGGTGCCTTATATAATAGATGGAAGGAAAACCAAAAGACAATATAGGAAGATTGCATGACATTTCTTATTATTGTATATTTTCTATAGAGATATTCACACATATTTAGTTTATAAGTATTGCGATCTACAAATCTAAAACTAAAATTAATAACACCAACAACTAATGTAAACAAAATTATAATTACAAAACTAACACTTATATTTTATCATCAATATTTTCATGCAAGAGATAATATCGTAAAATTCAAATTTAAAATAGATAAAAAAAATCATCTACAAAACTAAAAATATATTACCAAATCACACTTATATTTTATTATTATTATGTTGATGAAAGAAATAATAACTTTAAATTCAAATATAAAATAGCTAAACAAATCATATACAGAATTAAAATTATATTTCCAATTATTCTAAATTAATACTAACCAATATCCACATATACACTTTAAATTTTAAAAACGTATCAAAATAATATTCCAAATAAGTATAAGATAATTACGTATATTGTAATAGTCATAATATTCATCCAAAAAAATTTTAATCGATATATGAAACATATCTAATCCAAAAATAATATGCTATGTAAACTATATAAATATTGGTTTTTCCATAAAACCTATTCATATTAAACTCTAATAAAGCAAAACAAAAATCATAAAAGCATGGTTAAGCCAAAGCACAAAGGTATGCGGTTTAAATTAATTCAAAGATTTCAATATCCTATATTACTAATACTCTAATTGCATACACACCATTAACAATCTAAAGGAAAATATGAAGGTAACAAAAGCAAAAGCGACATTAAAGCCAAAAGCTACTCGGACAAGGATCTTGATGAAGTCAACCAGCATATTATTATATCGAAGATGAAGAGGTATTATTAACATCTTATTTTAAAAACATAATCCAACTAACAAGTAACGTTAATAATTGTATAATAAGCTATGAGTGTTCATGTGACCCATAGAAGGCGTCGGTTAAACAAAAGCGGCTACTTTGTTAAGCATCCAAAAGTAATCATGATACAAAGCGATGATCAAAGAGTTGCTACAAACACGAGAGAAGAAAAAGACAAATACTCAGAATAACATACATGTGATTGAGGTGAGTATTTTCAAATATAAAATACATGTATTTTTTTAAACTATATATATAATAATGTATTGCGCAATTTAGATATCCGATGATGAGGAACCACTATTGTTTAAGGGTACAAAAACAAGCTCGATGCATTACCATCGTCTATTAAAAATAACTATATGCTATATGATGAAGAAGAAGATAAAAGGTGATGAACAAAGAGTAGCTACAAACACACAAAATAAAACCTCGATACTCGACTGACATACATGTTATTGAGGTGAGTATTTTCAAATATAAATTGTATGTATTTTTAAATAAACAATATATATAATGTGCTTATTACTTTATATTGCACAATTTAAATATCCGATGATGACCAACCACTATTCTTTAAGCGTGCAAAAACAAGATCATCATCGCATCGTTTTTAAAAAGAATTATATGCTATATGATGAAGAAGAAGATGGCGAAGTTACTAGCAACCAAAACAACAACGATGATGGCATGGGTTAATATCAATGATCTAGAAGAACCTTTTACAATTTAAAAGTTTATAACCAAAAATATATTATTTAGGATGAAGAAATACATGAATATTCATCAACGGTATTCAATTCAAAAAGCTTCAAAGATTTATTCTTAAATTTTATGACCAATATATACTTTAAAATTAAAATAATTAAAATTAAGTATATTATGCGGTGATTACAAATATCTGATTATTGTGAAGATAACGATAAAGATCGTTACACAAACATAACATAGTGTGAGGAGATGTGGAATGATATACTTGACATTGATGGAAAATTGAATGGCAAAGATGTGGTTAATAGCTTGGTGAAGGCGAAGCATGGGAGGTCGATTCGGATGCATACGGTGACTGTTCTGTATCTTCTAATGACAACATATGTCATTTTATAAATGACGAAACAACTGATTATGAGACCACCGACAGCGAAGATACCGATGGAGATTTCTAAACAATTTCCTTTACCTTTCTTTTGTTTATTAGATTTCATGTTGTTGAATTAAATAAAATTTTATTAATAAATGATGTGTTTGATAAAAACGCTCATGCTGACATTTATATTATATGTCTTTGTTCTTTATTTAATGTATAATTTCAGTTTATAAACTTGAAACTAAAACTTTAATCTAAACATGTTGATAATTCAGGATAAATATGTTTTAAAAAATAAAGGCCTTGATAATGAATATCGATTTGTTAATTACAATATATACCGAAAATTAACATTAAACAATCCAAAGTGATAAAATCCTAATAAAAATTGTCATTAACTTATTTAAAATATACAAATTTAGTATTTTCGAAATACACTAACCATATATATATATATATATATATATATATATATATATATATTTAAATTAAAATAAAACAATCCAAATAATAATTTGATTACAAAAATCGATTATTCATTCACTAAATTAACAAACCCTACTAATAATGATCTATTCCTTATTTAAAATTTGTACTGATTTAATAAACTTCAATTTAAAAATATTGAAAATTTTGGATAAATATGTTTTAAAAACTATATATATCAAAATTAAAATAAAAAAATCCAAAATGATGAATTTAAAAAAAAAATTGTTTGTTAACTAAATTATCAAATCTATACAAATTTATTATTTTCAAAAATACACTAACAATATATATCTCAAAATTAAAATAAAATAATCCGAAGTAATAACTTTTTATAAAAATAGATTATTCATTAACTAAATTAGCTAAAAATGTTGAAAATTTAAGATAAATATGTTTTAAAAACTATATATCATAATTAAAATAAAACAATCCAAAGTGATAAGCGTTTTTTAAAAATAGATTATTAGATTAACTAAATTATCAAATCCTAATAATAATTATCTATTCCTTATTTTAAATTTATGAATTTACTATTTTGAGAAACAGAGAAAGCGAAAATACCATGCAATTTAAAAAATCGAATTGAAAACAAACTATTAAACCATTGTATACATCTTCAAAAACAACTACCAACAAAATCCTGCGTTTTCAATAATGCAAAACAACAACATGGATATTAGTATTCGCCACCTAGGGCGACCATCCCTGAATCTGAACAACATTGACATCAGTAAAAGATGTTTAGGACGCAAACCATCCATCCATATGATTGATATAAGTAAACGATGTTCAGGACGCAAACCATCCAGCAAACCAATTGACATAAGTATCAAAAAGCGGACGACAGTGAATCACTTAACTTCAACCAAACAAACCAATAACATTGATGTTAGTCTCGAAGCTCGGGACGACCAATGAACAAAACAATATCACGATGTTAGTCTCCAAAGGTCGGGCGACCACTAATACACACTAAACAACATGTACGCCGTCCTAGGGTCGACCATATGCAAACCTCCAACGAACCATGTAAGATAACAACGATATAATTTTTGTTTACATTAATTCAAATGTTACATTGCATCAATCGAACCTTGTAATTGCTAACAACAAAATTACATTGCGACAATTATTGTAAGACCCACATATATTGAAGTAACACGAGGTCTTCAGAAGTTCAACAAAAGCAAATCGAGAAGGCTAAAGCTTAAAACAGTTAGGTAAACGAGCGAGCTCGAACATTCAAAACAGATACATTTGTAGGGTTTCTAATGGCACACTCACAAAATCTTATATTAAAACAAGTTTATTAAACATGCTTTCAACACTTCAAATATTCATAGTTTAAAATTTAGGTTCAAGCAGTTATCTAGACCATGGCGATCCAATGTTGTAAGCCAATCTTGTGATGCATTACTATGGAATAATGAGAGCATGATAGGAAATACACACACGAACTCGAGTCATTTTCAATGTGTTGCGGAAGGGGAAAAGTCATATTGGGTGATGAGGTGCTCAATCCACCACCATTATTGAAGAAACTTATTAATGGTGAGCATCCAAAAAGCAGTACATTCATCGATAATATCAGACGTTATAATTTCATGTTTGCTTTTACTTCCATGGGCGCAAAACAAGACACATCAGTTAATCAAGGATACGGGCGTTTGCTATAGGATACACGGTCAAAATTATCACTTGATGGGTTCTTTATTGCGAGAAAGACAAAAACCAATGTTTGCTACTATATATCTATGACTCCAAAATGAAATCCAAAATCGAATAAATAGTTTCGGTATGTTACTCTCACGAAAGCACATAAAGATACAAAACATTTACTATTGCTTTTAATATATTATAAATATAAAACCGGTCTCATTCATCACGGTATATCTTTTGCGGTGACACAATAACAACAACGAAAACCAATTAGTAGACCGAAACTCACGGTTGAATTACGTGACATGCTTGATGAAATCAATCCATTAGTAGAAACGATTTCAAATGGTTGGAGAACGTTATGTGGCTTCAAACAAACGTAATAATATCGATTACGCCTTATTGGTACAAGAGAGCGATGGAAGAAACTACAACCTACCATGACTTACGAAGTTGCGAGTCGATAGTCGGAGACTTTGACACAACAACAAACAAAAGAGACATCATTCTCCACATGCAAGAAGGGCGTTAGAAGAATTAGTGAGTTGCATCCTTCATACCGCACTACAATATCCATTACTTTTTCCCTGTCTTTCAAGACGGTTATCGCTTGCGACATATACCATGCCGGTATCACGGATCATACATAAAAAAAAAAAAAAAAAAACCCGGAGTAACAATGAGGATTATTTTGCATATAGATTGCAAGATAGAGCCGAATTTTCCCATGATTCTCAACTCAGGAGATTGACACAACAAATTATTGTGGGCGCATACACTATGGTTGAATCGAAGGTTGTCGTACATCGTAAACAACAAAAAGAGCTAAGGAGTGAAACGTAATCTAAATTAGTCAAGGCGGTAGAGGGCGAAAATTCGGAATAAAGCTACGGGGAAAAGTGATATTGCCATCATCTTTCTTGGCAGCCCAAGGTATATGATGCAAAATTATTTAGGCGCCATGACAATTTGCAAGGTTTATGGATATCCGATTTGTTTATAACGTTCATATGCAACCCAAACCGGCGTAAATCGTGCGTTTTGTGAATGAGAAGGGTTAAAATCGGAAAACGAGACCCGATGCAATAACACGAGTATTTAAACAAAACTTGACTCCTCATACACGATTTTAAAGACCGTAGTTATTTGGCAAGCTCAAAGCATGTAAGTTTGAAATTTACATTTTATAAACATTATTATTTATTAGAGTATTAAACAATATTTTATGTGTAACACATGACACAATCTATATCATATAACGGTTTACACAATCGAATTCCAAGAGAGAGGCCTCCCACATGCACACATTTTGCTTTTCCTGGAGGAAAAAAATAAAATGACTACACCAGCACATATAGACCATTTTATTTCTTCAGAGATACCAGACAAAAAAGAGGACCCAGAGCTGTATGAAATTGTTGCAGACCACATGATGCATGGCCCTTGTGGACGATACCGCCCATTTGCCGTGCTGCGGTCAAAACAAATGCACCAAAAAGTTTCCAAAAGAATTCAACGATAAGACATTCATTGATGAAACGGGTATGCAATTTACAAGCGAAGAAATGATGGATCTACAATTACCAAAGCGGAGTAGAGCGCATAATGGAGTACGTTGTACCTACAACCCCGTTTACTACGACGTTATCAATCCCATATAAATGTCGAATATTGTAATCAAGCGCGTCTATAAAAGGGACGGACAAAGCAACAGCTGGTGGCATGAAGGCGAAGATGTTGATGAAATAAAAGATTATTACATTGCGAGATACCTTTTCAAAGATGTGAAGCGGCTTGGAGGATTTCTGATTCGACATACACTACAAATTTCCTCCTAGAAAGTTTGCCATTTCACCTAAAGGAGAACAATTAGTTATATTTGATGCCACGAAAGCATCGATTACACATTAGAAAAAGCAGCGGTGAATGAAAACAAGTTTATAGCATAGATGGAAAGAAACAAGGCAGACGAAGAAGCGAAGCTATTTTATCACCAGTTCCCGAACATTATGTATGGAAGCAAGAAGAAAGAAAATGGCTACCAAGACAAAAAGGTACATGCATTGGAAGAGTGCATCATGTCCTCCTTCTTTTGAAATCTTCTTTTACGAGTCTTACTAAACAAGGTCAAGGTGCAGGAATGGGATGATTTTAAAAATACGAGGTGTCACATATGCTACATACAAAGAGGCTTCAAGCTAGAGGTCTACTCGAAGGCGACAAGGAATATATGGATGGACTGATGGAAGCAAGCAAATGGGGGTCAGGAAACTATCTGCGCACATTTTACGTAATGCTTATTATGACATACAACATGTCTAGACAAGAGGTAGTTTATGAAAAAACATGGCATGTATTGTCGGAAGATGTAGAAAATGTTGAACGCGCCATAAGAAATGATCCAGGTGTGTAATATATATACACTTTAAAATTTTTAACAACAAAACAAATATTCACACATTACAACTAACAATATTGTTTAAATTTACAGAATTAGTGCTCTCAGATATTCAAAAGAAGAATATATGCCTTACATATATCTAACATATGTTGCTTTGTAACAACAGAAGCCTTACAAACATAGCAAACATGCCACTACCAAACGCAATGTTCACAATGGCAAATTACAACAGATTGGTTTCAATTGAACTAAAATACAACGTCAATGAATTACGAAACCAGCACACCAAATGGTACGGCACATTGAATCACGAGCAAAAAGATATATACCACACTATCACAGGCAGTGTGAACAATGACCAAGGAGGAATGTTCTTTGTATACAGATACGGAGGAACCGGCAAGACATATCTTTACAAAATGTTGTCAGCAGCAATAAGATCACAAGGAGAAATAGTATTAAACGTGGCATCAAGTGGAATTGCCGCACTTTTGCTGGAAGGAGGCAGAACAACCCATTACCGATTCGCAATACCAATCAATATAGACGAAGATTCAATGTGTCATATTCCACCAGACAGTAAACTTGCAGAATTGATAAAGATATGTAAATTGATAATATGGGATGAAGCTCCAATGTAGGCAAGATCCAAACAAACCATCTGAAATAGTATTTGGCGGTAAAGTAGTTGTATTTGGTGGAGACTTCAGGCAGTGTAACACCCCAACATCAAAAGAATCCAAGTCAACATGACTTAAACAATACATAAATACAAAAGAAAACTCCGAAATAGAAACATAATAATCAAGTCTAATAATATCGAAACAAAATCAAATGAAGTCTAAAATGACTAGGCATGGTCTCTATATCAGCTCATCTCTCAACCCCAAACAATCCCCAGCTCCTAGCTTATGTAACTGCCGCAAGAAAAGAAATGCGGTTGAGCTTAAAAGCCCAGTGAACAGATATAACGATACAATAATAATAAGGCTGAACAAAGAACAAGGTAATGAAAAGTCAGTCAATATATCTGGTATATCAAAGGTGTAGAGTAGGGTAAAAGGAAAGGTCAGTAATCCACCACGAGCCAACAAAACAAACCATATCATATCATAGTAGCCAGTAGTAACCAATAGTAACCATGGAGTGATCAGCTCCCAGAATGTGAAGACGCGTATTGCACATGACATTATTCACCAGAAAAATCATAACATCTCAGATAACAGAACAAATCTAGGATACATCCATACGCCCCTGCAGACAAATAGTGGCCATACAAATATATCGAGCTCATAATCAGATAAAAGAAAAGGACGGTGTATAACATCACTCGTACACACTGGAGTCATGCCATTGGTGCATCAATGACACGGACATGGAACCCCCATGCCTAGTTAATGGCTCGGGTATCAAACTAACAAGTCAAGGCAAAAGGTCCACAATATACAATAGGTGAGTCATTATAATCAAGGTTCAATATCATTAGTTCACAATTCATAGGTTCATAGCAATAATTCAATATCAAAGGTTCAGTAACAAAGGTTCAATAACAGAGGGGTCAATAGGAATGGTTCAATATCAGAGGGTCAATAGCAAAGGAATCATAGAAATGGAATATCATAGTAGAAACAAAGTCGAGTATCAGAAAGTCATGAGGAACCCCTACTGAAAAGGGATAGAATATCTGTACCTTATTCGAAGCAAGCAATAACGAAAGTAAAGTCAAGAAATGAGATCAATCCCGCCGCCCGGAACCTATATGAATTAGATAATGCTTAATAAGAATCAGATTACTCATTTTAGACGGCTTTCCATTTTTAGCAAGTTTCCACTTTTAGTAATCTTTCCATTTTAAGTAACTTTCTATTTTTGTTAACTTTCTATTTTAGGCAGGTTTCCATAATTAGTAACTTTTCATAAATAGCAGGTTTCTGTATTTAGCAGGTTTAGCCGTTTATGATGCATTTTTAAGGACATATTAGGTTAATTGATTATTATTATACTTTAAGGATCATTTAAGCCAAGTTATACAAGTTTAGGGTTTTAAAGTGTAATTATCATAAAGTGTAAGGTCTTAATGGAAAATAAACCTCCTTTTAGTTATTACATTCACCAATCACCAATCAAACCTTTTAGTTATTATAATTATCAATAAGCCTTTAACTTACATATACTATACACGTAAACAAGTCCTACGTCTAGTTTAACTTGACCCATAGATACACCATCATACACGCATGTTTCAAGTCCCATTTAGACATGTAAGGGTCAAAATAAAAGGGTGTCGCATGGAGTTTACAAACAAGTTTTACGGACCAGCTTAAAATACTCATGCCGACATGTACATATATGATGCAAATTCATGATTTTATGTAGCTAGAATAATAAGTTAGTCTTAGCGTTTTTAAATCCTTAAATGAGCCACCACCATGCGTATGAAACCCCAAAGAACCCACGACCGAATTGATTCTAGAGGAGATAATAAGCGCATAGATCGAAACATATATCGAGGTTCATCTCATGTTTTATATAGTGATATATATCGTAGGTTATACTTATCCTTGATTCAACATTTAAGAGACATGCTAATATACAAAAGGCAAGCTTACAAGGTCCCTATACAAACCAGGTTCTCAACAGAAAACAAAGGGTACATTTGATGACATGCAAAATGATCTTTTCATGATTTTCATGTAGTAAATAAACTAGGTTTCCACATGGTTTGAGTTAGTATTAAAGAGACACTACAAAACTTTTGACATGTACTCACTAAAACTTTTCCTCACTAAAACTTTCAAAAGTCACCAAAAATAAAAAATAAACAAAAAAAATATAAAAGTAAAAATTTGACATATGCTCACTGTTAGCTGTTAAAAAAAGTGGCTAAAACATTTTAAATAGGCTTTGGTGTAAAAGAAGTTGACACCCTTTGCTTACTAAAAGAGAATAGTCACTAAAAATTTGACCCTTTTGCTTACTAAATGTTGGAAAATTTAGTGCACTTGTGGGATTAGTTCACACCTTGCAATGGGTTGGAGGTGCAGGTGTACACCCATAAGGTCCATGAACACCACGACTCATATAGTGGTTTGTATTGGTAGTCTTGGTGAAATCTTGCTTGGTGAAAATCTTCTTGGTGAAAGTACCGCTTGTGGAAAGTAATCGCTTGTGGTTTCCAGCGATGGCGGTGCTTCCAGCGATAAGCGATGTATCCAGCGATAGTGCTATGAAAGTGCGATAAGCGGTGTTTCCAGCGATAGGTTGTACTTCCACCGCAAGTGAAATCACGCTAGTGGAAAATCTTGCTTATTGAAAGTCTTGCTAAATGGCGATTACAAGCGCATTATGACCACGTTTAATTGGTCATGTAACCACTAACGACTATAATGGGGATAATTATGAGGCTATTAATGGGCGATTAATACTCATAATTCCATTGGAATAGCTCAAGAGTAACCTCCTATAAATAGGAGATCTGTTTATGCATGAAGGACACGAAAAACAAGAAACACTTATTAGCGAAAGGGTTATAGAATTGTGCCTAATTCTCTAAGCGCATTTGGTCTTATCCCAGTAGATATTCGTGATACCCGGGCATTAGGGTCAAATAGTTTACTTTGGAAAGTGATCACACGATTCCAAGTGATATCCGGTAACCACCTAGTGGTATTGCTACTTGTCATTGATTGTCTTAACCTGTTCTAGGAGATATCAACCAACAATCAAAGTAAACTATTTTGTGATAATCAATGGCAACCTATGCAATGAAACACATGGCTTCAAACTTTGCTAAAATTTGGACAAGTTTGAAGGGTGGACTTTAGGAGGTGGCGAAGAAGATGCACTTCTTCATCGAGCATGAGTGTGGTCATGTCGCGACTACTCCAATTCACGATGATGGTGATGATGCTCGTGGAGCGGATCGGGAGGAGGAGCAAGTGGGAGAATGATGACTACATGTCAGAGGTCTTATTCGAATGGTATGTCGATTCTTTGTTTGATATTTATCGAACTTTGAATCTTCAAAGAAGCGTGGATTCCTTGGGTGCAAATATATGGTGAGGATGCATCAAGTAAGAAGTTCCTTGTTAGTAATTTCACAAATTACAAAATGGTGATTCAAGACCAGTTATGGAACAATACAATGAACTTCTTGGAATACTTGGAAGGTTTACACAACACCAAATGAACATGGATGAGGCTATCAAAGTCTCTTGTGTCATTGACAAACTCCTCCTTCATGGAAAGATTTCAAGCATACCTTGAAACATATGAAGGAGGAGTTAACTCTTGTTGAGTTGGGCGGTCATCGCACATTGAGAATCTCTCAAAGTGCGGGATAATGACAAGCCAAAGAGTAGCAATACTACTTGGTGCATCTGTTGTCAATATGGTGGAGCATAACAACTCCACTGGCACAATGACAACAAAGGCAAACGTAAATATCATGACAACACAAGGGCAGATCCAAACAAGAAGGCAACACCTACTTGTTGGAAATGTGGCAAAACAGTCACATTAAAAGGGACCGCAAAGGTGTTAAGATTGGTGGTAAAGCCAATGGATCGAGGCACTAATGGTTGGGGGTGGTGGTTCACCAACTCACTGAAAGGTCGAATATGTTTAATAAGTCTTTTGGTTTATTATGTTACATATGTATCGAATCGTTTATGTGCGGATGATGATGTTGCGTGGTGGGTTGACTGCAGTGCAACAGTTCATGTGTGTAATGATAGAAGCTGGTTCAAGACTTATGAGTCAACGAATGATGGTTCTATTCTTCACATGGGAAATGAGTCAACGACCTTGGTGCATGGTCGTGGTTGTGTAGATCTTAGGTTTAGTTCGGAAAGATTGTAACTTTGTTTGATGTTATTCATGTTCACGATATCGGGAAGAACTTGGTTTCAAGTAGTATTTTGAATAATCATGGATATAAACAAGTTATTGAATCGATAAATTTGTGCTTTCTAAGCATGGTGTTTTATTGGTTTTGGTTATTTATGTAATCAAATGTTCGGGCTTAATATTTCTCCGACAATGTTAATTCAGCTTTTGTGACCACAACCCGACACGATTCTAGCCTATGGCATGCAAGACTTGGCCATGTACATTATAAAAGGATGCAAGATATGTCTAGGGATGGTTTAATCCACGCTTTTGACATGGACACCGAAAAGTGTAAAACTTGCATGTTGACCAAGATAACCAAGAAACCCTTTGTGGTGTTAGTCGTGAGACTAAGATCTTGAGCTTATTCACGATGACTGTGTGATTTGCATGCCACTCCTTCTTTGGGAAATAAGAAGTACTTTGTGACATTTATTGATGATGCTTCAGATTTTGTTATGTCTATTTGTTACATACCAAGGATGAAGCATTAGATAAATTCAAAGTGTTTAAACAGTTGAATTACAACTTGGGTCTTTGATCAAAAGATTAAGGGCGATAGGGGAGGTAGTACATGGATACTCGGTACTTTCGATCTGTTGGAATAATCCATGAAACAAGCGCCCTTATACTCCTCGGCAAAATGGTATTTACGAAAGGAAAAATAGGGTCTTGAAGGAGATGGTTAATTCCATGTTGTCTATTCGGGATCGAGTCAAGGGTTAAGGGTGAAGCTATGTTAACGACTTGCTATTTATTAAATAGGGTTCCAAACAAAGGAACAAGGTTACCCTTATGAACTACGGACTAAAAAACCCAACTGAACTATCTCAAGGTTTGGGGTTGTAGAAATTGTTGTAAGACTCCACGATCCAAAGCAAAAAACTTTGGGTGAAAGAGGCATTGTTGCATCTTTGTTGGATATCTTGAGCATTCCAAGGCTTTTAGGTTCTATGTTATTGAACCTAATGAACATGTTTCGATTAACTCAATAATTGAATCAAGGGATGCGAGACTTTGATGAGAATAGATTCTCATCGGTCCCTAGACCAAGTCGGAGGATTCCTAATGGAACTCATGACCTTGGTGTGTCGAGAGGTCCTCGATGATGAACCATCGGTGGTCCACGATGAGGTTGTGGTTAAAGAACTGAACACGTGCTCGGGAAAAGCAAAGGGTCGGGACTCCAAAGTCATTTGGACTGAGTTTCAAATATACTTAGTTGAAGGTACCGGGGATGAGGTCTCGGACCAATACTCCTATTGCTTCATTGTTGAGGATGACCCCAAAACATTTGAAGAAGCAATGAAGTCCTGTGATATTGCTTTACGGAAAGAAGCAATCAATGATGAGATGGATTCCATCATGGGCAACAACACTTGGGTGTTGGTTGATCTACCTCACGGTTGCAAACTTACGGGTTGCAAATGGATTTTCAAAAGGAAAATGAAGGTAGATGGAACTATTGAAAAGTTCAAGGCTAGACTAGTCATTCGAGGCTTTAAACAAAAGTTAGGAATAGACTATTTTGATACTTATGCCCACGTGGCTCGTATCGATACCATAAGGCTAGCGATTGCTATGGCATCTATTCACAATCGGTTATTCATCGGATGGATGTGAAGCAGCTTTCTTGAATGGTGAATTGGAAGAGGAGGTTTATATGAACCAACCTCGGGGCTTCATCATGCACGGCAATGAAAACAAGGTGTGTAAGCGATTAAGTCTCTTTATGGACTTAGCGGGCACCTAACAATGGCATCAAAAATTTGATGAAGTGGTTTTGTCTAGTGGTTATGTTCTTAACCAAGTCGACAAATGTGTATATAGCAAATTGATGAAACGGTAAAGGAGTCATCATTTGTCTATATGTTGATGACATGTTGATCTTTGCACCGACCAAAATCAGGTTGACGACAAAGGAATTTTGTCATCGAGGTTCTCCATGAAAGACATGGGGGAGGCTGATGTTATCCTTGGTATAAGGATTAAACATGAAAGTAATAAATTTCTATCTCTCGGTCTCATTATATTGAGAAGGTCGAGGAAATTCAATTACTTTGATTGTACTCTAGTGAGTACACCTATGGATACTAGTAAGAAGGCGATGCCTAATCATGGCAAGGTCGTATCTCAACTTGAGTATTCTAGGGTAATTGGCTGCACGATGTATGCCATGACTGTACAAGACACGATATTGGTTTTGCGGTGGGAAAATTGAGCGGTATACTAGTAATCCTAGTGCTCATCAGCAAGCAGTTCACGAGTCTTGAAGTATTTGAAGAGAACTATGGATTATAGTCTCTCATATCTTGGTTACCATCGGTGTTGGAAGGTTACAACGATGCAAGTTGGATCGATAACATCAAGACAATTAGTCTACCGTGGTGGGTATTCCTACTTGGTGGAGGTGCAATTTCTTGGGCATCCAAGAAGCAAACTTGCATCACCGGTTCAACAATGGAATCGAATTTGTGGCTCTAGCATTGCTGGTAAAGAAGAATGGTTGAAAAACTTGCTTCTTGAGATTCCATTGTGGCCTAAACCTATAGCACCTATTTCTATCCGGTGTGATAGTGCGGCTACATTGGCTAAGGCTTATAGCGGATGTACAATGGTAAGTCTAGACACTTAGGTGTCGGGCATAGCATGATTCGTGAACTTATCATGAATGGGGTGGTATCTATAGAGTTTGTGAGATCTCATGAACTTAGGCGATCACTTGACGAAGGGTGCGGCTAGAGACTTGGTTATAAAGTGCGCTAAAGGGATGGGTTTAAGTCCAACTTAGTCACTAAATGCTAGGACACCCAACTCCTCACGAGGAAACTTAGGAGCTGAGTTCAATGTGGAAAAGCTGAACATTCGATTGATTTGGAGCACATGTTTTATTTACATCCCAAGGTTGTGCTCGAACTCTTTGAAGGAGGATGAAGTCTTTACTTTAATGGTTAATTTTCTTTGAAAAAGTGCTAGGCGGAGCATGACTAAGAGGAACCACCTATGTAAATGTTGAAGTTTTGCCTTGTGAAGCTTTGGACTTTAGCTTTTACAACATTTATGAATTTGGATATGGACACATGGCTTGTATAGTGTCGGGAGTCATTAAGTGTTTGAAAACTTGTGTGTATTTTATCTTGGTATTCAAATGGGTTGAAGGGTTCAATTCTTAGAACACCACGATTCTCGAATATTTGAGCGTGTAATTTACTAAGATGGAAATTCAATCCTCTGGACATTTTCGTTTATGCACATGTTTTGATTGATGTTTATTTTCATGCAAAGGAAGTGAACTAAATTTGGGGAGGATTGTTGGAAAATTTAGTGCACTTGTGGGATTAGTTCACACCTTGCAATGGGTTAGGAGGTGGAGGTGTACACCCATAAGGTCCATGAACACCACGACTCATATAGTGGTTTGTATTGGTAGTCTTGGTGAAATCGCTTGGTGAAAATCTTCTTGGTGAAAGTACTACTTGTGGAAAATACCGCTTGTGGTTTCCAGCGATAAGCGATGCTTCCATCGATGGCGGTGTCCACCGATAGTGCTATGAAAATCTTGATAAGCGGTGTTTCCATCGATAGGTCGTACTTCCACCGCAAGTGAAATCTTGCTAGCGGAAAATCGCTTATTGAAAGTCTCGCTAAATGGCGATTACAAGCGCATTATGACCACGTTTAATTGGTCATGTAACCACTAACGCTATAATGGGGATAATTATGAGGCTATTAATGGGCGATTAATACTCATAATTCCATTGGAATAGCTCAAGAGTAACCTCCTATAAATAGGAGATGTTTATGCATGAAGGACACATGAAAGCGATAAACACTTATTAGCGAAAGGGTTATAGAATTGTGCCTAATTCTCTAGCGCATTTGGTCTTATCCCAAGTAGATATTCGTGATACCGAGCATTAGGTCGAATAGTTTACTTTGGAAAGTGATCACACGATTCCAAGTGATATCCGGTAACCACCTAGTGGTATTGCTACTATCATTGATTGTCTTAACCCTCTTCTGGGAGATATCAACCAACACTAAATACTACCTCATTCACAAATTCTATGTCCAATTTGACTTTCTAAATCAAAGTTTGACCTTAAATTTTTTTTTGTATTATATAATACTTGATGTAAATATATATAAATAGATTGTGGTTTAAATGTATTTTCATTTGGTATAAATTTCATCAAGTGTTTTATAATACAAACAAAAATATTTAAGGTCAAAGTTCGAATCAAAAAGTTAAATTGGACTTAAAATTTGGGACGGATGGAGTATAGTGTAAGGATAGACTTTTAGTGATGGCTTCAGTAGTTACTGTTTTCTTTTTAGTGGGAGTTGACAAAATAGCTTTTAGTAACTCTTTTCTTATCTTTTGCTCACACTTGCTTTAGTGAGCAAATGTCCCAAATTTTGTAGTGAGACACTTATATGGACACCAAACTTGCGTACAAAGCACCACATTCATGACCAGAATTGAATCGAAAGCAGAACACAAGGAGTGTATTAAGTCGACACATATACAAGTTTTCTTCATGGTTTTGTGTTGCGATAATTACTAGGTTTTCTTAGCTTTGTTTCAGTGATAAAGAGACATGTTATAAAGTTCTTCAACCAGGCGTATAAGGTGCAAGCTACACGACCAGATTCACAGCCAAAACATATTATAACGAGGTTACTAGTTGCCATATACAAAGGTTCTCTCTTGATTTACGTAGTCATATAATAGGCTAGTTTTTACTCATTCGTGAAACATGTTTTATTAGGCATGCTTATGCGTATAGCATGCATTCTATGCGACCAGAACCAGAACAACAAAGAGGATGAGGAGAGTATGAAGATGTTACCTTGATAGCGTGTAAAGAAGAGAAGAAAACAAGGGTCCAAAACAAAGCAACCAAACTCTTTTTCCACCCTAGGGTTCACGACAGCAGCACTCCCTTTTTAAGCCACGATCAACCAACCAATACTTGCACCAATACACGTGATTTTAGCCTTAAAAGAGCCTTCAAAACCTTCTCCTTGGGCTGTTCTTGATGTAGACAGAAAGGAGGATGGAGAGGGAGGACTTATGAGTTTTTGCCGTATTCTTTATTTGAGGAGATGCTAGGGTTTTTGTTTCTATTATTTTGAATGCACATCAAAGGGATATGGTAACTTTTAAATTGGAATGAAGCGTGTAGAAGGCCAAAATTTCAGGGATTAGGCGTGAATGGGGGGAAACGGATTAAAGACCCAAATCAGTATTCATTCACTTGCCAAAAATATTGTACACCTATTATTTGGTTAAGTATTTTGTACATTTCATTTATTTTATTTCTTAAGTAATATATGTAACCTTTTAATGTATTATATAGCTATTTGTAAGTTAATTATAAGTTGATATTTTCAATGTCTTGTGTAAATCGATTATCATTAAGTGTCCAACGATTTAACGAGCTTGTTACATTTTACGGATTTTTTTTACTCGAGGGGTATAATAGTCTTTTTAACGCGTTCACGATTTTAGGGTTTTACAGGCAGATTCTTCCAGTTATTACAAACGGTAGCAGACACACTGTAGTCCATGCAACATTGAACTCTTCATACTTGTGGCAACATTGCACAGTTCTTCATCTAACCATCAACATGAGATTAGGAACAAGCACAAACAGTTCGGAGCGGAAAGAAATACAAGATTTTGTAGATTGGATACTATCCATTGGTAGCAGCACAATTGGGGTAAGAATGATGGGGAAGCGAATGTGGAATTCCCATGACATGTTAATTCAGATTCGAAGATCACATTGGGAAAATTATAGAAGAAACTTACCCGCACTTAGTCGAAACCTCTATAACCCATCTTCGTTCAAGAAAAGGCAATTCTTGCCCCACACATGAGATGGTGGATATGATAAACGACCGTATGTTAACACTTCTCCCGTGAGGCGAACATACATATGAGAGTTCGACTCGGTCAGATCTGCGATATGGATACCAATTTCAATGAAGAACTATACATGCGATTTCCTCAACACAATCCGCATATCTAGGATTCCACACCACAACTTAAAGTTGAAAGTAGGCACCCTCTCGTTATGTGCATGAGAAACATAGACCAAACAAATTGGATTATGCAACGGAACCAAGCTACAAGTCATAAGGATGGGTGTCAATATAATAGAAGCAAAAATTATATCGGAGGAAGAGTAGGCACAATCTGCGCCATCCCACGTATAAACCTAACCCTTCTAATAACAAGATGCCATTCAAATTTAACCAGACAATTTCCGGTGTCTATATGTTTCATAATGACTATTAACAAGAGCCAAGGATGTACATTGACACAAGTTGGTTTGTTTCTTCAAAACCGGTTTTCGCACGGACAACTATATGTCGCTGTCTCAAGAGTCAACAGCAAGAAAGGCTTAAAGATTTTATGTTGTGATGAAGATGGAAATTACTCAAAATCAACAACAAATGTAGTGTATAAAGAAGTTCTATTTAGGATTTAATGTTCATGTACAAACAATTTAACACTTCCAAAAAATTCTTAAAAATGTTCATGTACAAACAATTAAACACTTCCAAAAAGTTGTTAAGAAGCATATTTAAATAAACAAAGAAAATTACAATTACACTCTGAAATAAACAAGCAATAAATCACAGTCGTTACTGCCTTAGGCGGGCTTAAAAACTAGTATATATATATATATATATATATATATATATATATATATATATATATATATATATATATATATATATATATATATATATATATATATATATATATATATATATATATATATATATATATATATATATATATATATATATATACAGGATGTACATGATGTCACTAATTACCCGAAATGCCACGTAATGCCACGCCATTGCCACGTTTTGCCCAGTCAATGCCACGTAATGCCACGATGGCGGTGTGTTATCATATGCATGTTAGATTTTAATACAAAATGTACAGCGATGAGGTTCGAACTCGCATTTGTTTGATAATGTTTAAACGCCTCAAGTAACCAAACCAACTAGGCTAATGAATCTTTGGTTTCATATTCCAAATCATAATCTATATAGTAATGGTATAAATGTTTCTTACTTTTTTTATTATATTTATCTCCTTAATTATATGAGGATATATTAGGAAAATATATTTTGTGATATATTATAGGCTTATATTTAGGGCGTGTTAACAATTTGACTATATGTATGATTCTATAAAATTTTATCCTAATCTTTAAGCTATATATGCATCCACAAAGACGTTAAGGAGTTTGAAGTTATATTTTGATTATTATATATCTATAATTCATATTGTTTATATTGTTTGAATTGTGTTTGTATTATTGTGATGTTTTGTAGGTTGTACGATATTCGTAATGTATGTTGCGACCACAAAAGCGTTTAGGATATTTAAAAGGTGTGTTTCGATTATTGTATATATATATGATCCATATAGTTTATTTATTAATTTATATATTGTAAGTATGTTGCACCACAAAGACATTTAGGAGATTTAAAAGGTATGTTTCGATTATTATATATATATATATGATTCATATTGTTTATTGATTAATTTATATATGATTGTTTTTGTAAGTTATTGTATAAATGTTTTTGATTATTATATATATATGATCCATATTTTTTGTATTGTTATGCAGCCACAAAGACGTTTAGGAGATTCAGAGTTTATGATATTCAAAAGGTATGTTTTTGATTTTATGATATATGTTTATTTGTATTGATTCTATTCCATTAGTAAATAATCATGTTAAAAGTTTAGGAGATTCAGAAGTTATGTTTTTGATTATTATATATATATATGATCCATATTGTTTATATAGTTTGTATTGTTATGCAGCCACAAAGACGTTTAAGAGATTCTGTCACACCCCCAAATTACTGTTTAGCAATGGAATGAAATTTCGGGGTTGTTGTCATAGCATCACGATTCGCTTATATTGAACGACCAAAGTGTCGTTTAAAAACACATCGTTTGATATTTATTTAAACCATTCAGAGTTACAAAGATACGTTCCCAAAGTAGATAACGTTGGCGGAAATAAGTTTATTACAAGCCAAACGATGTTTTTAAAAGTGCCATAATTTACAAGTGAGACGCGTCGTCTCCGCGACTCTATGATGGGTCCTTATGTGTGCCATGATGTAAATGCCTTAGATACCTGAAAATACATTGCTAAAACGGTCAACAATAATGTTGGTGAGAAGTCATAGGTTTATGAAAATGTTTTATACGACTACCACAAGTATAGGCCATGTATGACAAAATGTCACATAAAATGTTACAATTGCTATAAGCACATGACATCGGCTAGATCGATCATGATGTTCGCCCAACAGTGTTTGCCAAACAACTCAAATTATGATATTAAATGAAATGCATCCGTTTGACCGTTGGAATCCACCAACCCGGATGGAGGAGTCACCCTCAATAGATCTATTCACTCACCCTCGCTTGCCCCGTAATTAACGGTTCATGATTTCTGATATGGGGACATTCAATTTGGCAATGAGGTAACTTACGTAATGTAATGAATTTGATGTACTTGGTATCGTAATAAAAATGATGTGCAATGTATTCTCCCCTGTAGGTTTGAAATAAAGTATAAACTTCAAAGACGGGGCTATGAAAACTCACTTGGTACAATGATATGATGACAAAAGCGAGTACACTGAAATGAAGCGCAAATCTCTAACCGCGACCTATTATGAATGATATGATCTATTATAAATTATGAATATATATCGTACATGCAATTATGATATCTTGTCAAGTTACAAAATACTTTACAAGTATTTACGTAGAAACAACATCCTACGATAGTCGTTTAGTGATTTATCAAGAAATTATAGCTTTTCATCGCAAAATAATGTACTTTGATAATTCGTGAAAGTGGCTAAATGGCCTCGAAAAGCTAGTCGTAAAATAGTGAATATCGAGTGTTAGGAAACAAACTAAATGATTTTAGAAAGCTTGTAACATTATCTAAAAGTCATAACGCTGAACTTTTATCCATACAAGTTCCGATCATAAAGAAAAATAATGGTGAAGTGAGGTAGTTGAGCTAAAATGTAGTTTATGGGTAGTTTTCGGAAAGTTTGAGTGGTCGAGTTTACTCTTTAGAACTCCGTTGACGAACGGTTGAACATTTTGAAAAATAGGCTAGGCAAACTCACTTTTACTAGAAGACATCGTTTTCTCAAAAGTATTCTATCGATATGAAAATGGCTCCAAACATGGTCACTATGATAACCACTTTGGTCTAGTAGAAAATATATAAGTGTTAATACTTGTGAAAATAAGTACGATAGCCATAATTTATCCCAATTACAATTACACATTCAAAAATATTAATCCGGTTCGTTAAGGCACAACAAGCTATCCATTGGACTAGTCTCGTGTGCTAAAACAACACCTTTCCAAACGCTCCTTTATAGACTGTAAAATAAGTAATTTAAGTAAGCAATCCAAACACTCCATTATATTTTAATAAACCCTCGCGCTTATAAAATATTGTTTTTATAAGGTTTATAACGTTCCCTAATAATTTATATGTGATACAATAGCATTTGGTAAGGTTTTCAAAGCTCAAACGGACTCGAAAACGCTTGAAAACACAAATTTTATTTCCAATCAGCTATGGGTACTTCGACTTTTTCAGAAAAATTGTCCGTCTTTAACCATGCTTAAATCTCTCATTTTACACTTTTAAGCTTAAAAATCTCGCGATTAAAAGTAAAACATCATTTCCGACAACTTTCGTGTTTTACACTTAAGCCGGTTCGGACCCGAAAGGGGTCAAAACCTCGATTTAAAATCATATCAGCATGTATATATTGTTACAAAATGCTGTTAAAAATTATAAGTTTCGTTAAACTTTAATTTGCCATAATTTCTTCGTTTTAAGTCCGTTTTCTACGTTTTATATATCCTTGGAATCGTGACAGTATGTATTAATATATTTTTGATAAATCGACTCTTCTAGCTTATGTTTACAACTCGTTTTTGACCTTTGAAAAACCCTTGACAGCAAGTATATTTTCAGAAAAATAGTTTTCGTCGTTAAACTTGAAAATAGCGTAACTTCTTCGTTATAAATCCGTTTTAACCCGTTCAAGCGACCACGGTTTCGTTTTAAAGTCTATTTTCTGAATATCTAGCCCAAAATAATTCATGACTTGTCGAAATTTTCCAGATTTTGTAAAAACGATCAGACCTCAATTCTAAGTTGTCGAAAATGATTTTTCTAGCGTAATACTTGTTCTAAACCCTTCCAATCAATACCAAAGCTATTCTAAACCTACCCTACACCTTCTTAGGGTGTTATGGGTTCCTAAACTTCATCAACAATGATAGGTTTCAAGGAAATAGTTATAGGATGATTAAAACTCATTATAAGTAGTAAAAATCAAATAACAGTGGTATGACTCATAGTATATTTGCATGTTTTTCTTACTAGATCATAAAAATAGATCAAGTAATAGTATGAAAGATTAGGAAAAATCATTAGAAGCTTACTTGAGTGATTGAAGAGGTTTTTGAGCTAGAAACTTAATTAATCTTTAGGTTTTTATTTCAAAACCTTGAAATAGATTACTAAGTGAACTTGATAAACACTTGAAGCTTGAAAAAATATGGTTTCTTCCTCTTGATCCTAGCTTGGCCGAACCTCATAAAGGGGATGAGAGGTTTTCTAGTTTGTTTTCACCTTGAATATGTGTTTTGTATGTGTTTTTGTTTATTAAATAACTTGTAAAATACAAAAATCTAACCAAATATGTATATGTGTACATTTTAGTTAAGAAAAATATCTAAAAAGGTGATGACTTGAAGGGGGAGGTCGGCAATGGGTTTAATGGGGTAAGGGTTAGATGAATTTTGATAGTTAAGTGTATTTTTAGTTAAGTATAATGTGTAGTTTGTATATAAAATTAATTATTAAGTATAACGTTAGCTAGAAATTGATTTTAACGGAACAAAATAAAATATATTGAAGTCATAAAAATTATAAAAATACATTTCCCACAAGAATTGAGTGAATAAATAATTATCGAGTTGAATTTACGAAAACCGTCGTAAATACATATATAACAATTTATATACCAAAATAAATTCAAAACACCGGGTAAACTAATAATATAATTTTTATAGTCTTAAAATGAGTATAAAAATATATTCAGATGATTGTTGAAAGTGTCGGATCAATTATTCAAAATAAATGATCGTGCGATAGCGTTTATTTAATAAATAAATATACGTTAATGAAATATGCAAACCCATGCATAAAATAATATGAAAATGATGTTACTGATGATATGAAGACTAACTCTATTCTATATGAAATGTTCTCAATGATGTTCCATGAATACGCAACTTAACCCTCAAGGTTACGCGTATTTGATACTCGTAAACCTAGTTTACGAAAAAGGATGAATAGTGAATCATGAATAGTGACTTTTCTCCGGGAATGAATAGTGTTTCGTGAATAGTAAAATTTTGAAATAACCTCTCAAAATCTCAAACCGACTTAAAAAACGATGAATAGTAAAATGATGAATAGTAACTGGTGAATAGTAATTTCCCGTGATGAATAGTGAAATTTTCAAAGTTTGTAAAATGTCCTGAAATTACGAGTTGTCACAGATTCGGAGTTTATGATATTCCGAAGGTATGTTTTTTATTATATGATCTATATTGTGTTTATAAGTCATTGATTATTTTTTCCCATATTCTTATTGATTAATTTATATATTCAAAAGAGATTTGGAGTTTATGATATTCAGAAGGTATGTTTTTGATTATTTGATCTATATTGTGTTTATAAATCATTGATTATTTTTTCGCATATTGTTATTGATTAATTTATATATCAAAAGGTATGTTGCAGCCACAAAGACGTTTAGGAGATTTAGAAGGTATGTTTTTGATTATTATATATATATATGATCCATGTTGTTTATTGTTTAATTTATATATGATTGTTTTTGTAAGTTATTGTATAAATGTTTTTGATTATTATATATATATGATCCATATTGTTTGTATTGTTATGCAGCCACAAAGACGTTTAGGAGATTCAGAGTTTATGATATTCAAAAGGTATGTTTTTGATTATATGATATTTGTTTATTTGTATTTATTCTATTCCATTAGTAAATAATCATGTTAAAAGTTTAGGTGATTCAGAAGTTATGTTTTTTAATATTATATATATATGATCCATATTGTTTATATTGTTATGCAGCCACAAAGACGTTTAGGAGATTCGGAGTTTATGATATTCAAAAGGTATGTTTTTGATTATATGATCTATATTGTGTTTATAAGTCATTGATTATTTTTTCCCATATTGTTATTGATTAATTTATATATTCAAAAAAGATTTGGAGTTTATGATATTCAGAAGTTATGTTTTTAATTTTTTGATCTATATTGTGTTTATAAATCATTGATTATTTTTTCTCATATTGTTATTGATTAATTTTAATATCAAAAGGTATGTTGCAGCCACAAAGACGTTTAGGAGATTTAGAAGGTATGTTTCGATTATTATATATATATGATCCATATTGTTTATTGATTAATTTATATATGATTGTTTTTTGTGTTATTGTATAAATGTTTTGATTATTATATATATATGATCCATATTGTTTGTATTGTTATGCAGCCACAAAGACGTTTAGAAGATTCAGAGTTTATGATATTCAAAAGGTATGTTTTCGATTATATGATATTTGTTTATTTGTATTGATTCTATTCCATTAGTAAATAATCATGTTAAAAGTTTAGGTGATTCAGAAGTTATGTTTTTGATTATTATATATATATGATCCATATTGTTTATATTGTTTGTATTGTTATGCAGCCACAAAGACGTTTAGGAGATTCGAAGTTTATAATATTCAAAAGGTATGTTTTTGATTATATGATCTATATTGTGTTTATAAGTCATTGATTATTTTTTCCCATATTGTTATTGATTAATTTATATATTCAAAAGAGATTTGGAGTTTATGATATTTAGAAGGTATGTTTTTAATTATTTGATCTATATTGTGTTTATAAATCTTTGATTATTTTTTCTCATATTGTTATTGATTAATTTTTATATCAAAAGGTATGTTGCAGCCACAAAGACGTTTAGGAGATTTAGAAGGTATGTTTCTGATTATTTTATATATATGATCCATATTGTTTATTGATTAATTTATATATCATTGTTTTTGTAAGTTATTGTATAAATGTTTTTGATTATTATAAATATATGATCCATATTGTTTGTATTGTTATGCAGCCACAAAGACGTTTAGAAGATTCGTAGTTTATGATATTCAAAAGGTATGTTTTGATTATATGATATTTGTTTATTTGTATTGATTCTATTCCATTAGTAAATAATCATGTTAAAAGTTTAGGTGATTCGAAGTTATGTTTTGATTATTATATATATATGATCCATATTGTTTATATTGTTTGTATTGTTATGCAGCCACAAAGACGTTTTGGAGATTCGGAGTTTATGATATTCAAAAGGTATGTTTTTGATTATATGATCTATATTGTGTTTATAAGTCATTGATTATTTTTTCCCATATTGTTATTGATTAATTTATATATTCAAAAGAGATTTGGAGTTTATGATATTCAGAAGGTATGTGTTTAATTATTTGATCTATATTCTGTTTATAAATCATTGATTATTTTTTCTCATATTGTTATTGATTAATTTATATATCAAAAGGTATGTTGCAGCCACAAAGACGTTTAGGAGATTTAGAAGGTATGTTTCGATTATATATATATATGATCCATATTGTTTATTGATTAATTTATATATGATTGTTTTGTAAGTTATTGTATAAATGTTTTTGATTATTATATATATATGATCCATATTGTTTGTATTGTTATGCACCCACAAAGACGTTTAGAAGATTCGAGTTTATGATATTCAAAAGGTATGTTTTCGATTATATGATATTTGTTTATTTGTATTGATTCTATTCCATTAGTAAATAATCATGTTAAAAGTTTAGGTGATTCGAAGTTATGTTTTGATTATTATATATATATGATCCATATTGTTTATATTGTTTGTATTGTTATGCACCACAAAGACGTTTAGGAGATTCGAAGTTTATGATATTCAAAAGGTATGTTTTTGATTATATGATCTATATTGTGTTTATAAGTCATTGATTATTTTTTCCCATATTGTTATTGATTAATTTATATATTCAAAAGAGATTTGGAGTTTATGATATTCAGAAGGTATGTTTTTAATTATTTGATCTATATTGTGTTTATAAATCTTTGATTATTTTTCTCATATTGTTATTGATTAATTTTATATCAAAAGGTATGTTGCATGCACAAAGACGTTTAGAGATTTAGAAGGTATGTTTCGATTATTATATATATATGATCCATATTGTTTATTGATTAATTTATATATCATTGTTTTTGTAAGTTATTGTATAAATGTTTTTGATTATTATAAATATATGATCCATATTGTTTGTATTGTTATGCAGCCACAAAGACGTTTAGAAGATTCAGAGTTTATGATATTCAAAAGGTATGTTTTTGATTATATGATATTTGTTTATTTGTATTGATTCTATTCCATTAGTAAATAATCATGTTAAAAGTTTAGGTGATTCAGAAGTTATGTTTTTGATTATTATATATATATGATCCATATTGTTTATATTGTTTGTATTGTTATGCAGCCACAAAGACGTTTTGGAGATTCGGAGTTTATGATATTCAAAAGGTATGTTTTTGATTATATGATCTATATTGTATTTATAAGTCATTGATTATTTTTTCCCATATTGTTATTGATTAATTTATATATTCAAAAGAGATTTGGAGTTTATGATATTCAGAAGGTATGTGTTTAATTATTTGATCTATATTCTGTTTATAAATCATTGATTATTTTTTCTCATATTGTTATTGATTAATTTATATATCAAAAGGTATGTTGCAGCCACAAAGACGTTTAGGAGATTTAGAAGGTATGTTTCTGATTATTATATATATATGATCCATATTGTTTATTGATTAATTTATATATGATTGTTTTTGTAAGTTATTGTATAAATGTTTTTGATTATTATATATATATGATCCATATTGTTTGTATTGTTATGCAGCCACAAAGACGTTTAGAAGATTCAGAGTTTATGATATTCAAAAGGTATGTTTTCGATTATATGATATTTGTTTATTTGTATTGAATCTATTCCATTAGTAAATAATCATGTTAAAAGTTTAGGTGATTCAGAAGTTATGTTTTTGATTATTATATATATATGATCCATATTGTTTATATTGTTTGTATTGTTATGCAGCCACAAAGACGTTTAGGAGATTCGAAGTTTATGATATTCAAAAGGTATGTTTTTGATTATATGATCTATATTGTGTTTATAAGTCATTGATTATTTTTTCCCATATTGTTATTGATTAATTTATATATTCAAAAGGTATGTTACATCCACAAAGACGTTTAGGAGATTCAGAGTTTATGATATTCATAATGTATGTTTTTGATTATATGATCTATATTGTGTTTATAAGTCATTGATTATTTTTTCCCATATTGTTATTGATTAATTTATATATTCAAAAGAGATTTGGAGTTTATGATATTTAAGGTATGTGTTTAATTATTTGATCTATATTCGTTTTATAAATCATTGATTATTTTTCTCATATTGTTATTGATTAATTTATATATCAAAAGGTATGTTGCAAACACAAAGACGTTTAGGAGATTTAGAAGGTATGTTTCGATTATTATATATATATGATCCATATTGTTTATTGATTAATTTATATATGATTGTTTTTGTAAGTTATTGTATAAATGTTTTGATTATTATATATATATGATCCATACTGCTTGTATTGTTATGCACCACAAAGACGTTTAGAAGATTCGTAGTTTATGATATTCAAAAGGTATGTTTTCGATTATATGATATTTGTTTATTTGTATTGATTCTATTCCATTAGTAAATAATCATGTTAAAAGTTTAGGTGATTCGTGGTTATGTTTTTGATTATTATATATATATATGATCCATATTGTTTATATTGTTTGTATTGTTATGCGCCCACAAAGACGTTTAGGAGATTCAAGTTTATGATATTCAAAAGGTATGTTTTGATTATATGATCTATATTGTGTTTATAAGTCATTGATTATTTTTCCCATATTGTTATTGATTAATTTATATATTCAAAAGGTATGTTACATCCACAAAGACGTTTAGGAGATTCAGAGTTTATGATATTCATAATGTATGTTTTTGATTATATGATCTATATTGTGTTTATAAGTCATTGATCATTTTTTCCCATATTGTTTATTGATTAATTTATATATTCAGAAGGTATGTTGCAGCCACAAAGACATTTAGATGATTTAGAAGGTATGTTTCTGATTATTATATATATATATATATATATGATCCATATTGTTAATTGATTAATTTATATATGATTGTTTTGGTATGTTATTGTATAATATTTATTTGTATTGATTCTATTCCATTAGTAAATAATTATGGTAAAAGTTTAGGAGGTTCATAAGTTATGTTTTATTATTATATATATGATCCATATTGTTTATATTGTTTGTATTGTTATGCAGCCACAAAGACGTTTAGGAGATACATAAGTTATTTTTCTTTCAACAAGTGAGAATCAATCAAGAAGTGTGAAAAAATAGCACGTGACGGATGAATAATTAAAAACGGAATACAAAATTTGGATGGTCAAAACAACTCACAAAAAAATTATACGAAACACTTTAGTAGATAGTTTTAGTTGGAATGTAAATACAATGTTTTGTATATTTTAAAATTGTTTTGTTTGGATTATTTTATGTCAATATTGTGTTTTAGTTTGAAAGTTTACTTTGTAAGTCATTTTAGAACCATTGTTCTAGGCAACATTGGTGTGACAACTCGTATTTTCGTGTCATTTTCAAAACATTATTCATGCTTCACCATTTATCATTTATCGTAAACTAGTTTTACGAGTATCAAATTCACGTAACCGTAATGGTTTAGCTGTGAATTCATGATCATATCATCGAGGACATTTCATATAGACTAAGTTTAGTCTACATTTCATTAACATCATTATCATCATATTAGTTCATGCATGGTTTTGCATTTGACATTAAACGTATAAAATCTCATATTAAATAAACGTTATCGCGTAATTAATTATTTTGAACAATTGATCCGTTACTTCCAAAAATTATCCCGATATATTTTTATACACATATTAAGTTTATAAAATAATATTATGAGTTTACCCAGTGTTTTAAATTTATTTTGTATATAAATTGTTATATTTATATAATTACGACGGTTTTCTTAAATTCTACACGATTATTATTATTTCACTCAAATTTTGCAAGAAATGTATTTTTATAATTTTATGACCTAAATATATTTTATCTTGACCCGTTAAAATTTATTTTTATCTAACGCTACCCTAAATATTCAAATGTGTACACAACTTACCACAAGTCTTCAATTAACTTACATTTAATTATACTTATACATTAAAAAAAAATATATATCAAAGTAATGATAACACCCCTTGTCGAAGGGGTGAGGGTGAGTCACATGTACTTTGCTAAATATCTACTAAGTATATAGTATTATACTAATTATCTTCACTAAACATTTCACTTCATTATTCACAAGTAAAAGATCAAAATCATTGCTTTCTCTTCTCTCCAAACCGCCAACCTAAAGACCAAGAAGATCATCATAAAAATTTTCAAGACAAGGTTTTAACACACTAGTATCACTTTGTTTAGGTTTTGCAATATAAACCTAGGGTGATTAGGAAATCCATTGTCTCATAAACCTCATCAAGTTACTAGTAAGCATTCATATTCATCATAATATTTCATATTCATTGTTATGGTCATTTCATTTTATTTGAGAAAACATGCAAGTCTCATGAGGTTTATACCACTTTTTCATTGATTTTAAGAGTTATGTATATATAAGTCATCCTATAATTACTCCTTGTTATATATTACTTTTGGTGATGTCTAGGAACCCATGACACCCTAAGAAGGTGTATGGTAGGATTAGAATAGCTTCGGAGTTGTTTTGAATGGGTTAGAATAGGTTTGGCGCGAGAAAAACTCATTTCGACAAGTTTGCAAAAGGGTCTGTCCTTATTTTAAAAATCTGGAAAATCCGACAGTAGATAAAAATTTTGGCCTAGATATTTAGAAAATATACTTTAAAACGAAACCGTGGCCGCTTGAACGGATTAAAACGGAGCTATAACGAAGAAGTTATGAATTTTTCAAGTTGCTTATTTAAAACTATAATTTTCTCGAAATTTCAAGATGTATTGTTTATTTTGTACGAGTCAAAATGAAACTTAGGTGTTATAAATTATGTCGACTTGTCAAAAATATGTTAGTATACTTTGATACAAAGCTAAGGACCTATAAAACGTAGAAAACGGATTTGTAACGATTAAATTATACACGTTTTCACAAAGTTGTCGAACTTTATTATATAAGAAAACTATATTATTTCTAATAGGCAAATATTACGCAAAACTAGTCACCATGTTGAAGGTTGTTTTAACAATGATGTAGAACTTTTATAAAGTGATGTCTTCTAATAAAAGTAAGTTCGCCAAGTATATTTTCCAAAATGTCCGACCGCTTGTTTAGCGGAGTTGTAATGAATTAATTACGGTTACTTAAACTTTGCCGAAAACCATCTTTAAACTATACTTTGACTAAAGTACCATACTTAACCTATATTTTTCTTTGTGATCGAGACCTCTAGGAAGGAAACTTAAACACTAAAACTTTGAGATTATGATACGAGCTTCCCAAAACCGTTGAGTTTGTTTCCTAACGCCGACGTGCACCATTTTACGACTAGCTTTTAGAGGCCGCTTTAGTCACTTTCATGGAAATTTCAACGACATTATTTTACGATTTAAAAGTTATAATCTCTTAATAAATCACTAAATGATTATCGTCGGATATCATTTCAACATAAATACATGTAAGGTAATTTAAAATGGTCAAGACGTTAAAAGATTATTTTTCGATTTAAAAGGATTATTTTCAAAAATTCATAAGTGGTATAAATATCATCCGAATTGCATGCATAACATTACATCATAACTTATTACATATCATATCATTCATTATAGGTCGGCCGAGATTCACGCTACATTTCGGTGTACTCACTTTTGTCATCGCATCAATTCATCAAGTGAGTTTTCATAGCCCCGTTGTATACATTTATACTTATTATCAAACTTACGGGGGAGAATACATTGCACATCATTTTTATTACGATACCAAGTATATCAAATTCATTTACATTGCTTAAGTTACCTCATGCCAATTGAATGTCCCCATTATATAACATGAACCGTTAATTTCATAGAAGCGAGGGTGAGTGGATAGATCTATCGAGGGTGACTCCTCCATCCGGGTTGGTGGATTCCAACCGTTAAACGGATGCATTTCATTTAATATCATTATTTGAGTTGTTTGGCAAACACTGTTGGGGCTAACATCATGATCGCCTAGTTTCGTGTCATGGACTTATAGCAATTGTAACATTTTTGTGTGGCATGATTGTCATACCGGTCTATACTTGTGTAGTCGATAAATCATTTTCATAAACCTATGATTTCTCACCAACATTATTGTTGACCGCTTTAGCAATGTATTTTCGTGTAACTAAGACATTCGCATCATGGCACGATTAAGGAACCTCATAGAGTCGCAAGGCCGACTTGTCTCATTGTATATTATGGTTTTCTTTTCAAAACATCGCTTGGACTTGTAATAAACTTATATTTTCCGCAAACTTTATCAACTTTTGGGACCTATCTTGTAACTCGAATGTTTTATATAAATATCAAACGATGTGTTTTTAAACGACACTTTAGGTCGCTCAATATAACGTGATTGTGATGCTATGACAATCAATCCCGTGAATTCCATTTCACGCAAAATGTAATTTGGGGTGTGATGATTGGCATCGAGCTTCAATTATAGAGAACTAGGTTGCATCATTGACCCTAGACTATAACTACATCATCATAGCATCTCATCATTTCATCATGAGTGCATATTCACTTTATATGCGGATTCATATACATTTTATTCGAGTTATTTACTTTATTTTACATCGGTTGTCACAGAGATGTCTTCAGATTCGACCCTATCCCTATATCATCTGACACGAACATGGAGGATGTCTCATCCGACACCAACATGAACGATGCCTTATCACACACTGTAGTTGTATCTTCTATTGGCTCTACTTCAGACTTTCCACTTATTGTGACTGACACTGAGACCGAACCCTTTGAGGAGGGCGAAGTCGCACCTACACCACCTGTTAGCCCTACACATGGCCCGATTCATCCACCATCACCACTATTATCATCATCATCTTCATCATACTATCTTAGGGAGCCTATACCTACATTAGACTTGCCGCTCAAAAAGCGAGCACGTTTTGACATCCCTGCATCATCCTCTACAGAGCCCGAACCACCAGCTAGGTTCGAGATAGGTGAGAGCTCAAAGGTCGCCGCCGCTAGAGATGCCTTCCACCGAGACATTAGGGGCACGATAGATAGCCAATGTGTTCGATTGATAGGATGTTAGGACAATTGGAGGAACCGCATTAGATCGAGTGGAGAACATTGAGGAGGAGGTTGAAGGCCTCGTGATAGGTAGAGTTTCGATTGATTTGGCACACCGTGGTTTAGAATCTAGACAGCTAGAGAACGGGGCATATTGTTGAGTTGAGGTGAGATGCCCGAGTTATATGATAGAGCCGAGATGGCCCAGACGAGCTTCGCCATGCACAGGAGTTGACATTAGCTCGTGAGAGCATGGTTACCGCATGTGGTCGATTAGCGAGTTGAGGGATTTGGTTGCTAGTTTGACTACACAGTCCGAGATCTTCGTGATCGAGTCAAGTGAGCACCGTGAGGTGCCTAGTGTAGACTCTTATCATGTATAGTTTTTCTTACTATTTATCCTAGTCACAAGGTGTGTGACATAGTTTAAAGAACTTGTTGTCTTTTGGTTGTTGTACAAACAAAATATCAAGTATTGACTCTACTATGTAGGAATGGTTTACTATCTATGATATCGGTCCATGTAGGCCGAAATTTTCATGTATATTATCCACGTGTGTTGTGATTTTATTTGTGATATTTCGTGGTTGTTCCGTTGTGATCTCATTTATATTATGCATGTTGTGGTTGTGGATATACATGTATAATGTTTGTTTCTACTTACGAGTTCTCATAATTGTTTCATCTTATGGTTTTGAAGAGTAATGGCGCCAAAGAAAACCACACCGATTGACTCAAGTCGCTATGCGTAAGTATGTGAACGATAGCATAGCCAATGCATTAAGGACCGAGAGAGCATCGGTGGCGGCCGCCGCCGAGGTCATGCAATCGCCGAGGCCGCTAGACTTGTCCGCCGCAGTAATGCAGAGGGTCCGGGTTAGAAGTCGTCGATAAGGATTTCAAAAGTGGAGATCCCACTAAGTTCAAGGGAACCAAGGGCAACCGCCATGGTTAGATGGTTCGAGAAAATGGAATCCGTGTTTCTGTTATGTAATTGCCCGGAGGATAGCAAGGTTAAGTTTGCTACGAGTACACTACTGGATGGGGCAATGTCGTGGTGGAATTCATATGCTCAGCCGATGGGAATGGAAAATGCTTTCAAGATCACCTGGGAGCAATTCAAGAGTTTGCTAACAAGGAAGTATTGTCCGCGTACGGAGGTGAAAAAGTTGGAGACCGAATTCTATGAACTGGTAACTATTGGGAATGACATTGATGCTTACATTCGGAGGTTTCAAGAATTAGCCGCGTTATGCCCATCTATGGTTTCGGATAACGAGAAGCTACTGGAGGCTTTCATCGGGGGACTTCCCGAGGTTATTCAAGGAGACGTAATTTCTTTTGATCCACAAACGATTGAGGAATCCATTCGAGTGTCACAAAAGCTCATGGCTCAAGTAGTAAAGAGAAGCAACATCGCCAACATCAACTGAAACAACAACAATACCAACAACCGTTTCAATTACAACAATAACCAAACAATTACACCAACAATAACAACAATAACAACAATAAAAAGTGGGACAACAACAATCGAGGTGGAAATGTCACCAACGACCACCTAAGAGACAAGAGGTTGCAAAGGCCTATGTTGCAGCCCAACGGAGAAAAGGGGTACACGGGATTTTGCCTAAGTGTGAGAGGTGTTTGAGTCATCACAAGTCGGACGTTGTCCCGATCCATGCGGAATTGTAAGAAAGTGGGACATCAAACTAGGGATTGCAAGTTGCCAGTTATGGGGGAAAATCAGAAACAACAAGTGACATGTTTTGGTTATGGAGAAAGGGGACACTACAAGACTGAGTGTCCAAAGGGAAGGAACCAAGGAAACAAGAATCAAGGTGGAATGGCACAAGGAAGAGCCTATGTCATGGGAGGTGGAGAAGCTAGGGAGGACCCGAATGTTGTCACGGGTACGTTCCTTATCAATAATCGTTATGCATCGCTTTATTTGATTCGGAGCCGATAAGAGTTTTGTGTCCACTATATTTGCACCTTTACTCAATATCAAACCAACCACATTAGACACATCATACAACATTGAATTAGCTAATGGTAACTTAATTAGCACCGACACCATTGTCCGTGGTTGTACACTCAATTTTCTAAATCATCCCTTCAATATAGACCTTATGCCCGTAGAACTTGGTAGTTTCGACGTCATCATCGGTATGGATTGGTTATCCAAACATCGTGCAAGAATCATTTGTGATGAAAAAGTTGTTCATCTTCCTTATAACGGCGAAACTTTGATCATTCGTGGGGAACGAAGTGGAACTAGACTCAGTATTATATCATGCATCAAAACGGAGAAGTACATAAAGAAAGGTTGTTTTGCTTTCTTAGCACATATAACCGAGAAGAAGTCGGAGGAGAAGCGACTTGAGGATGTACCGATTGCTCGAGAATTTCCTGAAGTCTTTCCCGAAGACTTACCAGGACTTCCACCGGCACGTCAAGTAGAATTTCATATTGACTTAGTGCCCGAGTCGCACCAATCGCGCGAGCACCTTACCGATTAGCACCATCGAGATGCAAGAGTTGTCTAACCGCTTGCAAGAACTTTTAGACAAAGGATTCATTAGGCCAAGTTCCTCGCCCTGGGAGCACCGGTCTTGTTTGTGAAGAAGAAAGATGGATCCTTCGTAATGTGTATAGATTATAGAGAGTGAACAAGTTAACGGTGAAGAACCGCTACCCACTCCCCGTAATCGACGACTTGTTCGATCGGTTGCAAGGCTCTAGTATCTACTCAAAGATTGATCTAAGGTCGTTACCATCAACTTAGAGTGCGAGAGGAGGATATCCCAAAACAGCATTTAGAACACGTTATGGACATTATGAGTTTCAAGTAATGCCGCTCGGATTAACTAATGCACCGCAGATTCATGGATCTCATGAATAGGGTATGCAAACCGTATTTGGACAAGTTTGTTATAGTGTTCATCGACGACATATTGATTTACTCAAAGAGCAAAGAAGAGCATGAAGGGCATTTAAGAACGATTTTAGGACTACTCAAGAATGAGAAGTTGTATGCCAAATTTTCAAGTGTGATTTTGGAACCGAAAGTACAATTTCTTGGTCATGTCATTGATAGTCAAGGATTACAAGTAGACCCCGCAAAGATTGAAGTCAGAAAGATTGGGCTACTCCAACAAATCCTACGTAAACCGACAATTTCTAGGACTCACGGTATTACCGAAGATTCATCAAGGTTTTTCAAAGATAGCTAAAGCTTTGACTAAGTTGACATAGAAAAACAAGAAGTATGAATGGGGAAAGAAACAAGAAGTCGCTTTTCAGCTTGTTGAAGCAAAGCTTTGCAAAGGCGCCAATTTTGGCACTACCCAAGGAATTGAGAACTTCGTTGTATATCGCGATGCTTCACATAAAGGGCTTGAGTCAGATTAATGCAAAACGAGAAGGTGATAGCATATGCTTCTCGACAACTTAAGGTCCATGAGAAGAATTACACCACACATGATCTTGAGTCAAATGTAGTTTTGCACTCAAGATTTGGAGACACTACCTTTACGGTACAAAGTGCACAAGTTTTACGGACCACAAGAGTTTACAATATGTTCTTGATCGAAGGAACTTAACATGAGGCAACGTCGTTGGTTGGAATTACTCAACGATTATGATTGTGAAATCAAGTATCACCCGAAAAGCCAATGTTGTGGCCGATGCTCTTAGTCGGAAAGAAAGACCCAAACCTTTAAGAGTCGATCATTAGGAATGACGATCGCTCACCTTTACCATCAAAAATACTTGAGGCACGATCGAGGCACTCAAGGAGGAAAACCGACCAAGTGAAAAGCTTTATGGTATGCCCGAAAATGCAAATGGCTTTGTAAAGAGAGCGATGGAGTATTATGCTTCAAGGATAGAATGCGGGTACCATTTTATGGCGGGATACGAGAATTGATTATGCATGAGTCGCATAAGTCAAAGTATTCTATTCACCTGTGTTCGATAAGATGTATCGTGATCTCAAGAAACTTTATTGGTGGCCGAACATGAAAGCGGAAATTGCCACGCACGTTAGCCGATGCCTTACTTGCTCTAAGGTAAAAGTCGAATATCGAAACCTTCGTGATTACTCCAACAACCTGAAATTCCACAATGGAAATGGGAACGCATTACAATGGACTTTGTTACGAAACTTCCTAAGACATCGGAGGTTACGACGCTATATGGGTAATCGTTGATCGCCTTACCAAATCACCCATTTCATACCAATTAGAGACTTATTCCATGGAACAACTCACTAGACTTTATGTCAAGGAAATAGTCTCGAGGCATGGAGCACCAATTTCCATCATTTCCGATGAGATAGTCGATTCACTTCAAACTTCGAAATCATTACAAGATTCATTTGGAACCAAATTAGAGATGAGCACAAGATATCATCCACAAACCGATGGTCAAAGTGAAAGGACAATTCAAACATTAGAAGATATGCCGAGAGCATGTGTGATTGATTTTGGAAATGGTTGGGCTAACCATTTGCCATTGATAGAATTCTCGCACAACAATAGTTATCACACCAAGATAAAAGCGGCACCATTCAAGCACTCTATGGTCGAAAGTGTCGATCACCGCTTGTTGGGCCGAGGTTGAGACGCACAACTCATCGGGTCCGTAAATGGTACGGAAACAATGTAAAAGATAGTTCAAACCGAGATAGACTCGTAACCGCCGTGTCGGCGTAAAAGTTACGCAGATGTTAGACGCAAACCATTGGAATTTCAAGTTGGCGACAAAGTGATGTTGAAAGTATCGCCTTGAAAGGCGTGGTACGCTTTGGAAAACGCGGAAGTTGAACCCGAGGTACATTGGGCCATTCAAAATTTTGAGCGTAGTCGGCCCCGTAGCTTATCGACTTGATCTTCCATCGAACTTGGTCACGACACAACACGCTTCACGCTTCAAACTCAAGAAATGTCTTCGGACGAATCACTCGTTATTCCATTGGAAGAAATTCAACTCGACGATAAACTAAATTTCGTGGAGGAACCGTAGAAATCATGGACCGCGAGGTCAAGCAGCTTGAAACAAAGTCGTATTCCTATAGTGAAGGTTCATTGAATTCTCAAGAGGTCCCGAGTTTACTTGGGAACGGAAGACCGATGCGCCTCAAATATCCTCATCTTTTCACCGACAACACCGTAGGACCTAATAAGGACCGAATTCGTGGACCGAATTCCTTTTGATGGGCGAATGTGACAACTCAGATTTTCAAGTCATTCTCAAAACATTATTCATGCTTCATCATTTATCGTTTATCGTAAACTAGGTTTACGAGTATCAAATTCACGTAACCGTAATGGTTTAGCTGTGAATTCATGATCATATCATCGAGGACATTTCATATAGACTAAGTTTAGTCTACATTTCATTAACATCATTGTCATCATATTAGTTCATGCATGGTTTTGCATTTTACATTAAACGTATAAAATCTCATATTAAATAAACGTTATCGCGTAATTAATTATTTTGAACAATTGATCCGTTACTTCCAAAAATTATCCCGATATATTTTTATACTCATATTAAGTTTATAAAATAATATTATGAGTTTACCCAGTGTTTTAAATTTATTTTGTATATAAATTGTTATATTTATATAATTACGACGGTTTTCTTAAATACTACACGATTATTATTATTTCACTCAAATTTTGCAAGAAATGTATTTTTATAATTTTTATGACCTAAATATATTTTATCTTGACCCGTTAAAATTTATTTTTATCTAACGCTACCCTAAATATTCAAATGTGTACACAACTTACCACAAGTCTTCAATTAACTTACACTTAATCATACTTCTACATATTAAAAAATATATATATAAAAGTAATGATAACACCCCTTGTCGACAAGGGGTGAGTCATTTGGTGAGTCACATGTACTTGCTAAATATCTACTAAGTATATAGTATTATACTAATTTATCACATACATTTCACTTCATTATTCACAAAGTAAAAGATCAAAATCATTCCTTTCTCTTCTCTCCAAACCGCCAACCTAAAGACCAAGAAGATCATCATAAAATTTTCAAGACAAGGTTTTAACACACTAGTATCACTCTTTGTTTAAGGTTTTGCAATATAAACCTTGGGTGATTAGGAAAAATCCATTGTCCATAAACCTCATCAAGTTACTAGTAAGCATTCATATTCATCATAATATTTCATATTCATTGTTATGGTCATTTCATTTTATTTGAGAAAACATGCAAGTCTCATGAGGTTTATACCACTTTTTCATTGATTTTAAGAGTTATGTATATATAAGTCATCCTATAATTACTCCTTGTTATATATATTTTTGGTGATGTCTAGGAACCCATGACACCCTAAGAAGGTGTATGGTAGGATTAGAATAGCTTCGGAGTTGTTTTGAATGGGTTAGAATAGGTTTGGCGCGAGAAAACTCATTTCGACAAGTTTGCAAAAGGGTCTGTCCTTATTTTTAAAATCTGGAAAATCCGACAAGAGATAAAAATTTTGGCCTAGATATTTAGAAAATATACTTTAAAACGAAACCGTGGCCGCTTGAACGGATTAAAACGGAGCTATAACGAAGAAGTTATGAATTTTTCAAGTTGCTTACTTAAAACTATAATTTTCTCGAAATTTCAAAGATGTATTGTTTATTTTGTACGAGTCAAAATGAAGCTTAGGTGTTGTAAATTATGTCGACTTGTCAAAAATATGTTAGTATACTTTGATACAAAGCTAAGGACCTATAAAACGTAGAAAACGGATTTGTAACGATTAAATTATACACGCCACAAAGTTGTCGAACTTTATTATATAAGAAAACTATATTATTTCTAATAGGCAAATATTACGGCAAAACTAGTCACCATGTTGAAGGTTGTTTTAACAATGATGTAGAACTTTTATAAAGTGATGTCTTCTAATAAAAGTAAGTTCGCCAAGTATATTTTCCAAAATGTCCAACCGCTTGTTTAGCGGAGTTGTAATGAATTAATTACGGTTACTTAAACTTTGCCGAAAACCAACTTTAAACTATACTTTGACTAAAGTACCATACTTAACCTATATTTTCTTTGTGATCGAGACCTCTAGGAAGGAAACTTAAACACTAAAACTTTGAGATTATGATACGAGCTTCCCAAAACCGTTGAGTTTGTTTCCTAACGCCGACGTGCACCATTTTACGACTAGCTTTTAGAGGCCGTTTTAGTCACTTTCATGGAAATTTCAACGACATTATTTTACGACTAAAAGTTATAATCTCTTAATAAATCACTAAATGATTATCGCCGGATATCATTTCAACATAAATACATGTAAGGTAATTTAAAATGGTCAAGACGTTAAAAGATTATTTTTCGATTTAAAAGGATTATTTTCAAAAATTCATAAGTGGTATAAATATCATCCGAATTGCATGCATAACATTACATCATAACTTATTACATATCATATCATTCATTATAGGTCGGCCGAGATTCACGCTACATTTTCGTGTACTCACTTTTGTCATCGCATCAATTCATCAAGTGAGTTTTCATAGCCCCGTTGTATACATTTATACTTATTTTCAAACTTACGGGGGAGAATACATTGCACATCATTTTTATTACGATACCAAGTATATCAAATTCATTTACATTGCTTAAGTTACCTCATGCCAATTGAATGTCCCCATTATATAACATGAACCGTTAATTTCATAGAAGCGAGGGTGAGTGGATAGATCTATCGAGGTGACTCCTCCATCCGGGTTGGTGGATTCCAACCGGTTAAACGGATGCATTTCATTTAATATCATTATTTGAGTTGTTTGGCAAACACTGTTGGGGCTAACATCATGATCGCCTAGTTTCGTGTCATGGACTTATAGCAATTGTAACATTTTTGTGTGGCATGATTGTCATACCGGTCTATACTTGTGTAGTCGATAAATCATTTTCATAAACCTATGATTTCTCACCAACATTATTGTTGACCGCTTTAGCAATGTATTTTCGTGTAACTAAGACATTCGCATCATGGCACGATTAAGGAACCTCATAGAGTCGCGGCCGACTTGTCTCATTGTATATTATGGTTTTCTTTTCAAAACATCGTTTGGACTTGTAATAAACTTATATTTTCCGCAAACTTTATCAACTTTTGGGACCTATCTTGTAACTCGAATGTTTTAATTAAATATCAAACGATGTGTTTTTAAACGACACTTTAGGTCGCTCAATATAATCGTGATTGTGATGCTATGACAATCAATCCCGTGAATTCCATTCCACGCAAAAATGTAATTTGGGGTGTGACAAACAACCATCGATTCGCATGACGACAATTGTATTCCAATGCACAATGAATTGAAACCAATGGTATCATTTGTTCCAGAATAATACCTTGCCTTGCCTCAACGAGTATTTCAATGTCGAAAAACGTATCACAAACTCATTCCTATCAACATCTTGTAGAAACTCTATGAAACCACTTGAATAAAATATATATATATATATATATATATATATATATATATATATATATATATATATATATATATATATATATATAAGTATATATATGAAATTATAAACTATAACTAAAATTAAAACAAAACAGAGGAAAACTATAAAACAAAGTATTATAGGAGATAGATTAGTATCATTTCCAACTTCACCAACACATTTAACTTTTCTGTTACGTGTGTGAATAATACCATAACCACCGAACACTGTTCCATCTTCCTCATAAGCCGTAACATAGAATGTGTCGACACCCTCCTTAATGAAATGTATCATTCTTATATTCAAATAACCACTCAAGGCTATGAAATTATTCCATGAATCCCCAAAAAGATACCATTCGTCACTACCACTTACACGATTCATATAAACTTTTCTTTTCATCCTGTTGTTGTTAATCAGATAAACATAATTTTTTTTATTATAATAGTTTATGTGAAAGTAGTCAGGAAGCATCTGCAAAAAAAAATATAAACAATAAATACAAATCAAATATCAAACACATATATAGCAATTAATGAAATAAAATACATAACAAAGTACCCAAATGTTCCCCATGGTTATAATCAACCAAGAATTGTGTTGTCATTTTCCGTAAACAAAACAAACTTTCACTTAGATCTATTATTATTATTATGGAAAATGATTTGGTCAAAAACAGGGAAAACAATATTTCATATATCACGTAGTATTTGATTATCAATCAAGTATTAAAACCCAAAATATGAAAAAAATCATAATCACATTTACTAAATAACATTAATAATTGCATTAAAAATGAAAACTAACAGATCAACTATGAATGACAGTAACAAATGCAAAGACAAAAAAATACCTGATTAAAGATGACCTATGATTGACTTGTGCAATTAATCTAATTTTTTGTTTTGATTTATCAATAGTGATAGTAGCAATGAGTATTACTGATAGTAGCAATGAATATTGCATAGTTTAGAAGTAGACTTAAATAAAGTGACTGTAGAAGCCGTCTTTATGTCAATCAACATGAAGAAATTTATCAACAAATTCAATAAAACCCCTCAACTAAAACACATTATATACTTTGACCCTCATAAGTAACAAATAATACCAAAATCCTATAAATCAAATATTTTTGTCAATCAAAATGTATATAACATAAAAAGATATATCATAAACTAAAAATTAATATAAAAAGTTTGTACCAAAAATAAGCTATAAAAATATACCAAAAAAAAAAAAAAAAAAAAAAACACAATGTAATTGCAAATGAAGATTAAAATTTACAATACCAAACAAACACAAAAATTACAAACCATAGTGATTATATTTTCATGCACAATACATAAAACTACAAACGTTTATCGACCATCATAAGTACATTTTATTGTACCATAACCCATATCATACTTCTAACAATTAACCATCGACAACATAAAATAATCGTTCCAAACAAAACCTCCAGAATAACCCATTAAACAATCATATTTCAACAAACATCAAAGACAGGGATATATATTGGCTCTTCACCAAAAAATATAAACTCCTGCTCATCTGGAATATCCGCAACATACTTAAACCTTAATGTCTGATTCTGATGCAAATTCCAATCTCGAGCAAGTTTCCTCCAATTACCTTTAAAAGAAATATGAGTTGTCCGATCTGGCCTTTCTGAGTGGATATCTTGGTGCAGAAAAATCCTGAATGCAAATGTCTTGTGTCGAAGCAATGCATGAAGATAATTGGATAGCTTGTGTGCTTTCACAAATCCCTCAGGTATTGTCTACATTAATCCTATATAACATTATTAGTTAATACCGTCTTAATTAACAAATCATTTCAAAAAGAAATTGATTAAAGAAGGAATGTTTCAAAAAAACTTACAAGACGGTGTTGCTCAAACACATAGCAATAAAGCTCAGTGTAAAAGTTCTATTCTCATCATTGTGTTCCAACTCATGACCACGCCAATTACATATTTGGAACATACGAGGATCTACCAACAAAATTAAAAACATGTAAGCCCACTTCAAAACATTATTTTCAAACAAAACTCATGAACTTATGCATACTTACCGTTATCAAAAATGTGCTTTGGTTGATCAAAATGAACATCAGTGTGAGGAACTTTTCGTAGTCAATTCGCGACCATCACCCATAAAACTCATAAGACTCAACATATTATTCAGAATGTTAGTCAATACAATCCTTCTTCCAGGAACAAAGCCTCCAAAAAGAACAACACCATCCCAATCCAATCCGGAAAACACATGTCCATAATTTATGCTCTGTCCAGGAAAAGCTTGAAAGCCATGTATCACTTGAACTTCAAAACCATTAACTTTAATCATGAAAACATTATTACCTACATAAAGAAGAAAAAATTGAATGGTAGAACCTACGAAAAAAATACAAAAAATAAATTACTGAATACCATCGAATAATATACTTAACGTAACCAAACATTCTAATTTAGTTAAATAACATATGCGATATTCAACATACCAAAATTCCTCTATATTATGACCTACTATAGCAAAGGCACCTTGCAAGTCTTCCCGATACATTCAACGCTCCATAACCACCGATTCAATACCATTTGCATCATACCGTTACATAATATGTATCCGCACTTTCGCTTAAAAAGTGTAACAATGTAATATCTTCATATCCACTTAGCTTAATTAAGTGTTCCCAAGTTTCTTTATCAAATTTCCATTGTCCTTTTCTTTCCTTTAACAACACCTTAAATTTCTTACATCTGTTGTTAATCAAATAAACCCATGTTTTGCCATTAATATGAACCTTCTTGAACCAAACTGGAAGATCCTGAAATAAAATAAAACATAACATTGTTAATAAACACATTACAAAATCATAATAACAAAAAAAAAATGTTAAATTTGAAAACTGTTTAAACACAACAAATATACCAGCTTCTTCTGATATGTATTACTATCGACTTCAATAACAAACTGCGTTCCAATCATTTTCTGCCACACACCACATCAACTTATAAGTAACTGGAAATACAAAACACAACACACTACCATTTATGAAAGCAAATCCATATTGAACTACATCAACAATAAAAACCCAACTGCCAACACTAAACAAACAAACACACACATAACAAAATCCAACTAAATTCCCAATTTAACAACTAAATAACATCCTTTACAAATCAATTATGATCGCGTAAACTAATTCATAATATGTTACAAAGCATTACTAACTACAATGCACAACCCTACTTAATGAAACACATTCATTTAACAGCTGATTTAGCACAAATATTAGTAATTTAAAAGATCATAAACAATTCAACTAACACAAATCACACTATTATCTTCACAAAGTCAAAAAAACCTTATAAGACTTACTGTATGAAAGTATTGTAGGTATGTTTACACTGGTATATACTTAATTGTCGTAATCACTAAAAGGTCTTGATAATCAAAGGATGTTAAGTATGTTTGTATTTAACATATTCTTTTATACATGATGGATTTGAGAGGCATTCACATTCATATAACAACTGATTTATCAAACACATGAATAATCTAAAGGATCATAAACTATTAAACTAACAAAACAATAAATTTAGATACAACAATAAACAAAGAACAATATAGAATACAACAATTTAAATCACAATATAATAAACAACTAATAAAATAATACATAAAAATATCTTAATCTGATAAAATTACCAAATTAGGGGTTTCACAAACAAAAAAATAAACAGCACATGCAAATATACAATCTTAAAATTAACCCTAAATTGTTATAAAAAATAATATATGAACTAACCAAAACAGTTATCATCAAGAATCAATAATATTAAACATAATCTCAATCACTAAGGAAAAAAGAAGATATAATATCGCATTTGATTAAAAACAATAAAACTAAAATCTAAAGAGGGGAAAGAAAATCGATTGAGTACCGGAAATTTGATGCTCATGATCGGAGATAAACAAGTGTTTTTGATGTTATATTGAGTATACTACTAAAGTAATAGTATAACAAAATAAAAAATCAATTAACAAGTACTAACAATAAATTAATCTATATTAAAATATAGGTAATGATTACCTATTTTACTTATACAACACTATATATACTTTAACATGCAATTCTAACTCATATCATGTATATAATAATACAATAAAACAAATACTACAACTTAAAAAACAATATTTTAACATAACATATAAGAAATTGACGAAAAAAATCATAAACTTCAACAATTAAAAAGTTTTGACTAACTACATATAACAAAATAACAAAACGTGATATACTTATTTAAGAATTTACATTTACAATATGGTCAAACATATATAATTCAATCAAATAACAAAGATTCATGAATTGTTATATATATACAAAAGCACAACCAAAATAACAATATATTGAGGTCAAAACTTTATTTTAGTTCAAATTTTAACTAAATCTAAATCAATTATTCAAATCATATAACAAATATATTAATGTACAAAATTTAATACAAAAGGAAAAGATTTATTAATAGGCAATTTTTTTTTAATTTAAAAAAAAAAGAAAAAAAAAAGAAAAAACGAATATATATTATATACACAATACCTACACATGCATCTAAACCCTATAAAACTCACAACTCATCATCCCCTACATAACCATCTAACAAAATCTGCTTCTACCAAATCAAGTTAATCAATAACGAAATCCTTCAAATATCTAAAGGTAATCACAAACACACTTTTTATATGTAAATTAACCATACTTTTATATGATTTATCTATATATTCGATTTGCAACCTAATAGTGTATGTATAGATCATCGATGATAGGATCAAAATCAACTTAGAATCATGTATAACATATTTTTGTCCCATTGATTATAAATCCCCTGATATTAATAACAATGATATATGGTAAAACTTAAATAAACCCTATCATGATCATTAAAGTTTATAATAAATTTTCATATAATAAGTATGATCTGTTAAAATGTTTGAGTGTAAAAAGCATAATCCACTAACATACCACAACAATCATTCTCACAAAATTCATATTCATATTGTAATATTGGATTAAAACTTAGGAATTGCTTTACATAGGTTAACCTTCCTTTACAGAATATTTGCCATTGTAAATCAACAAACTAATCTCCTGAAGTCAACACATCCTTCACCACAAGCAATTACTATTAGCAACCAAAACTTATATTCACTTTCATGATTTATTAATGGAAACAGATGGCACAACAATTTCTTTTTGAATACATTCATGACACCCTAAAATGCATGTAAAACTAAACCATCAAATTTACGTTATCTACAAGCCCTTGAAACAATGCATTTAAGAATGCAGGATTAATTGCATATTACTTACTTTAAAATTACCAAACAGATCCTACCCGACGATTTACTGAGTACTTTAAGACTCCAAACAACATGTTGTACTTGAACGGCCATGACAAAAACCGTTACAAAACAGAGATCACAAACATAGATGGCAAATGGGTGTTATCGGACAAAGAATGGAACGCTTTGTTGCATCCAATGTGCCTCAGAACACAAAGAATAATCCATTTTATAAGGCAAGGAGAAGAAGACTTTATGTTACGATATATGACATAAATGGATCGAGTGTCCGTGGTATGACAAAGCGTATTATAGGACCAAGAATGATCGATGTTTGTCAACATATACACCAGATTCACGGTAAAAACACAATCTACATCTAACTTATCAATTTCATACAAGATTCTAAATTGATAATTTCCTAAAATTACTTGCAGTTAATGCCAGGGGATTTCTTACAAGATATTTGGAAAAACACATTCACACTCCATTACGATGGTCTGAGATTCCAAGTTCGCCACAAGAGAATAAAACCATGGGAGGATAGGGTCATTAGAGTGAATACATTCAGAGGATGCGGTTGGGACAACTTTGTAGTAACAGCAAGAATAAAGTGTGGTCAGAAGCTTGTATTCAAAAACCTAGGAAAATATACCTTATCCGTTGTTGTAATACGAGGATATGATGGACTGGGATTGAGCTGGGAAGATATACAAACAACTTTGTTAAAAAGACCACCAAGACCAGTTATGTATCGCAACAAACATGGTAAGTTTTTGATTTTATAAATAGCTTAAACTTGTAACAAAACATCAAATATTGGGAGAAAAAACTATAAAGAAAATAACTAACTAAGCCCAAATTTATTTTTGCAGACGTGCGAATGCAGCACATATGCACATGGTACCATCACACATCTCACATAAATGAAGACAGAGTTGTTTACACACCCTTCCATCTAGATATTGGCTATTACTACAAACTGCTAATATGTTACTAATAATATCGCAAAAACAAACATTACATATAAGTAGTACAACATTCTAACATATGCAAAATCTTATGACCTACCGATAATCAACTCACCAACTGGGATGCCTTGGACATGCACAAGTACGTAAAAGCGTAGATTGTCCACATGAATGCCGATATGCTATCAATTTACAAGTGCTTTAAACAAAGAAACCCATTTCAAATACAATATTTGGTCATGGAAGGAAACTGGTATCAATTTGGAAAAGATTGTCACTTTGAAGAACACAAGATGATGCGCATTAAACTAATGTGTTATCAGACAAAGGTTATCGACGATGTCAACCAACGAGTAGCTATATTTCATATCTGTTAATATACAATCACAGTCTAGCTATATATCGCACATACATTTAGATATTTGTAATCCCTTTTTGGAAGACACAACCTTCAGTATCTTTCCAGTTTTTGTTTATATATTATTGAAACTATGTATTTATGTTTAAACAAGTTGTTACTTTCATTAATGATTACTCATTTGCTAATCTGTTATTGATTCAACATGATTTAACAATAGAACAAATAATGCAAAGAACCTAAACACAGATTTTCCGAGACAATTTTTGCTAATCTATTGTTGATACAAGTCATACAACATAATTTAATAATGTTACTAATGATTGGGTGCACCCAAAAACAGATTTGCCACAACAAATTGTTTACATAATACCTGGATTCAACACAATGTCATGCAACAACATTTTATTTACATAATATATGCATTTAACATACACATATATTGGATGGAAAATGTTAAGTAACCAATCAAACAACACAACATCAAAACAGAAAAACAACTAACAATCCTAAAAAAAGGCATAACATAAACTAAAAATAACATAAAACATACGTCTGCATCAAATTAAACAATAACAAAGACTAACAATCCTAAACAAGATCATATCATAAACTAAAAATAACATAAACTTGACAACACATTAATAAACATCTAAAATATATTAACATAATTAAGTCATAATAATAAATACACATACTATTGTCATAAAAAAGTGTACTAAACATCCATCATATACAACAAGTAAAAGATTGTTAGACCCCGATTTAAGCCATAGAGATAACAAACCAAAACACATAAATGATCATAGCAACAAAGGTATACACCACTAATACTCCAACGCCTTCACCATCTCCACCATAACAAACAATTCTTCAAGCGCCTCGTGATCTTAATAACATTCATCGAGTTTAGTAGCTTCCAACAGTCTTCTTTGGACCTTCAAGAGATGTGAAATGCACTTCAAAGAACCCTCCCGAAAAACATCTCCGCCCGCCACCACCGTCCAAATCATGAACCGTGCTTGAATCTCTCTCCAATCTCCTTCTAAAATCCGCCTCACAAGACTTGGTCGTTTCAATTTCATTTGCAAAAATACAAGCATCATATCTTTGGCCACCTAGAACCAAAGAACTCGCTAATTGATCACAAACAGCATTGAGTAGGCATTTTGAACCTATAAACACTAAACTTTCATTGCAAAATAAAATTATCATTATTAAGAATCCACATATACATCAAAGCAGTAACAAAAGGGGTTTTACAAATTAGCAACAATAACAAAGATGCAATAACAAACAAATGGATTAGGCATTTTTAACCTATATACACTAAACTTTGATTGCAAAATAAAATTATCATTATTAACAATCAAAACATAGATCAAACAGAGCAAACGGGGTTTTACAAACTAGCAACAATAACAACATGCAATAACAAACAAATATATGTATATCAAAATACATATGCCAACAAACAAATACATTATTTTTAACTTAAACATGCACACTAAAGATTCAAAATAATAATCGGTTACTAAAAAATACTCATTTTTACTCTAATTAAAATAGCAACAAGTAACCAACATCGAAGTTCATAAATTTACTCACATTGTATATTAGCAAGAAAATCGAATATGTTCTTGGAGAAGATGAACAGTTGGTGATCCAAGATGACGCTTTGATTCTATCAGCTTCTTTGATACGCTTTATGTTAATAAAATAAACATTAGTAGGAGTAGTAGTTAGGTGTTAATAATAATAATAAGAATATTCAAATAAAAAACAATAACAATAACATATTATTAAAAAATTAATATTTAGGATATAATTTTTATGTACAAACAAGTTAACATTGCAATAATAAAATCGTAACATAATTAAAAGAGCAAAACAACTGCTTGTTAATATATATATATATATATATATATATATATATATATATATATAGAGTTAGGATCAAATAAGAAGAATACTTAAAATAAGAATGAATAAGAAGAACTATAACCAGAACCGAGATGCACCGACCTAAATTAGATGCATCCCTATAATCTTAGATGCATTATAACGCATCATAGTGTGTTTTCTAGCTTTTAATCGATGCATATACGTATATTAGATGCATTTCATGATTTATCTTATTTTTGTTCACAGACGCGCGTAATCATGAAAATCAATTTGCACCATCTATACATCAAATTAACTTTCAAACTCAAAATGTTGCATCTATATGAATAGAAATGCATCTAATGCAAGTCGTTGCATCCCAAATGCGTGGTTTTGTTCACTTCTCACCACTTCTTATTTTAATTTACTTCTCACCGGATCCCTACTCTCTCTCTCTCTCTCTCTCTCTCTATATATATATATATATATATATATATATATATATATATATATATATATATATATATATATATATATATATATATATATATATATATATATATATATATATATATATATATATATATATATATATATATATATAACTCTATGTAAACATAAACAATAATAAACTAAATTACATTTGGAATTAAACAAACAAGAAATCACAAGACGTGCTCAACTTAATAACATATTATTAAAATAATCTTATTTAGTATATAATTTTCATGTACAAACAATTTAACACTAAAATAAAAAAATTACATCACAATTAAAATAGCAAAACAAATCGCTTTTTAATATATATATAACTCTATGTAAACATAAAAAATACAAAAGTAACTTACACTTAGAATTAAACAAACATGAAATCACAAGTCTTTATGCCCAAGTGTACTAAACATGATTTACACACTTTTCCAAAAGTTGTTAGAAGCATATTTAAATAAACAAAGAAAATTACAAAATTAAACTCAAATAAACAAGCAATAAATCATAGTCGCGTTCACACCATGGGCTTAAACGGCTAGTATATATATATATATAGGGACACATACAAGTCAGAACACTAAATATGGTGAGAATGCAGTATGTGCACATGTGTTTTTGTAAAAAATAAGGTTAACTATTAACTTCATTATGACAATTTTATTTTTCGTTTATGCATAAGTATTTTGTATATGCACATGTATCTTTAAATATTACATAAATATATATATAAGAAATTAAACTTTTACAATAGAAATAAAACTCTATTGATCTGATATTCAACTTTAGTACAAACATCATTATATTTACACTTGTATTCAGATTTGTTACAAATATATGAAGCATGCACATATGCATATTTAATGTCTTTAACAGTTGGTTCATCTTTTTGGCGTGCACATGTATTCCTCGACTGGTTCAAACACACATAAAATCTGCACATGTGTTTTTAATCCTTGTGCACATGTAAATTTATCGTATCGCTCATCTTAACTTATATAAGTATGTGCCAGCATCCACACCATCGAGTAACCTGCCACAATCGATTATAAGTTTTGGTTAGTTGAACAAGTAGTCTTAGTATATGCATAATCTAACAAAACACATATGTCCACTTACTCGTAAGCTATACTTGGTAAATAAACTAGCATAACACATATGCACACTTACTTATAGGTTATTCTTTGTTAAAATAACAATTATCATATACATGTATGCACAAATAATAACAACGTGTTCTTTTAGAACTATAAAAACACGTGTGCACATATGTAGGATCGTATATTTTATGTTTTTTGATGATTCGGGTGGTCTAGGGAGAGGTTTAGCAAAACAAATGCAAGGTTAGATTAGAAGTTCCAACCCTCTACCTTGGGAGGTAGAGGGTATTTATAGTTACATACTAGTACGTCCTCCTGTCGGACTGTGGATCAGGCATACAGTGGGTAAAGACCCGTCCGTCCTCAACGGTGTTACACTAAACTAAACTACGCTAATAACTAACTAATTAACTACTGAATAACGTAAATAACGATATCTACGAGCTAACTTATGCTAGATTATATTTGGGGTGACCGACTCTTCACTATGAATTTCTAATTCCTAACAATCTCCCCCTAAGGGAGGCCACCCCATGTTTTACATTTCGAATCCTAGCATTCTATTTTATCTTCAGTCTTGAGCTCGTAGACTTTAATTCTTCACTTCCGCAATCTTTGTTCTTAAGCAGTGACTCTTCATAGTCCGATTACTTTGTACTTTATGTGGAGGCCTTTAACTGGTCCACATCTTTGATGATCTTCGAGTTTACTTTGAGATCATCAGCCACTGTAAATCTCTGGATCACCCTTGGTAGTGTTGCCTTCATGTGATGTTGTGACTTTTGGACCGACATGCTCACACTTTCTGGATCATGACATCTTTTCATCAAAGTAGCGGAAGCTTTACTAGTTCATGATATTGGCAGCTATCAGAGCCATGTTATGTAGATAAGCACTTGTCATGATTTCTTTAAATTAAGTGTGGATGCTATGAGCATGCGGCTTTGGATTGACTTCTCAATTCGATCAACCGCAACCGTCCAAAATGTATCTCGCAAACAACGCTAGCAATAAACACACGAAAGTGTCTTTGATCACTTTTGTTGAATTGAGGTACACGCCCACGGTTCCCGCTGATCAAGACAAGTATCGCTCGTGATCGTGTATAATTTCAAGAATATCCTTGATGTGGTTTCGCAATGCTCTAGCCGTTCTCAAACCGAACGCCTCAAAGAAGACAACACGGAGTGAGTGAACCAAATAATTGAGATTCACCGATTGATGAAAATTGATTTGAAAACAATCGCGACACTTGAAGAAAGAGTTTTGCAATACGACGAAGGTTTTATGAGAAAGATCAATTTTCAATCAAAAATACTTTTTGTATTTGAAGAAGAATACACATTCGATGTGCTAGAGAAAAGAAGATATTTGCACATCGAACGGTTTTTCCAAAAGTATTTTTTCAATCAGAGATACTTTTTGTGTTTGAAATATGAATACACATTCGATGTGCTAGAGAAAAGAAGATTTGCACATCGAACGGTTTTTCCAAAAGTATTCGTCAATTCATTTCCTGGACCAAGGTTGATTCAAGAATGAATCACCCCATCATTTCTGTCTAGTTGTCACAAGCTTGATCTTTAGAAAAGATCTCACATGTCACCCACCAAGAGCTTGTTTGATGTTGGCTCTAGAGGGATTTCCATCTTCATCGTGAGTACTTTACATATCACTCGGATGTTCTGGCAAATATCACAAGGATAATGCGCAGGACTCTTAATATATTCTTACTTTCCACATTGTGTGAAACAACAAGTCTTCATTAATTTTGTGTCCTAATGAGATTTTGTGGATGATCTCTTGGCTCTAGACTCAATTGTGCACTTTTGGTTTCCTATGCCGGAGACTAGGGAGGGGGTCTCTTTTTCAATATCAACAATCTCTAAGAGAAAGTCGATAGATTATGTAGGTTCCCGTTAGAATGTAACAAGCCCTTTAAGAGGAACTTGAGTAGCTTGGGAAGTTTAGTGCAAGGCGTCATCGGGTCCATGACGCCTTGTCTTCAATGTCGGTGTTAGTAACCACCAAGTAGCATATGAATTGAATCGGTTTCGCCCTAAGGTTGAATTATTGGAGGGCTATTTCTTTTCACCCTTTTCACATTCATTTCTTTTTCATTCTTCAACCCTTCAAGGCTTATCGAGACTTCATTACTAGAACCTTTTTGGGTTTATGCCGCTTCTAGCTCTATCTCATCGACACTCTTCCCATTTCTCACTTTTCTCCTTTTTCATTATACCTAAGGACTCTACACTATCTAGTGGATTGTCCTCGGTAGAACCCTCCGCTCAAGGGATCGTGGGAACGAATATCTAACCTAACCATCCTTATAACACCATGCATAAAGTAAATTGGTCGGTCTTTTGGTATTGTTCATTCCTTCTCAAAACCAATTGAAAAATCATTTGGAAAATCAATCAAGGTACTGGTGACAAAATATTAAAGTATTCTGTACCTTAATTGTTTTTGATCATTTAGAAAAAGCTCCCCCTCAAAATGTGCATATGATTTTGAAATTATTTAGCACATGCAGGCAAGAGTTCTTTGAAATGTATTCTTGATCACAATTTCCGTAGAAAAAGACATTTGATTTTCTTGGTAAATTCTCCCCTCAATATGTGCGTTGGATATTTGAAAATCATTTTGCACATAGAGGCAAGAGGTTTTTGAAGTACTTTTCACAATTGCCAATAGAAACCATTCGCTCTCCCTCAATATGTGCATCGATATACGAAAGAGTTTAGCACATATTAGAGAGAACTTGCACTTTGAATCAAAACGATCATCTTTTATCAAACTTCATATTAAATCACAAATTCTCTCCCGATCAAAAATACCAAACCCTTTGAGATTTTGGATCCCAAGTGATTTAATAAGGTTTAGAAAACATGGGAGAATATGTGGCCTTGTTTAAATTCTCTTCTGGTTTTTGGTTAAATGCTCCTCCTCAATCATGTGCATCGTTTATTGAAATCGTTTGGCACATGAAGGAAGGAGTGCTTTTGAAACAATTACCCTTTAAACAGATTTGAGATTTAAATCACGATCTCTCCCCCGATCAAAAATTTCAAACCTTTTGAGATATGTGATCCCAATTGATTTAAATTATTTAAAAGATTTTGGAGAAAGACGTGGCATGATTTAATTTTTTTGAAATTGACTTATGAGGACCAATTTAGACATTAAAGATTGTTAGTGTCAGGTATGATAGTTTTAAGAAATCTTTTAAGTAAAATAAAACAATTTCACAATCAAACAGGAACAGAAAAAATTTCATTTTGGAAGATCTTTGAGTTTTAAAGAAAATCATACCATGACATAACATTAAATCTTTAGATCACCACTTAATATCGTACAAAACGGACTTTTATGAAGAAATATCGTTTAATCATACCATGAAAATACTTAAGTTTGAAATCACTCTCCCCCTCAATCAATGACCGTAGTCGTTGATTGAGTGACTTAAGATTTGATAAAATGAAGTCCGGTGATTTCCAAAATTTAGTCCAATTTATTTTCAAAACAATATTTTTCCATTTTCAAAACAATTTTATCAAATTTTTGAAAAATAGTATTATTCACTACTTGTCCTGCACAAAGATACGTTAGGTGGTTAAGAAGCTTCTGTTGTTGCTGTAGGCCTGGAAGAAAACCATCTGCAGATGCAGTGAGACCTCTTAAGTTGCATCTATCGTGCCAACTCTTCATGGAGATCTAATTAAGCTCCGTTTCTTCATTGTCGACCTAAGAAATAGTTACCCTTTCCTTTCGGCATCCATTCATCTTCTTATGTGGGATCCGGATCGGGAACATTCTTTTAAACCATGTTATCTGCATACGTTATTGAACACAGATAGACATATATGGTGGTCGACAACACCCAAACAGCAATCGACTAATAAAAGTCAATTCAACATATCAATCAGTTCATATAAATCATGGGAATAATGTGTTTATCAAACTCTAATCATCTAATCCTAACAATCATATCCTAGGCACCTAGTCCTTCAACGTAGGTTAACATGTTTTACATTTAATTATATAGGATAATTAGATAAGCTCGTTAGATGATATAGATTTGAAAACATTCCCCCCCTCAATCAATGACTTATTTTCTGAAAAGTTTAAAAGCGCTAAAGTCATTGATTGAGTTTTCAATTTTTACGAAAACTCTGAATCTGATTGATTTATAAGCAACTCATTTACCACCATTTTTGAAAACAACAGATATTTTTTTGAAGAATTTATAAAAGGAAAAACATTTGTGTAGGAACAGCAGTCCTTTCTACATACTTTCCTTATTTTGTTTTAGGATAAGTGCACGAAATATTTGAAAAATAGTTTAGCGCAGCACTTTCCTTCCTTGAAGAGCGGGTTGCTATCTGAAATAATAGCAAACCATGGTTTTAGCGCGGGTTACAGTCCGAAGTGACTGCAAGCCATAATTTTTAGACATGTTTGAAAAGAAATATTTACACCTCTTGCTCGAACTTCATCTATGGTCCCGTACCATTATTGAATGATATTTTAAGACCGTAGATGTTATCGATACCAGAAGACATGTCTTAAGAAAACAATATTTTTGGTATTTTCTGATTTTTCAAATTTTTATGGATTTTTGTTGATTTTATATTTTTCTATTTTGTTTTTGCTAGTTTTATATTTTTGTATTTGGTTTTTGATAACTATATACACATATAGAGTAGATGATATAGTTTAAGAAAGATGATGATACGAGTACCGAGATAAGGATATCGAACAGCCCCGTTGTAGAAGATAGAAATCGTCATCACTTAAACTTTCACCACCAAAGCTTCCAAGGGCTCTTGAATTAAAGAGAGAAATCGAGACTTTGGTAGCTTCCCCCCAAACCAAAAATCCTTTTGTTGAGCAGATTCGAAGCTCTATTTCAAGCTTGCCTTAGCCAGGTGCACAAAGAAGCAGACCATTATCAACGATCTTGCTGCTCCTTTTAAGAATAATCATCGTGATTCTTCGTTCGGGGTTATATCATCAAGTAGAACAGCAACGTATCATCCCACGCTTGAATAATCTTCTCAAATTCCTATTCCACTGAAGTCTGAAGCGATCCATTCCAAAAGAACTCAAGAGAACACTTCCCCAAGTAGATGAATTGATGCACCGGGTCTCTTAGACTAGAGCTCACGAACCCGAATACACATATACCCAAGACGGAGAAACTTATATCATCAAAGTAGCGATTAAGTCCGATAGCCAAAGAATAACCCCGATGTATACTTTTCTCCCCAAGAAAGTATATGAAGCTCAAGAACCTAAAGTACCCAAATGCCTAAAGAAAGAATAACCGATAACATCAAGTAGCATGTCAATCACCGATTATCTCTGGATGTCATCTCCGAATAAGTGATTATATCTCCGAATCAACGATTAAGCTCTCAAGTGAAACAATGAGCGCATCCTCAATGTACACAATTTTCTCCCCGATGATTGCGATAACATCGAAATTATCACACACTTATGTACCTCTTTTATCTTCAGAAACTAACTCTTCCATCTCTTCCCCCACATAGTTGGAATAAGAACACTAAACGCCATGAGTCAAACATTGAGTTTCTCTGCGGTAATGACATTAGTCTTCCCGAGATATCTTCAATCACTTAGAAGTATTAAGCTCATCAAGTTTACTTGCGTTTAGATATGTGTCTCCTTCCCCCTTGCTGGTTTTGATACTTCAGAATCAGCAACACGTTGTAAGCCCGTATACAAGAAATCTTTTGAGAAGAACATTATTAGATTTGATGCAGATGTATCTGTGAGAATCAACTTGCTAAAGAATAACATGAGAAAATCTAATTAGGGATTAAATCTGACTTATCACTCTCCCCCAATTAGTGCTCTCCCCTAAACCGACAATTTGTTTGATAAATTCCCAGATTAAGAAGAAGTATTTAGATAATCAAATGCAACTCGTCTTTAGTCTTCTAACATGCAGCAGAAAATGTAGAACAGACTGTAGACTGGACCTTCTTCAAGATTGTCCATTTGGGGATCAGAAAGTTAACATCTTCAACTCACCAAATGCATTCCCCATTAACTTACATAAAGAAAATCTCCTTAACTAATATCCCTCCCAATCAAACAAGAACATAAAGATGTTCATCAAGGAAATCATCCCCGCAACTGGAAGCACTTTGTCGTTAAACTCATCAGTCCGTGAGAAGATGTCAACCAATGGCTCTTAGAAGAAAACTCCATGTGAAGATGACCCGATAAGAAGAAGCTCGGTTCTTACATGAGTTTGGAGCCATTTTACCATTTATTCTCCGATATCAATCAATCATGCAGTAAATTCACACTTCTTCTCCCCCTCAAGAATTTCATACGGAGATGCCATTCTTGATTGAATAAGTGAAAATCATCCAAATGCATTCTATTCACACTTCTCCCCCTCAAAGGTAGCATATGATGTCGCCATCATCATTATAATTGAGCAAGTGGAATAAGAAAACAATCAATAGTAGTTCGTTCACTTGATGACCGAAAGCGCTTGGAAAAGCATGAAGCATGTTGATGAGAATGGTCATAAATAAGAAGATTTCTCTTTGTAAGATAAAGCGCACCGACACGCATACTTTTCTTTTCTTTAGGAACGAGGCTTGAACTGCTGTGTTCAAACGTCATTATCTCTCTTTTCAACTACTCTTGGCAAACTTGTTATCAATCCCATTATCATTCAAGAGGCTCTTTGTTGTGACAATGATGGAGAAAACCCAATATGATGAATTTGACCTCAAGTAAACTAACCCAAACTCGTGACTTAAACTTGCACATATGTAACAAAGAGCGGTGCCGAGAATTCATGCCCTTTGAATCTCTAAGTACTCTATACTCTTCAACCAACCAACCGTCAAGTATTAGACGTACATCACCTCTTGAAAATCCACAATTTAATGTGACACTGAGCACTACAATGTAACTCCTTAAAGTGATAGTTATTTTGTGGTGGTAAGAGCCCAATTCCCCCAAGTGGTAAAAGAAAAGGAAAAGTCACCCAACAATAACTAGATTTCCAAGTCTTCATTTTTGATAATAAGCTCAAACACGGATCTTGAAGAGTCTTCATCCAACCATCCCCGATACCTTAAGATACTAAGTACACTCGCCCGTGATATTTCACTTCAACCTCAAATAGATAATACTGAATTAACGCCGTTGTCACATCTTGTGGTATAAAGCTCAAATCTAGCCTCCTTTGACGTTTTAAGTGAACTATGATAATGGTTTCATCCCGACCTTGGTTAAACACATATTACCCCGTAACACCAAGTAATAGCCAAACTGCCATGAAGACAATCCAAACAAACACCCAATTCATGAAGTACACCCTTTTTATCCATTCTTCGAAGCAGAAACTATAGCACAAGCATCATATAAGATCCTGAAATACACTTTCCTTTCTCCAGGATGGTTCCATCATTACGGGATTTTACAATTCTTTGGTTTAAACCGAGAAATAGTTTCTTTCGCGGGATTTTACATAACCAAGACTAAACCATAAGATAGATCCAGAAATGCACTTTACTATTACCAGGATGTTTCCATTGTCATGGGATTCTACAAGTCTATGATTTAAACCGAGAAATAGATTCTTTCGAGGGATTTTACAAAATCAAGACAAAACCGTAAACAATGTCAGCTTGAATGTGTTATGACAACTTTGGTTTCGGTGAATATCTGTTTTAGGGGAACATGCAGCGGTTCATCAATGGTTCATTCATCATCAGCAACAATATTATCAACAATTCTTTACCCATATGTAGACACCTTCACAAACCATACTAAGACAAGTAGTATAAACTACTTCCCCCTGAGGTTGACTGTAACACACCAAAGTACACGTTTCTCCCCCATGATGGTTTCAAACTTTCGGAAGCATCATAACGTGTACTACCATTAGCACGAGAAGTTCTTGTCATAAGCAAGCATCTTGAAGAATCATGGCTGACACTGAAGATTTTAGAAAGATTTTGCTTAGAATGTGAAGTATCATTGACATTTTGTAGCGAAGAGTATTTTATGAGAATTGCCGATCACATCTCATCCAATAAACTTTGGTAAACACATCATTCATGCATTCTGTCGGCTATTGCAGTGACAACATGGTGAAGTAAACCCGATATGCCAAACTTGATCATGAAGTAAAATTCCTGCATTTGTTACTTAAACTTGTACTAATCCTTGTGAAAAAGAAACGGTGTACCCAATGTACAAAATCTCTTGACATATCCTCAATCGTGAGACACCAAGTGATAGTTACGTTGTGGGTTAAGCGAGAAAGAATCACAACCAGAATCGAATAGCCTAGTCTTTATCACACTCAATAAATGCCCAAACAAGTCATCTTCGCGGAAGGGTAGAAAGAAAGAAGACTAAATAAGTAAACGCGCCCGGAAAACTTCACTTCAAATCCAAATAAGAAATATCGTATAAACAACCCCGTTGTCAACCATGTTCAAACATCAATTCAAGCCGTAACATAGTACCTTCCGTGAAAATGTACAATCCAAAGAATCAAACCGCCTAACACAATGAATCTCATCATCACATCTCATAACCCAAAATTCAACATCAAATCATACGTCTCAAGTCAAATCTCATAATACATCAAATCTCATCATTAAATCACATCTTCAAAAAATATGGTCTAGTGTCAAGAGACTTATCTGTGCATAATCCAAATCCAATATAGACATATCATGATTAATATCCTTGCCCATGCACCTCCAAAAATACAACAACCAATAATTATTTGGTCATGAATCGCTATCAAATTCCAATTAAGCACATGTCCAATTAAACGACCCTAGTCCAATTAGGATTTAGTAAATCCAGTTATTAAAGAGTCGGTCACCTCAAGTATATGTAATCATTAGAAAGCTCGTAGTCGTAGATTATTTAACGTTAAGTAGTATTTAGTTAAGTAACACCGTGGAGGACGGACGGGTCTTTACTCACTGTATGCCTGATCCACAGCCCGTAGGTGGCGATTTGTGTAAAACTATAAATACTCTCTACCTCCCAAGGTAGAGAGTGGGAGCTCATAATAAGATTTTCACTTGCTCTCATTAAGTTCCCAAACCTCTAACTCTTTCTCTCTCTAAAACCTTGAATTATACGCCTACTTCTAATCATGTTATGATGTGTTTGTGAAATCCAATATGCTACAAGTCCAACTAAAATTATTCATGTTCAACGTCCAAGTCCATACAATCATACGAGATACTCAATTTCGGTCCAATTGATCAATGTTTATCTTGGCTCATATGAAACTTAATCATCATAGTATTAAAACTTCTCAATGATTTAGACCCGAGTAGAGTTTTTGGGTAACGGACATGGAGAAACAAATATTTGGATATACCCCGGTTTATTACACAAAATGATCAATTTCACCATTAATATTAGAAAAAGACTTTCGGCTCGTTCTAAGCCCAGTCCGATCCATAACCACTACTATCTCACAAGTTTAGTAGATCCAATCCATGACCCAACACACACCATAATACCACACGGCCCATTTTCAATCTAGATCCACAACGTATACCTTAAATACACAGGGTATAAAACACAACCACTAATAACATCATACCCTAATATTACTCTCCCAAAAACGCCTCCCAATTCTTAGTCACCAAACCCTAACTATAACTCAAATAAATCAGCCTCCCTTTCATCTGTTTTCCACACAGTAGCATAATAATCCCATTCATCTGTCTCGCCACAGGGTTGGCTCGAGACATCATCTTGGCCACATGGATGGCAACGAGATAATAGATGATCCATTTGAAGCTTCGTTTTTTGGTAAGAATAAGATACAGCAAGCTGATTTTGATTCTCGTTTATATTTGTGTTAATGAAATACCGAATTAAAGTCTTGATTTAACAAATTTGTTAACATCACTTCTTTATTATTCGAAAATTATCACAAGACATCTTGGTCTATGATGAGGTGGTGTTTAAAATCTCTGAACATTTTGAAGCTTAATAAGCTTAAACACCAATCGGAGATCTGAAAAGATATAGTTATGATTTGATATTGTTGTTATCGAATACGTGTGACTGAAAAACGAACAAGGAGATGAGAATAACATTCTTTTTATATCTCAGATCTTAAGTTTCGGATATTATTAATGATGTAGACACTTCTTGTGATTGATCTTGTAACCGGCGTTGAGAATTAGAGATATCATACAAATGAGGGTCTGAGATTCATAGTCTAATTCTTTAGAGTACGAATCATAGTATATCTGTGAAGAAGTTGACATATCGTGTAATGATCTTTTGAGGTCAAGCTAATTGAGGTACCACACAATAAGCAACAACTGAGATATTCTTGATGTCATTTTCTTTTGTCTTTCGATTTGATATACGATTGAAGTAGATTATGATGATTATTGATATGTGTGAAAGGTTAGGATTAGTATTGTTGAATGATATGATCTTGAAGTCTTTTGCTGAATGATGAGATTGAATACAGTTGGGTTGATTGATGAGGTTATGGATATGGTTTATGATGTTTGTAGTTTTCAAACCGCATCGGCTTACTAGTTAAAAAATCGCATAGTAAGCATTAAGACAAACCGCATCCTCTTTTCAAAACAACTCGCATCCTTACAGTTTTTACAAAACGCTTTTGACCTGAACAAGTCACTTCTTTTAACATCAAAACGCATTTGACTTTTTGACAAAACGCATAAAAGTCAACACTTTTATGACAAACCGCAACATTTCTGTATACTCAAACCGCATGTGAACCAATGCGTCAAAACGCATCAGTTATGTAACAAGTCGCATAAGGTTCATTGAGTCTGGACACATGACAAACCGCACAGGTAAATGGTGACAAACCGCATCCGGAACGTTGAACCTGGACAACTTGTAAAGACAAGTCGCATAGTGACTAAACCAGACAAACCGCATAGATAGAAAAGTGTCAACACGCATCCATAACTCGCATACAAACCGCAATGAAGAAAAACCGCCAAACCGCACATAAGAATTTCATTATTAAGCACAAATCGCAGCGAGGATATCATTAAAAAACGGATCAAAACTGTTGGACACAAACATGATTAACCATAAAGCTTAATCCAAAACAACAATGACATGTAAAATCTGTTAAAAGAAAGCGTTTTGCCCACAACCATTTAAAATCAGACGGCACACAAAACTGGTAAGGAACCATGACATTACATCAGCCAATAACACAAAGAAACCATCATCAAAACGCATCAAACAACTCTCATACCACATCAAACCGGATCATATAATAATGTAAACCGCATAACACAAACATGTAAAACCATTCGAATCACCAAGACAACAAAACCTAGGCTCTGATGCCAATTGTAGGATCGTATATTTTATGTTGTTTGATGATTCGGGTGGTCTAGGGAAATGATTAAATAAGTATGCCATTGTTAGAGAGTGAAAGGGATGAGAGGGAATTCTAGAGAGAGGTTTAACAAAACAAATGCAAGGTTAGATTAGAAGTTCCAACCTCTACCTGGGAGGTAGAGGGTATTTATAGTTACATACTAGTACGCCCTCCGCCGGATTGTGGATCGTGCATATGGGTAAAGACCGTCCTTCCTCCACGGTGTTACACTAAACTAAACTACGCTAATAACTAACTAATTAACTACTGAATAACGTAAATAACGATATGTCTACGAGCTAACTTATGCTATATTATATTTGGGGTGACCGACTCTTCACTATGGAATTTCTAATTCCTAACAACAGAAGATCGGATCTAAAAACATATATGCATTTTCAATAAATATTAACTACGAAACTTAGAAAACACATATGCACAGAAGATATCAAATTCACTATAAACCGTAAAAACACATATGCACTCTCAATAACACATATGCATACTCATTTTATTCATTTTGCACCAGCCATAAACACATATGCATTTCAAGAGCTATACTTTTTTATAAAAAGAAAACAACAACAACTACTGTATTGAGGACCGATTGCGTAAGAAAATGTGTTCACCTTATTTATTTTGAATATTACTATTACAAGTACTAGAAATAGATCTTCTCCCGTTGCGAAGCTAGATACCACGATATAAAACAACAAATTCATTGACAAAATACATATCCCTTCCCCTACAAGACTGAGTTAGATGTATGTACTTATAGTTGCATCAGCAAAACAGCTGCAGAAAGATGGTGGTTGTGGAGGTCTCAATGACCTTACAACTAACCAGATAAATTCACCCCAACATCTGGTTACACTTCCTCTTTTCAATGGCTATATCTTCTCTAGAGCAACACATCTCTACCTTAAAAGTTTACCAAAATACTGAAGCTACTAAGCCAATAAAACCAGTGCAAGAGATTGGTTTATTGGCTTTTTTTGTTACTGATTCTTATCAGCTACTTGAGCTTCTACACTAACTTTGTTATCTTATAACTACCAGTGCATTATTTTTAATAATACCAAATACAAAATTGTTATTCATTTGCATTTGAAGATATGTTTATTTGGTTGTGAATATGACCCAATAGGAGATATATGCCTTTGTATTTATGCAGATGCTATCCTCTTGTGTTTGTGTGTGTTTAATGGGTGAGATAATGGAAGAACAAAAAAAACATTTTGACAGCAAAAAAGAAACACCAAATCACCCTGTTTTGATAGCGAAAAACCTTTTCAAACAACTTTTTTTAATCGTTATACAGCAGCCAAACGACCTATTTTGACGTCATAAGACAGTAACCAGACAACATGTTTCGACGACTTGACATTAAAAAGAAACCAAACATGCCCTTTTGACAGAACAAGTGCAAGGCACCACCATGTTTTTTTTCTAAAAATCAACAATCAAACAACTCGCTTTGATAGCGTAAATCACCAATGAAACAATCTTAACCTTTGAAAGAACACATTAACAATTAGAGGTTTTAAAAGGTTACTAATAATTAAATAATTCAATCATTGATCTTCATCTTATCTTTTCAAAAGCGTAATACATACCGCACACAACCATTTAATAAAACCCAATTACAATCACCTTTTCTTTAACCGCTCCACAAAGAAAACCATTCAATAAAAAGAAAACCAAAACATCAATTAAGTAAAACATAAAGCAACTTACTTTGTAAAAATAAGAATACCCAAAATCAATTTTGTGTTGCATCCTCAAACCGATGCGTCAATACAGATATTCAAATGAAATGATACATCAACAACCAAGAATTCATCATACTAAAACATGAACTTCAATTATAGATAATTGATATTCTTTACCATGATTTTGTGAAGGAAAATAAAAAGTTGGAGATTAGATCTGATCTGAAAAATTGGGAGAGACTCGATGTGTATGAGTGGTTTTAGGATAGATTTTGAAATAAAATTATAACTGGCCTTATTATTCGGTGATGGATTAAGATTGGAAGTTCCAAAATTGCCCTTCAGAATAATAAATGATATCTTTTAATTCAAATATATTTACAATAATGCCATTTTATTTTCAAACCATAGATTATTTTGATCAATGGCTTAAAATGGTTCTCACAGCTTCTCTTAATTTACTTGGTTCTCGATAATAACCTCACACTATATATATATATATATATATATATATATATATATATATATATATATATATATATATATATATATATATATATATATATATATATATATATATATATATCCTTTAATCAAGTTAACAGTCACCAAAAGCTACTGGTACATGCTGTGAATATAGTTGGCGCATGTACAAACCCAACAAAGCCAAAAAATCGTAAAGCCCTAATAATCGCTTAATCAAAAGAGAGAAAAATTTGTGCCATCATTTTAAAGGCAGCAAAAACTTAGAAAAGCTTGAATATCATACAAGGTTTCTCATTTCACAAAACACACAATCGCAGCTCCTCAAACACCACTTTACTCTCATTTCATATCAAAATAAAATTCATCCCTTGTAGCAGCTCAAATAAAATTCTTCCCTTGTAGCCGCTCATTCGATTTTTTAAATCCATGAAAGAAGAATGAAATCAGTAAAGCTTTCGCTTTTGCATTCAAGATCCTCTATTAGGGTCTCGGGTAGGGTTGTTTGTATTTCGTTTTTTTTATCTTGACCGAAAGAGAGAAAGGATGAAACCGATGCGTTTTTGTTCTTTCTTTAAGTTTTCCGAATAGTAAAACGAAACAATGCTTCTAATAGACAAAAACACAAACCCTAATCATCTTTTTCATCTTCGCACGCAGCTTCCACAACTAAATCATTCTTTTTGCTTATGAAACCCAAATCACGAACACAAAGCTACTTCTTTTATCATTTATTATAAACAAAAAAACAAATCAAACACGCCTTTTCTTTGTCTTGTCTAGAGGGATAATTTGTGATTGGTCATTCGTTGGTGGCGGGTCTAGTTGATAGTGGTGGCGGTGTGCGTGGCGTAGAGTTGTTGGTGTCAAGCATTGGCTTTAACCGTAATGGTTGCAGCAGATTCAGATTGGTTATAGTGGTAATATGTGATTGTGGCGTATTAAGTTGGCTTTAACCAATTACGAGCAACTCAGATGCTTATTTGATCCAAATGAGAAGCATGTCGATTTGAACGAATGATCATGGAAAAGTTTAATACCGATCTTGGTGATGCAAGTTCTTCAAATGATTCAACAACATTCTACACTATCGTAGGAATAACCACCAAAGCATCACAAGTCATACCTACTGGGGATGGTAATCACAAACTTATTCCAGATCCAAGTTATAAGCCTTCGGACTTATTCATGGAAGAATTTGCTCATCAAGTGGCTCTAATGGTTAAGCAAAACCTGAACTTTACCCCACCCACTAACAATCATCTCAGAACTGCTTCTAACCTTCACAATCATGCTACGGTTAAAGACGGAAGGGTAGTTGTGCAAAACGTGCAGGGAAGGCAGAATGCTTATCTTCCACATAATGAGCAAGGAAATGTTGGGGTTGGTGGTGGTTATGGAAATGCTGCTATAGGTAGAGGATATATGGGTAATCAGAATCGTGGAAGGAACATGGCCCAGGGACAAGGAAAGCCAATCAAGTGCTACAACTGTGGTGGAGAAGGACACATAGCAAGGAACTACACTCTTCCAAAACGTCCACAAAATGCAGAGTACTTCAAGGACAAAATGCTACTAGTACAAGCTCAAGATAGTGGAGCTGTGTTGAATGAGGAAGAATTGATGTTCCTAGCTGAGGGAAATGCCAAAACTTATGATGCTGATGTGGATGAATAGCTAGTGCAGGGTATGGGTCAGAACAATCCCAATGCATTTCAAGTTGCAGACTGTGATGCGTTAGAATCTGATGTCGACGATGAACCAACTGCCCCAGACCATCTTCATGGCTAGCATTTCACCAATGGTCTCTCCAAAGGTCTCTTCACCACAACAAGCCAGTCCATCCAAGGAATCGATCATATCAAAGGTATTAAAATTATACGATGAGATTGATGGGCAAAAGATCCATGACAAAGTACAAACAAATGAAATCATTAAATCAAATATTGAAAATATGGGTAATAGCAATGTTGTCCCATATGATCAATATGTGAAACAAGATGAAGGTGAAATTGTACCAAGTGATGCATCTTCTGCAGTCAAGGATGACTATATTTTGATGAATACACCGCATGTGCTCCTAATGATTCCATAACCTCTCGAACTAAATGCCTATAAAGAACAAGTTGCCATATATGATGAACAAGCTAAATTTGAACCGACTACCCCGAAAGGTGAGATGGATAACCAAATACGTACAATTATTAGAAAAGTAAGTTTAGCGAAGAAATGTTAAAACAAGAGTTAAACTCCTTACATGAAAAGCTCAATAAAATCATAACAAAAGCAAGAACTTCAAGAAATGTAAAAGTGCTTAAACAGAATTTCCGCTAAGGAATCAAAACTTTTAAATGACTTTTCCAACCTACAAACTTTGAAAACAAACTTGAAAACAAACTGTACATACAAGGGAACACCATTCAGACTGCTCACATGATCACTAAGCATAAAGTCTTAAGCGATAAGCATAGTATTCCCCTTGTAGAGGAACCCAATCCCGAGTATGGTAAAATAGCTAGAGCTGCTCAAAAGGTTGTCTATGATGGTAATGAGATTCTTAAGCCTAGGCAAACTCCATCATGTATTGGAAGAACTGAAGAGGATAGAAAATTAGAAGATGCCTTTAGGGAGAAAATGGCAAAGAAGTTAAATGATCCTTGGTGTATAAAGCATAATATAACGCTTAAATCCCATGATTACACTAAAGAAAATTGGATAGCCTTGAATAAGTTTAAACCTCAAACTCAATTAACCCCTGAGCAAGTATTCTGGAAGAAAGATTTGGATAAACAAAAATCGATAATCTTATTGAGAAGAATCCTCCTTGTAGGAAAATGCCTGCACAACGTGTATCCCCCAAATACACCTATGCATTTAGTGACCAGAACCCTTTCGACTCAAAGCAAGACCTTAATCACCCTATATGTGGTTTATCAATTATTTGTTATTTTTGATAAAACATGTAAGAAAAGAATTACACCCATAGGGATTACTGAAGAGGAAAGGGGTTTTGAGCAAACTAAAGAATGTTATTTAACTGAGATCATGCCTTTCTTTAAACTACTAAAAGAACAATTTGAGAGTCTTCAAAAGGGCATTGATACGTAGATTAAAGAAATGAAAAGGTGTTTAATGAAATGGAAATTGTGTCAAAGATTATGAACGTGAGCTTAAAAGTAATGAAATTGAGAGGAAAAATCGCATATCTTAAATGATAACTTGATTTCTAGATGTGTTGCTCAGATGTGTTCTATATCGTTACAAATTATTCTATCAACGCTTCTCAATTTCATGAATTATTTGTTGCCTAGAAAGTTTCCCATGATCGTGTCATTGAGCTTGAGTCTAAAAATTCAAAATTGTATAAGAAAATAGAACAAGATGATCATGATAACTTGGTCAAACATTTTTCTAAATTGGAAGTTGAACATCTTGCTTTGCAATTAAAATATCAACATCTAAAAGAAAATGTTAAAACATCAAGTTTAATACTGTTTTTGAAATTAGCAAACGTGATGAACAGATTCGAGCTCATTGTAACACGATCAAAAGATTGAAAACCAAAATTTCACAATTAAAGTGTGAAAAGAATGATGTGACTGGCTCCCAACTGCCTCCTCCTCTAGATTCTCAGAACTCTTAGAATTTTCATCTTCAAAACATCATTAATGCATTACAACATGAAAATGAATGTATTCTAGCGGAAAATGAAAAGGTTAAATTGCATTTCAAAGAGTTATATGAATCAATTAAATTCACTCGTGACAAGAATAACGAAAAGGTAACTTCTTTACAAAATGAAATTGAGAATCTGAAGAGTCAGGTAAAAGGGAAAATGCCAATCACCAATTGTGAGAGTACTGCACCAAAGGTTCCTGCTTGTGCTAAATATGCTTTGACTGTGAAGTACATTCCACCTCATCTTAGGAATAATGAACTTGCACTTCAAACATATTTTTTGTACCTTAAGGATAGTCTAGAATGTCTCCGAGAGATTGTTGAAGAGGATAAGATAGAAAAGCCACTTGATAGTGCGATTAAGGATGCATGCTTATATACCAAACGATCTCAGGAGCTGTTAGTTAGCCTAATAACTATATGTCCTAAACTTGGTACCAATAAAGATAGAGTAGTTATGCCTTGCTCTATGCCCAAAGTCAAGCAAGTGTCCTTTGATGTGCCTCCTAGTACATCGATCCCAACACTTCTAGACCAGAATGCGTAAAGTAGTGAAACCAACTAATGTTCCTATCGCTCCCCACAGAGTAATCATGACACTAAGGCAAGCGTGTCAAAACCTCCGTGCAATACAAAGCAAGATAGGACCTCGTAAGCTAAGAGTGATCAAGGAAAGGAAGAAGACCGTAGCAACTCAGAATTTTCATAACGAAATGACTATTTTACCCTTTAACTTTTAAAGTTGACTTTGACTTTTAACTATTTGACTTTACCGTAACGTAAAAGAAAATATCAGAATCGGTATTAACCAGTAATTTCCCAAGTTAAATAATTCAATCTTTTTCAAATTATTACCATCTGTTTCAAAGTATTACATTTATACGTTGCCCGGTTTTAAGTTTCGTTACTTAAGGGCTTAACATTAGTAATCACCGGGATCAAACTATACCCTCTATACCCTAAATTATCATTATATAACAATGTAATCATAAGATTTATATGAAATTCTCACTTTGATTCTTATGATGCCACGCCTACACTATAACATGTACACATGTTATCTATATCTTGCATGCATCTCTTTAATTCTTTAATAATACCTCATTCTAATTTTATGAAGATAAACTTCATCAAACTCTTCCAACACCCTCTTGGTGCCGTACACTTCCAAGAAACCAAGAACCACCATAGTTTGATTTTATACAACAAGTTACACACAAAAGATGAAGACCTAGGTGATCTCTACATGGTACAAGGGTTGTTTTGGTGATTACAAGGGTGAACTAGGAGCTACACAAGGTATTAGGGGCTGAATAAAAGGAGATATTTCAAGGGTATGAAGATTAGTAAAGTTGGGTTAGAAGGATGAAGACATGGGTTGAAGATTGAAAGGGGTTAGGTTTGATTGTTGTAACTACTCAACCTAAGTCTTGTAAGAAGTTGTTTAATTTTCATGTTATTCAATATGGTTGTAATAATTTATATTCATTGGATGTAAATTTGATATAAGTAGTATATGTAATATGGCTTGATTGATGTTGTACATGAAGTTTGTAACATGAAAAGAAGCTAGAACAAGCCTTAGGTAGGTTTTATGAACCTGAAATTCTGCAACAGTTCCAAAGATTGATTAAACGGATCATCTTAGTAAACTTTGAGGTTTATTCAACATGATAGGCTTGTAGAGCTATGTCTTATGGTCGTTTCTCCGGATGGCGCACCTCATAACTCCTCCCGATAAGTAAATGAGAGCCAAAATGGCAAAACATGTCAAAATCTGCACACCAGATTTCATTTAAGAAACGCCCATGGTTCTGTTCATTTCTAGAAGTCGACTCAGTTTTATGAAATGTAGCCAAGACCTAAACTTGAAGTTTGGCGAAATCTGCGTGTCAAAACAAGTTGTAGAACTCAACTTAAGGTCATTTTGGCAGGACTGAATGTGCAGCCAAACTTTCTGCAATGAAATATAAGTATATACTTGTAATTAGACTATTGATATAAGTAAAATTTAGACTTTGGACTTGATTAAGCTTGAGAAGCTTTTAGAGAAAGTAAAAACTAAAACTTGGGCTTTTGAATCACTTAAAAAGGACTTGTGGTTAAAAAGTTATGCCTAGTTAAGTGTTACTAAAGTTAAATATAGTGCTGGAACAAGAAAGCTTGCTGAAACGAATTTAAAATGAGGTTTTGACCCTTTTCTGGTCCGAATCAGCAAAAGTGTAAAACACGAAAGTTGCTCAGAATGACTTTTTCTATAAAAACTCAGGGGCACATAAGTTGAACGTTAACGACAAAGCTTAAAACTACAAAACTAACCGGACTCGCTAGATATCGGAAACAACCATGGCTAAGAAACCTTAGTGTATTTTGATTCTTTGAGGCCAAAACAAAACCAAGGTTAAGCCAAGGCTGATGTCTCAAGGTATTTTGACTTAATAATAGCCATTCGGTATGGCCTTATTGTTTTCTCAAGTTGCTTAACCATAACTTAGCCGCACGGCTAATTTGGGCTTAATAACCCGAAACTTGTTTTTAAAATTTGGTTCTATTGGATTGGATTTTGCTAAGACTTTGAAAAACTAATTAAATGACCATATGCCATGTTAGACTACTTCACGACATACAACTTAGATCATCATATCGTCACACAAGTTAATCAATAGTCTTTGACGAAACACGACACATGTTTTATACAACATTTGTCTCGTCAAATACTTCACTTATAAATGACAAGTACAACACTAGTAAGGAATTTCATTATCATAAAGAGGCCTCTTCGGGGTGTCGTATCGACGAGTTGTGGATTTACGAATTAGAGTGTCCTGGCTCCTCATACGTTCACTACACGACCTCTTGATTTTGATAGCCTGAACGATGGTACGAGGTTATTTATAAAAGGGCTACAAGCCAAACAACACTTAAGGGATACATCAACTTAAGATTCATGTACAACATCAAATTGAAAGCCAACAAACTACATATACTTGTACACTTATATCGTACACTATACTAAAACGCGAATACTATGCTTTCGTAGGTAATCGTTAAAGATCGTGGTCCTGCCACACTCTATTGTTGACATACAATATATCGTTACACTCCGCTGATGATCACTACAATGAGTTTCATAGCCCCAGCTTTTTTTAGCTGTTTTATAAACTCTTTGGGGGAGATACATGCTACTGCTTTTACTACATGCTAAAATTCTTTATTATGGACAATTACTTGCAAAATGAATGCCTTGACTATATTATTGCATGCCTAAGTTGTTTTTGCCAAAAGTCCCCAACATCATGGACCACTAATCACTGGGTGTGACCGCAAATATTGTGGATAGGCCTATCGGAATTGACGAACCCGTCTATCTTATCGGAAATATCAAGGCGCACTATATTTGAGATTATCTAGGTATAGGCAAAATACCTACTAAGGAAAGTTATATATATATATATATATATATATATATATATATATATATATATATATATATATATATATATATATATATATATATATATATTTATATATATATCGTCCTATGATATATATACAACGCTTAGTCGTGAGTGCCATGAGCTTAGAGCAATAATAACTTTCAAGAAGATAATTGTACACATTGCAATTGTACTAAAAACTATATTGTCCGCTACTGTTTTCAAACCAATGCGGTTTTTGTCGTTTGTATTGACCAGTTAGGCAATCAAACACACTATGGGCATATAACAACGTAGCCCACTACTTTCATAAACTTGATATCTTGTGATCAACTGTTTTGCTTACAAACCTATGAACTCACTCAACCTTTGTGTTGACACTTTTAGCATGTTATCTCGTGTTCGAAAGGAATTAGCGGCATGGCATGTGAAGGCGCATTTGAATAATATTTTGAAGACAATGCATATATTATCATTCAAAACATTACAACTTTTATGTTGTACTTTTATGATTGTACAAACTTGTGAGACCGGTTTGTAAACTCGATATTTTAATCGAATGATAATTCATTTCAAAACGCCTCATTTAGAGTCGTCAGAACTTGTCTTTGTGAACTATGAAGTAATACCCTGACACAATCTTCCACGAGATAATTTTGGGGTGTTACAGATTGGTATCGAGCTTCAGGTTATAGAGAACCGTGTTGCATATGAACCTAAGCTATAACTACATATTACGATCGACTCAGATCACTCATTAATGTCTTCAACATTTCGTGCGCCATGCCTACTCCTTAACACAATACTATGCTATTTATATAAAGACTGTTTATATAAACGATTGACTAAACATAACGGCATATGCCTATTCCAAGGAATTATTGCACAACAAGATATCCCCGATCATATACATGTTTGTGATCTATGAAACTTTCTTAGACATTGTAGTTGATACAATGGTCTCATTACTATTAAGACATTGTAAGTATGCAATGGTCTTTCTTATATCTCAAACATCGTGAGATACACAATTGACTTAGATATATCTCAAACATCGTGAGATACACAATTGACTTAGATATATCTCAAACATCGTGAGATACACAGTTCACCTTAGATATATCTCAGACATTAAGAGATACGTAACAGTTTTATCTTTTTCTCAAACATTGTGAGAAAAATACTTCATAACTATGAACTCACCGACTCTTTTGAACACTATGTTGATTCTCTATGATTATTTAACTCCTCATCTTCGACGATGAGTGTGAACATTCATTCCATAATCTTGGAACACTTTTGACGAATCATAGTACATCGTCTTGTAACTCATCGATTAAGTATGAGTGTTGTGTCGGAAATTCTTAAGTAGGATGATTTGGAATATCCTTTTTTAAATGGACTGGGACGCCTTTTCATTTAAATAAAGAAATTTTAAATCGCCGAACCATAAATTTATAATTTCTTACTTACATAAATTGGGACGCTTCTTTATGTAAGTAATGAATTATAAATGAGTGGGCTTATTTGTATCCGATATGAAATGAGTATGAAATCGAACTTGAGAATTTCTAGTATTCTCTGAAAAGATCTAGAAAACACGATAGTGTCTTACCACTCAGCAAAAATCTTAAGACCTAATTCGAACAGCCTAATTTCATTCTTAAGTTATCACTTTTGCTGTTACAAATCCTTACAAACGTGAACCGTTTGTTGAGCTAACAAAATTGGTTAAAGTCAATTGAAACCCGACCTAATAGAATCAGATGTTTCAAGAACATAATTGAAACCTGACCTGATAGAATTAGATGTTTCAAGAACATAATTGAAACCCGACCTGATAGAATCAGATGTTTCAAGAACATAATTCGGTTGCCATAGATTTGATTATGCACGAGGCGCATAAGTCAAAGTATTCCATATTATTGAGCTAACGGACTTGTTACACTCATTGAGCTAATAGACTTGGTTCAATCTCAAACTAATAGAATGGGTACAATATCCCATCATCTATTACATAAGCTCTCCCATGAGCTCTTCCCATTTGTTGGCCATTATTTTGGGAATGTTGTCACTTTCCACATCCCATCACCGTTTGTTACTATTGTCATTACTGTTGATATTTTTGCTATTGTTGGATCCTTGAGTAGTCTAAGCTCGCACAACTTGATCCACTTGGTTATGAGTATTTCTGAATTGTTTCATCCATTATGAGTGATCAAACGAAGTAACGTTCTCGTGAATACTGAGTAGAAGTTCTCAGGTGAACTTTTCACATAACTTCTCATTGGTTGAGACCGTCACTGGGCACACTGCTGCCAACTCTTGAAAGTGACAAATGTAAGTTGTGATATCAACACCAGTGATAGCAAGAAAACTTCATCTCCATTTCTTGCACCTCATTCCAAGTACAATACTTCTTGAGTATAATTTATTCAACTTAATCTAAGCAATCTAGTGAGTATCCTCAATAATAATAGATTGAGCAACAACATTTTACCCTGACAAAGCATTGTCCAGGAGCATGCTTGCAGCATATTTAACTTTGCAATCTTCAGCACAATTGCTGATTAAAATTTCTGAGCTTGCCGCTCAAGAAATCCTTGAAAGGAATCTAGTACAACATTTAATTCATGGCCCCACAATATTAGGCCACACATTATCACTAGAAAGGTTATACAGATGTAAGCGTTAAATTTCAAAATTTCATGCTAGGATTAAGGTTTTGTTGAAAGCCTCATTGCGGTAAGGTATGATTCCTTTGGGGAAATTAGAAAACCAAACATAATATATATTGGACTTTATACGATATTAGCAAGAATTGGCCTGGTAGCTTTCAGACTCGAGCTACTACCCGAACTTGGCAGTGTACATGCCGCTTTTGTTTGTGCATTTTGAAGAGGTGTCATACTGATGAGACACTCCCTATTTCTCTAGAAGGGATCCAGATTGATTTATGTTTGATCTTATCAGAAAATCTACTAAGATCACGGACCATGAGGTCAAACGACTTAAGCAAAGTTGCATTTCTATTGTCAAAACTCAATGGAACTCTAGACGAGGTCCTGAATTCAGGTGGGAACGTTGAGATGAACTCATAACATAAAACTAAATCATGAGGACATGATTCCCGTAACTGGTGGAGGCTGTAGCAACTCGTAAATTTTCATAAGGTAAAATGACTATTTTACCCTTTAATTTCTTAAAGTTGACTTTGACTTTTTACTATTTGACTTTTACCGTAACGTAAAAGCAAATACTGTAACTGGTAGTAACCAGTAATTTCCCAAGTTAAATAATTCAATCTGTTTCAAATTATTACCATATGAACATTTTTTTTCACCTTTGGCTATAATTAATTATTTAAAGTTGTTAGTTTATTAATTACAAAAGTTTAATCGTGTAAACTTTCCTCGCGGTCAACACAAGACTACGATAAGTCTAGGTGTTCAAATTACTCTAATTTCACCAATAGTCATATTTTATATGAACTATTGCCACTTTATTATTTTTACGTAAATATTTTACTCTTTACGTAATACTTGTGCTCAAACCTACGTCATTAGGTTTTAACAACATAGTCGCACCCAAATAGACTTATCACACCTTTAATATACTTAGTTGGAGTATATTGATAAGTTTGGACATTTTCAAAAGTATTTCATTTTTACGTTGCCCGGTTTTAAGTTTCGTTACTTAAGGGCTTAACATTAGTAACTACCAGGATCAAACTATACCCTCTATACCCTAAATTATCATTATATAACAATGTAATCATAATATTTATTTGAAATTCTCACTTTGATTCTTATGATGCCACGCCTACACTATAACATGTACACATGTTATCTATATCTTGCATGCATCTCTTTAATTCTTTAATAATACCTCATTCTAATTTTATGAAGATAAACTTCATCAAACTCTTCCAACACCCTCTTGGTGCCGTACACTTCCAAGAAACCAAGAACCACCATAGTTTTATTTTATACAACAAGTTACACACAAAAGATGAAGACCTAGGTGATCTCTACATGGTACAAGGGTTGTTTTGGTGATTACAAGGGTGAACTAGGAGCTACACAAGGTATTAGGGGCTGAATAAAAGGAGTTATTTCAAGGGTATGAAGATTAGTAAAGTTGGGTTAGAAGGATGAAGAGAAGGGTTGAAGATTGAAAGGGGTTAGGTTTGATTGTTGTAACTACTCAACCTAATTCTTGTAAGAAGTTGTTTAATTTTCATGTTATTCAATATGGTTTTAATAATTTATATTCATTGGATGTAAATTTGATATAAGTATTATATGTAATATGGCTTGATTGATGTTGTACATGAAGTTTGTAACATGAAAAGAAGCTAGAACAAGCCTTAGGTAGGTTTTATGAACCTGAAATTCTGCAACAGTTCCAAAGATTGATTAAACTGATCATCTCAGTAAACTTTGAGGTTAATTAAATACGATAGGCTTGTATAGCTATGTCTTATGGTCGTTTCTCCGGGTGGCGCACCTCATAACTCCTCCCGATGAGTAAATGAGAGCCAAAATAGCAAAACATGTCAAAATCTGCACATCAGATTTCATTTAAGAAAAGCCCATGGTTCTGTTCATTTCTGGAAGTCGACTCAGTTTTATGAAATGTAGCCAAGACCTAAACTTGAAGTTTGGCGAAAGCCGCGTGTCAAAAAAAGTTGTAGAACTCAAGTTAAGGTCGTTTTGGCAGGACTGAATGTGCAGCCAAACTTTCTGCAATGAAATATAAGTATATACTTGTAATTAGACTATTGATATAAGTAAAATTTGGACTTTGGACTTGACTAAGCTTGAGAAGCTGTTAGAGAATGTAAAAACTAAAACTTGAGCTTTTGAATCACTTAAAAAGGAGTTGTGGTTAAAAAGTTATGCCTAGTTAAGTGTTACTAGAGATAAATATAGTGTTGGAACAAGAAAGCTTACTGAAACGAATTTAAAACGAGGTTTTGACCCTTTTCTGGTCCGAATTAGCAAAAGTGTAAAGCACGAAAGTTGCTCAGAATGACTTTTTCTATAAAAACTCAGGGGCACATAAGTTGAACGTTAACGACAAAGCTTAAAAACTACAAAAACTAACCGGACCTGTTGTATACCGGAAAACAACCATGGCTAAGAAACCTTAGTGTATTTTGATTCTTTGAGGCCAAAACAAAGCCAAGGTTAAGCCAAGGCTGATGTCTCAAGGTATTTTGACTTAAAAATAGCCATTCGGTATGGCCTTATTGTTGTCTCAAGTTGCTTAACCATAACTTAGCCGCACGGCTAATTTTGGCCTGATAACCCGAAACTTGTTTTTAAAATTTGGTTTATTGGATTGGATTTTGCTAAGACTTTGAAAAACTAAGTAAATGACCATATGCCATGTTAGACTACTTCACGACACAGAACTTAGATCATCATATCGTCACAGAAGTTAATCAATAGTCTTTGACAAAACACGACACATGTTTTATACAACATTTGTCTCGTCAAATACTTCACTTATAAATGACAAGTACAACACTAGTAAGGAATTTCATTATCATAAAGAGGCCTCTTCGGGGTGTCGTATCGGCGAGTTGTGGATTTACGAATTAAAGTGTCCTGGCTCCTCATACGTTCACTCCACGACCTCTTGTTTTTGATAGCCTGAACGATGGTAAGAGGTTATTTATAAAAGGGCTATAAGCCAAACAACACTTGAGGGATACATCAACTTAAGATTCATGTACAACATCAAATTGAAAGCCAACAAACTAAATATACTTGTACACTTATATCATACACTATACTAAAACGCGAATACTATGCTTTCGTAGGTAATTGTTAAAGATCATGGTCCTGCCATACTCTATTGTTGACATACAATATATCGTTACACTCCGCTGATGATTACTACAGTGAGTTTCATAGCCCCAGCTTTTGTTTAAATGTTTTATAAACTCTTTGGGGGAGATACATGCTACTGCTTTTACTACATGCTAAAATGCTTTATTATGGACAATTACTTGCAAAATGAATGCCTTGACTGTATTATTGTATGGCTAAGTTGTTTTTGCCAAAAGTCCCCAACATCATGGACCACTAATCGGGAGTGAGCGAAAATATTGTGGTTAGGCCTATCGAATTGACGAACCCGTCTATGTTATCGGAAATAACAAGGCGCACTATATTTGAGATTATCTAGGTATAGGGCAAAATACCTACCCGGCAAGTTATATATATATATATATATATATATATATATATATATATATATCGTCTGGTGATATATATACAACAATCAATCATGAGTGCCATGAGCTTAGAGCAATAATAACATTCAAGAAGATAATTGTACACATTGCAATTATACTAAAACTATATTGTCCGCTACTGTTTTCAAACTAATGCGGTTTTTATCATTTGTATTGACCGGTTAGGCAATCAAACGCACTATGGGCATATAACAACGTAGCCCACTACTTTCATAAACTTGATATCTTGTGATCAATTGTTTTGCTTACAAACCTATGAACTCACTCAACCTTTGTGTTGACACTTTTTAGCATGTTATCTCAGGTTCAAAAGGAATTAGCTGGCATGGCATGTGAAGGCGCACGGAATAATATTTTGAAGACAATGCATATATTATCATTCGAAAGACATTACAACTTTTATGTTGTACTTTTTATGATTGTACAAACTTGTGGGACTGGTTTGTAAACTCTGATATTTTAATCGAATGATAATTCATTCCAAACGCTCATTTAGAGTCGTTTTCTGTAACTTGTGCTGTGAACTATGAAGTAATACCCCAGTGACACAATCTTCCGCTGCGATAATTTTGGGGGTGTTACAAAGACCATCCTAGGAATAATAAGTTTGAGTTTAATAAGATGAATAGTGTTGATTCTAGTATTAGCTATAAGGGTACTGTAATTAATTCGAATTCTGCTACGATTTGCAAATCATGTAATGAATGTTTGGTTTCTGATACTTATCATGAATGTGCTGTGAATGAAGTAATATATGTTGCTAAGTCTCCAGTCAAAACCGTTAGAACTGCTAAATAGGTTAAGGACGTCAGAAAACCAAGGTGGAAAAAGGTTAAAAAACATTGAAAACCAACAGGAAGAAAATTGAGTAATGTAGGTTATCAATGGAAACCTACTGGCCGTAAATTCAATCTTAATGAATTATGCCATAAATTATCTAGATCTATGCCCATTAGGAAATGGATGCCACTGGTAGAATTTTACCTTTAAGAAGTGAACACACTTTGAATAGATCCACTGTCACTACTAGTCCTGCATCTACCTCTAATGATATCATTGATTCTGCTTCTGATGTGGGTGTTCCAATTTCGTTTACTAACCAAATGGAACCCATTCTTGCATGGGGATCCAAATTATCCAGTCATCAATACTTGTCTGTGTTCAACTACAGGTCGTACAAATCGTTATGTGGTATTTGGACTCAGGTTGTTTCAAGCATATGACTGGAGATCACTCGTGACTCATGAACTTCGTGAGTAAATTCATCAGGACTGTTAGATTCAGGATCGACCACTGTTAGGATTTAGTAAATCCAGCTATTAAAGAGTCGGTCACCTCAAGTATATGTAATCGTAGAAAGCTCGTAGTCATAGATTATTTAACGTTAAGTAGTATTTAGTTAAGTAACACCGTGGAGGACGGACGGGTCTTTACTCATCGTATGCACGATCCACAACTGTAGGTGGCGATTTGTAAGACTATAAATACTCTACCTCCCAAGGTAGAGTTGGAGCTCATAATAATACTTTCATTTTCTCACTAAATTCCCAAACATCTAACTCTTTCTCTCTCTAAAACCTAATATTATACGCCCACTTGTGTTTATGATAAGATGTATTTGTGAAATCCAATATGTTACAATTGGTATCAAGAGCCATGGTTTGATCATCTCTCTTTCATATCCTTGGATTTCTAGTGGTTTTTAGATGGTTTTTGAGTTTGAAAAAGTTTAGTGGTTTTTGCATCATTTGGATCACTTATTGTGTTAAAGTTTGAATTTTGGGTGTACTTTTGTGTTTAGAATCATTGTAAGTGCTTGGGTTTTGATTTGGAAAGCTTGAATCACTGTGGTTGGACTTGTTTTGGATTGAAAAGTGTGTTTTTGAAGTTTTTCTTGCTAGCGACTTGACTCGTAGTGTTTTTCTTCAGTAGCGACTTGCTTCAAAGAATTGTTAGCGAGTTGTAGTGTTAATTGTTAGCGACTTGAGCCTAGCGACTTGTCTATTGAGACAAGTCGACAAATAGTACAAGTTAGTGGATTCTCCACTACTGCTAGCGACTTGGTTAGGTTAGCGACTTGCTTTCAATTTTGTTAGCGACTTGTACTTTGTATTCTCACGACTTGATATTAGCGACTGGATCTTAGCGAGTTGTTCTTTAGCAACTTGACATTTAGCGATTTGGTATTATAGCGACTTGTGTCCAACGACGTGGGTCTTAGCGACTTGGGCTTAGCGACTTGATTCATAGCAACTTGAAGTCTAGCGAGTTGCTACTTAGCGACTTGGTTCAAGGATTCTTAGCGACTTGGTTGATCTTTTGTTTCTAATACGGTTTTCTATTGATTTAGTAAAATCCCGTGAAAGAATCTATTTCCCGGTTTAATCATAGAGTTTTAAAATCCCGTGAAATCTGTAAACATGTCTACCAACGTGCCTACAACATCTCTCATGAAGTCGAGGATGTTCAAGCGCTTGGTTCGAGACACTCGCCCTCCCATGCTTGATGTAACCGACTATGACTCATGGGCTCAATGAATTAGGTTGTATTGTCTTGGAAAGGAAAATGGAGTCAACATTCTCAAGTCTATTGATGAAGGACCGTATCGATTGAAACTACAAGAGACATAATTGATATCGTTGCAGATGGAACCATGATCTTTGATTGGACGGACTAAAGACGTATGATGAGCTCGATGATAAGGAGAAAAGAGATTCGATGTCGATATCGTGGCTTCAAACATTATACTTCAAGGTCTTACAAAGATATCTACAAGCTTATCAATCACAACACCGAAGCCAAGGTCGTTTGGGATAATGTCAAGATGCTTCTCTCGGTTCGAATTGACTAAGGAAGGCAGAGAATCACAAACTGTATGATGAATTTGAGCACTTCAAGATGAAACCGAAGAGAGTATCTATGAATATTATGTGAGATTCCACAAGCTCGTAAATGATATGAGGAATATCAAGATGACTTTGCCAAATATTCAATCGAACTCAAAGTTTGTGAACAACATGAATCCCGAATGGCACAAGTTTGTCACTACGTGAAGCTAACCAAAGGATTAAAGAACACCAACTATGAGCAATCAGATGCCTTCCTTCTTCGTAATGAGAGACATGCTATGTTTGAACGAAGGATTCTTGAACAGTTCAAAACTCAGGGAGAAACTAGTTCGTCAAATGACTCTACAGCTTTTTACACCAATGTTGGAATTACCACCAAAGCTTCTCAAGTCATACCCACGGGTAATGGTAATCACAAACTCATTCCCGATCTGAGTTTCAAGCAAGCTGATGCTGATGCAGTCATGGGACACTTCATTAATCAACTGGCTCTTATGGTTAAACAAAACTTGACCCTTAATCCACATACCAACAGTCTTCACACTAACAATGAGATCAGAACTGCATCCAATCTACACAATCATGTTGTTGTCAGAGATGGAAAAGTTATGGTGCAACCAGTTCAAGGAAGACAATATGATCAGGGAAGAGGTGGAGTAGGTGGAGGTTATGTTGCAAATCGTAATCCGGAAGGTATGGAAATCAAGGACAAGCAAAGCCTACCAAATGCTACAACTGTGGTGGTGAGGACATATTGCTAGAACCGCACATCTCCAAAACGTCCACGTAATGCGTAATACTTGAGAGACAAGATGTTGCTTATGCAAGCTCAGATAATGGAGCATCTTTGGATGAAGAGGAGTTGTTGTTTCTGTCGAGGGAAATGCCCGAACCTATGATGTCGATGTTGATGAACACCAATTCGGATATAGGTCATAATCATCAAAATGCCTTTCAAGTAGCCGATCGTGATGCATTTGACTCGGCGTCGATGATGAACCCATCGCCCAAACAATCTTCATGGCTAGCATCTCACCTATGGTCTCTCCACCACTACAGGCTGGTCCATCCAAAGACAAAATTATTTCAGAGGTATTAAAACTATATGATGAAGTTGATGAGCAAAAGATGCATAATAAAGTACAATCTCTTGAAACTTATGAATCCGATATTGATGATGAGGGTAATAGCAATATTGTCCCATATGGATCAATATGTGAAGCGAGTGAAAGTGAGGTTGTACCAAGTAATGCATCTTCCATGATCAATGATGACTATGTTTTGATGAATACACCGCATGTGCCCTCGATGATTCGTTATCTCGAATCGAATGCCTATAAAGAACAAGTTGCTATTTATGAACAACGTTCTAAGTTTGAGTTAACCACCCGTGAGCAGAAATGGATGACCAAATGCGTACAATTATTAGAAAAAGTAATTTTAGAGAAGAAGTATTAAAACAAGAGTTAAACTCCTTACAAGAAAAGCTTTCCAAAACTGCTAAGCAAAAATAAGAACTTCAAGAAAGTGTTAAAATGCTTAAGCAAGAATTCAATGCTAAGGAATCAAAACTTTTGAATGATTTTTCCAATCTAAAAACTTTGAAAAACAAGCTTGAAAATAAGTTGTATGTACAAGGAATACTATTCAGATCGCTCACTGATCACTAAGCATAGAGTCTTAGCGATAAGCATAACATTCCCTTGTTGAGAACCAAATCCAGAGGTCATTAAAAAGGCTAGAGCTGCTCATAAGGTACTTTATGATGGTAATGAAATCCTTAAGCCTAGGCGAAACCTAGTTGTCTTTGAGTGCACTAAGGAAGATAAGAAATCGATGAAGTCACTAGGGAGAAAATGAATAAGAAACTAGAAGATCCCGAGTGTAAAAGAATAATATAACGATCAAACCCCATGATTACACTAAGGAAAATTGGATATCCTTAAACAAGTTTAAGCCTCGGACTCTATTAACCCACGAACAAGTGTTCGGAAAAGGATATGGATATGCAAAAAGTTGAAAATCTTGTTGAAAAGAATGCCTTGTAGGAAATTCCTCAAGCAGCGTGTATCCTCCTAATACACCAATGCATCTAGTTCCTCGATCTATTGCCACCAATAGCAAGACCTTAATCACCTGTATGTTTTTATCACCGTTTATTGATTTTGAGAAAACGTAAGAAGAGAATCACACCTCTGTGGGATAACCGAGGGGAAAGGGTTTTGAGCAAACTAAAGAATGTTATTTAACGGAGGTCATGCCTTTCTTTAAACAATTAAAAGGTCAATTTGAGAGTCTTCAAAGGGAATAAATTCGGATATTAAAGAAATAGAAAAGGAATTTGATGCAATGATAGTTGAGGTCAATGATTATGAACAGAACTCAAATATAATGAAGTTGAAAGGAAGAACTTGCATATCTTAAATGAGAATTTGATTTGAGTTGTGTTGCTCAAGATGTGTTTTATATCGTTACTAAGCACTCTATTACTGCTTCTCGATTTCATGAACTATCTATTGCATTGAAAGTTTCCCATGATCGTATCATTGAGCTTGAAAACAAAAACTCAGAACTAAATGAGAAAATTGATTCGGGTGATCATGATAATTTGGTAAAACATCTTTCTAAACTAGAAGTTTAACATTTTGATTTGCAACTAAAATATCAACATCTTAAAGAAAATGTTAAAACCTCAAATATCAAGACATCCTCGGATGTTCCGAGTTTGATGCGCTTTTCAGATAAACAAACGTGACAAACAAATTCAAGCTCATTGTAACACAATCGAGAAAGTTGAAAGCCCAAATTTCTCAATTAAAGGGTGATAAGAACAATGTGGTGGCTCCCAAACGGCTCCTCCTTTAGATTCTCAGATTCTCAAACTTTTCATCTTCGAAACTTGGTTAATGTTTTACAAAAGAAAACGAGTTTCTAGAAGAAAATGAAAAGTTAAACGACACTTTAAAGAGTTATATGATTCAATGAAAGTCACTCATGACAAAAACAACGGAAAAATAACGTCTTTACAAAAGAAATTGAGAATATGAGGAGTCGGGAAAATGGGAAACGGCACTTGTCTTTAATGAGAATGTTGCATCAAAGTCATCCTCGATCGCAAATATATCGCGGATTATTAAATACATTCCTCCTCATCTTAGGAATAATGAACTTGTGTTTCATAACCATCATGCTCACATTAAGGATAGTCTAGAATGTCTCCGTGAGATTGTGGAAGAGGATTTCATAGATAAGCCTCTTGATAGAGAAATTAGGTTTGCTTGCATTCAAAGCGAAACGATCTCGGAAGTCGCTAGAATGTTTAATAGCAACATGTCCTAAATCCTTAGGTGTAAAGGTAAAGCCGTGATGCCTTGTTCTATGCCTAGTGCCAAGCATACAAACCATTCTATGCCCAACTTTAAGAAAGTGAACACTAATGTGCCTTCAAGTAGTTCGATCCTCGCACGTCTACTTGTGAATGCAAAAGTAGATCAACCAACTAATGTTCCCATAATTCCCCACAGAGTAATCGGTGACATAAAAGCAAGCGGGTCAAAGCCTCCGAGGCAATACCAAGCAAGGTAGGACCTCGCAAGCTAAGAATGTGCATTGGAAGAGAGTAGAAGACCACCCTAGGAACTTTAAGTTTGGGTTGAATAAAACGAATCGTGCTGATTCTAGTATTAGCCATAGGCGTACCGTAATTAATTCGAATTCTGCTACTATCTGCAAACCATGTAATGATGACTGCTTGTTTTCTGTTACTAATCATGAATGTCGTGTGAATGTTTTGTCTAATGATGTCAAATGCCCAGTTAAAATTGTTAATGTTAAAAATCAAGCTAAGAAGGCTAAAAGGCAAAGGCGAAAGAAAGTTAGAAAACAGTGGAAACCCATAGGAAGAATATTTAGTAAAATAGGTTATCAATGGATACCTTCTAGCCGTAAGGTTAATGAGTTCTGCCCTCAATTTGCTAAGACAATGCCCACTAGAAAATGGATGCCTACTGGTAGAATTATTCCCTTAAGAAGTGAACATACTTTGAATAGGTCAAATACGGACACTAGCATCGCATCTATTTCGATGATTCCATTGTTTCTACTTCGATGTGGGTGTTCCAATCATTGTTACTAACCAAGTGGAACCCATTATTGCATGGGGTTCCCAATTATCCGATTATCCATTCTTGTCGTGTTCAATCGCAGATCGTTTAAATCATTTTGTGGTACCGGACTCAGTTGTTCCAAGCATATGATTGGAGATCGTCATGACTCATGAACTTCGCGAGTAAATTCATCGGGATCTGTTAGATTTGGGAACGACCATTTTGGAGCAATTATGGGTTATGGAGATTATGTGGTTGGTAAAAGTGTAATCTCCGGGGTATATTATGTGGAAGGTCTTGGTCATAACTTGTTCTCTGTTGGTCAATTCTGTGATTCCGATCTAGAAGTGGCTTTTAGAAAACATAATTGTTTTGTTAGAGAACTTGATGGTGTGCAATTATTAAAAGGTACTCGTGGTTCAAACCTATACACTATCTCTATCGAAGACATGATGAAGTCTTCTCCAATCGCTTGTCAAAGACTTCTAAAACAAAGTCATGGTTATGGCATCGCCTTCTCAATCACTTGAACTTGGCACCATTAATAACCTTTCCGAAAGGATCTTGTCGAGGCTTACCCATTAAAATATGAAAAGATCATCTTTGTTCACTTGCCAATTGGGAAAAAGCACGAAATATGCCCACAAACCAAAACCCACAAACTCGAGAATGGAAGTTCTTAATACTCTTCATATGGATTTGTGCGGACCAATGAGAGTGCAAACGATAAATGGGAAGAAATACATTCTAGTCATTGTTGATGACTACTCTCGATTTACTTGGGTAAAGTTTTGAGGACAAAGGATGAAACTCCGGATGTAATCATCAAACTTATCAAACGACTTCGTGTTCGACTCAACAATCTTGTTAGAATTGTTCGAATGCACAATGGCACATAGTTTGTTAACAAAGACTTAATTCGAGCTTTATGAAAGTGTTGGAATCACCATCAAAGAAGTGTTCCACGAACTCCTCAATGAATGGTGTAGTTGAAAGACAATCGAACTCTTGTGGAAGCCGCAAGAACAATGCTAATTTATTCAAAGGTTCCAATGTTTCTATGGGTCAAGCCATTGCCACTGCTTGCTACACCAAAAATTGTTCCCTTATACACACCTCTTATGGAAAAACTCCATATGAACTTGTCCATAAACGAAAACCTGATCTATCCTACATTCGTGTGTTTGGAGCTTTGTGCTATCCAACAAATGACGGTCAAGATTTAGGTAAATTAAGAGCTAAAGCGGACATTGGAGTTTTTGTAGGTTATGCATCAAACAAGAAGGGTTACCGAATCTACAACAAAAGAACTCGAGATATCATGGAAACTATTCACGTCACGTTCGATGAGATGTCCGGGCAAATGGCTCCAGGATAATCCAGTTCAGGACCCGCTTCTCAACCTTCTTCAAGTAGTCCTACCAGTTCTACTCTTGTTTCTAATCCCTCTCCAGCAACTCCTTATGTACCACCTTCAGAAGATGATTTGAAGAAATTATTTGATCCAATGTTTGATGAACACTATGAGCCAAGTACTAATGATATGTCAATTCCATCAATAGAGGTTGCTTCTCTACCTGTCAATGAAGTCAACCCTTTAGTTTCAATGTCATTAAGCTAAGAAGCGCCTGCTGCTGATCACTCTGTCTCATCAACAAATCATCAATCATCAAGTGTACATCATGGAATTATTCCTGGCATCAATGATGAAGTTAATCCCTTTGCTACTCCCGAAGATTCTCCATTTGAAAACATATTTTCTCCTGAATCATCATCGAACCATCTTCATCGGGAGACATCGACTCGCTACTTGGTTCCTCAACAACAACCACATGAACACCTTAGAAAATGGACACATGATCATCCATTGGACAACATCATTGAAACCCTCTCGCCCGGTCTCCACACGGAAACAACTTGCAACCGATGCCTTATGGTGCTTCTTCAACTCCGTACTCTCTAAGGTCGAACCAAAAGATGTTAAACCGCCATGAATGAAGACAATTTGGTTCAATGCCATGCAAGAAGAAATTCATGAGTTTGATCGACTAGATGTATGGGAATTAGTACCGCCCAGTTATGCTATGAGCATTGCTCTAAAGTGGATCTTCAAATTAAAACTTGATGAGCATGGTGATGTTTTAAAGAACAAGGCTCGATTGGTTGCAAAAGGATACCGTCAAGAGGAGGTATTGACTTTGAAGAATCATTTGCTCCAGCTTGCTCGTATCGAGGCAATCGTAATCTTCTTGGCTAATGCCGCAAGTAAGAACATGGTAGTCTATCGATGGATGTAAAGACGGCATTTCTTAACGGAGATCTTAAAGAAGTCGATACGCCGCCTAACTCAAGGCTTTGTGAATCCGAGCATCCTACTCATGTATATCGTTTGAAGAAGGCTCTTTATGGTTTAAAGCAAGCTCCAAGGGCATGGTATGATACGCTATCAAAGTTTCTTCTATCTACTGGATTCAAGAAAGGAGCAGTTGATCCGACATTGTTCACCGTAAAGTCGTGCAAACATTTAATTCACGCTCAAATATATGTTGATGATATTATTTTTGCTTCGACTTACCCCAATGAATGTGATCGTTTTCAAATGAAATGGGTTCAAAATTTCAAATGTCAATGATGGGACAAATGTCATTTTCTTGGGATTACAAATTTCACAAAGTCCGAGGCATTTTATAAATCAATCTAAATATGCAAATGAGATTTTAAAGAAATTTGGATTTGATTCTTGTGACCTCGTTGACACTCCCATGATAGGCGTATTAAAGCGGATGAGGACCACTCGGGATCATGGTAGACCAAACGAAATATCGTAGTATGATTGGATCCTGATGTACCTCACACGATGAGACCGGACATTCTGCTTGTTGTTTGCATGTGTGCTAGATATCGTGCTAAGCCTACCAAAAAGCACCTTGAAGCGGTTAAAGCAGTCTTCGGTATCTCCAAGGAACCATCAATATGGGACTTTGGTACCCAAAGGACACCGGTATGTCACTAACGACCTATGCAGATGCCGATAATGCGGGATGTCAAGATACGCGTCGAAGTACGCCTCGAGGTGCTCGATTTTTGGGTGATAAGCTTGTGAGTGGTCTTCAAAGAAACAAATGAGTACTTCTATTTCCTCTATAGATCTTGAATACATAGCCATGTCATCTTGTTGTGCTGAAATCCTATGGATGAGATCCCAATTATCGACTATGGCTTTGAATTCAATAAAATCCCTCTTTACTGTGATAATAAAAGTGCCATTGCTTTCTCATGCAACAACGTACAACACTAAAGAGCAAAGCACATCGACATTCGACATCATTTCATTAGGGAGCAAGTAGAAAACGGTGTGGTGGAACTCTATTTTGTGAGGATGAATACCGTTAGCGACATCTTCACCAAAGCTCTTCCTAGGGAACGTTTTGAGTTTATCCTCCCACGACTTGGTCTAAAGAGTCTTCAACCGGAAACACTCAAACGTCTTCAAAAGGAAGCCGAGGAGTAAAAGGTCTTTCTTCATCCATCTCTTGTAAATATTTTTTTAAAAGCAAATAGAAAAATATAAAACTTTCAAAAATCCATAAAAATTTGAAAATCTTGAAAAATTCCTAAAAATATTGTCATTTTGTCATGTTTTTCTCGATTCGATTATATCTGCGATCTTTGTGCTGTCATTCAAAGAATGACACGGGACTTTAGATGTTGTTCGAATGTTTAAAAAATCAAAAATCAAAAATATTTTTGGGAGAAAGTGAAACTATGGTTTATTGTCATTTCAGCAAGAACTGCTTTTTCAAAGAAAGAACAGAGCCATGCTTTATCTTGTTTTCAAATCTCATGCTCGATTCTATAAACAATTACTTACTATCTAATGAAAACTAATTGCTTTGAAAAATACCTCGGGATCTATTTTTGAAAATCATCTGGACTCAACGTATGTAATTGATTGAGGGGGAGAATGATTTCAATTAAATCAAAAGGTTATTCGTCATACAATTATTTTCAAAAGATAATCATGCATGTTTAATCAATGGAGTGTAAAGTCTCATAATCCGATCCTTATCAGTTAAAATGTTTTCATAATCAAGTTACAATTCTCCTCAAAGCTTTCAAAAATCAATTTAAATCTCAGAGATCACAAATCTCAAATGATTTGAAAATTGTGATCGGGGAGAATTTGTGATTTAAATTGGATTTAAACTGATAATTCGATAAATGGTTTCACAAGTATTTTGCAAGCTCTCCTCCCCACATGTGCCAAACGATTTCAAAATTTTCCATGCACATGTTGAGGGGGAGCATCTATTTGAAACCACAATGAATTGAAATGTGATTGATTTGTATCTAAGTGTAGATTCCTTCTAATATGTGCAAAACTCTTTCAAACCTCGAGGCACGTATTGAGGGGGAGCAAACTTATGAAAACCTCATCCTTCCCTAACATGCTTTATCTACTTGATTTGATCAGGGAAGTGATGTTGATATCTTTTAGAAAATGATAATCAAAGAAGTTAATTCTTCCTCTTGCCTCCGTGTGCCAAAACGATTTTGAAAACATGATGCACATGTTGAGGGGGAGCTATTTTTTTCTAAAAATATAAAAAACAATTTAGGTACAAAATGCTTTGATAGTATATCACAAGTATCTGGATTGATTTCCAAATGGTTTTCAATTGGTTCCAATGGCAGATGAACAATACCAAATAGACTGACCAAATTTATTTTATGTACGGTGGTATAAGGATGATAAGGTTAGGTATTTGTTCCCATGATCCGCCAGAACCGGAGGGATCTACTCAGGACAATCCACTAGATAGTGTAGAAGTCCTTAGGTATGATGAAAAAAGGAGAAAAGTGAGATATGGCAAGAGTGCGGATCGAGACCGAGCTAGTCTTGGAATAAACCCAACAAGGTTCTAGTTATGAAGTCTCGGTAAGCAGAAGGGATGAAGAATGAAAAGAATTGAATGTGAAAAGGGTGAAAAATTGCCTCCATTTATTCAACCTTAGAGGCGATACGGGTTCAATTCATATGCTCTTGGTGGTAACATCGGTATTGAAGACAAGACGTCATGGACCCGGACGACCGCACTACAACTTCCCAAACCACTCAAGTTCCTCTTAAAAGGGCTTGTTTCATTCTCACGGGAACCGACATTATCTATCGACTTTCTATTAGAGTTTGTTGATATTGTAGAAGGAGACCCTCTTCCTAGTCTCCTCGCATAGGAACCAAATATGCACAATTGAGTCTAGAGCCACGAGATCATCATATAAATCTCATTAGGACACTGTCTATGAAGACTCTCATTTCACACACCGTGGAAAGAGGGATTATATCTTATGAGTCCCACGATTATCCTTGTGGTATTGCGGAACATCGAGTGATATGCAAACATATTCACAATGAAGATGGAAAGCCTTCGAGCAAACATCAAACAAGCTCTGGTGGGTGGCATGTGAGATCTATCCAATAGATCAACCATGTGACAACCGAATGTAAACAATGGGCGATTCAATCTCTTGAATCAATCCGGTTCGAGTTATGGATTGACGGATACCTTTGAAAAACGGTCGTTGTGCTTAAAAACTCTTTACTTTAGCACATCGACGTGTACTAATATTTCAAAATAAAGGTGTTTATGATTGATAATTGATTTTCATTAAAACCTTCGTTGTATTGCAAAAACAATTTATATTGAAGCGGTACACGATTATTTTCAAATATCTTTTCATCAATCGATGTATCTTAATTATTTGGTTCACTCACTCCGTGTTGTCTTCATTGAGGCGTTCGGTTTGAGAACGACTAGAGCGTTGCGAAACCCCGTCAAGGAAATTCTTGAATTATACACGATCACGGCGAAGACTTGTCTTGATCGATCAAGGGAAGTGGGCCATGTACCTCAATTCAACGAAAGTGATCAAAGACACTTTCGTGCACTTTATTGCTAACTATTGTATGCAGTACCGACGCGTTTGCAAATGATCGTAATGAAGCGGTCAATCCATAGCCGCATGCTCACTACACATTCATTTCTAAAAGAAATCATGATTAGTGCATCAATGACTCGATATTTTCACTCCATGCTTACGCTACGTCTGCGCAAATATCATGGATCAACGAAGCTTCCGCTACTCTGATGAGAATATATCATGATCTAGAATGTGGGCATGTCGGTCCAAAATGTCACAACATCACATAATACCAACACCACAATGGAAGAGTCAGAGATTTATGTTAGCTGATGATCTCAAAGCTGGCTCAAAACTCATTATCACGTGGATCAGTAAAAGACCTCCACTTGGATTAACCAATCATGCAAAAATGAAGAATCAATGATTACGAGCTTCAGAGAAATGAACATTAACAAGAATCCAAGGACAATCTCATTGTAATATCTGTTTGTATTCAATGTATTTTTGAGGTGACCTCCCTTAGGGGGAGATTGTTAGGATTTAGTAAATCCAGTTATTAAAGAGTCCGTCACCTCAAGTATATGTAATCGTTAGAAAGCTCGTAGTCGTAGATTATTTAACATTAAGTAGTATTTAGTTAAGTAACACCGTGGAGGACGGACGGGTCTTTACCCACTGTATGCCTGATCCACAACCCGTAGGTGGCGATTTGTGTAAGACTATAAATACTCTCTACCTCCCAAGGTAGAGAGTTGGAGCTCATAATAATATTTTCATTTTCTCTCATTAAGTTCCCAAACCTCTAACTCTTTCTCTCGCTAAAACCTAATATTATACGCCTACTTGTGTTTATGATATGATGTGTTTGTGAAATCCAATATGTTACAATTTGGGGAAATTATGGGTTACGGAGACTATGTTGTTTGTTGGGATATGAAAGTGTGAAGAATGACAAAATCTTGGAAGAAGTGAAAGTCTTGCTAAAGAAAAGTCAAAATCTTGTTGTCGAAGTCAAAATCGCAAAGCTAAAGAACTGTTATATTTGTTTATGGAAAGCTTTGTTATTCTAGAATATTCTTTGTTTAGATTACTTGTCGTACAAGGTTACAAATTGTAAACCGACTAGGGTTATCCTTAAGTCTATAAAAGGACCCCTAGATTGGCATTAGAGGTACGAGTTCACAAGTTTACAATACGTGCATTATTATAGTTTTAGAGAGTTTGATATTAGAGTTTTAGAGTTGTTAAAGAGTCTGCATAACAAGCAGATTTAGAGTTATTAATAAAATCATTGAAAGTTAAAGTTATATTCTTCTAAACTTTGTTAAGTATATTCCGCATACTTAATAGAGTTTGCTCAGTGTTTCATTGTTAATAACTTAGGATTTATCCGAGGTTGGTAAACCCTTAACAAGCTATATAGTTAGTTTGGTTAGAGTACATCGATCCAACAAGTGGTATCAGAGACAGGTTGGAAACTCTGACTAAGAAGAAACCCTAAAACCTAGTTAACAACAAAAACCTAAAGATGTCGACTAAAGCTGTTCCACCACCATCCATCACCTCACTAAGAATACCAATCATTAAGAAGGGAGAGTACGACTTATGGAGCATGAAGATGAGGCAGTACATTGCTATTACAGACCATGCACTATGGAATGTAATTGTCAATGGTAATGAGGTCGTTCCAGAACCTATTGATGTTCTGGACAACCCAAGCACCTAAAGCGGTCTTACCAAGAAGAACAATAAGAAATCAAGAGAAGGCTCTCAATATACTATTGTCTCGCTCTTCCGGATGGTCATCTACTCAAGTTCCATGATGCTAAAGATGCAAAGCAACTCGAGTGCTCTCAAGACAAGGTTTGGAGGTAATGATGCTTCCAAGAAGATGCACGTAATCGGTTGAAGCGGTAGTTTGAAACATTCTTTGTTGGAGAAAGATAAGGCCTTGATGTCGCCATGATGATTCCAAAATCTTCTCGTAGTGGAGTCAGTATAAAGCGAGGTTTCAGTTGAAGATGCAAATCTAAAGTTTTAAGGAGTTTGCCATCGACATGGCATGTGATTGCTACCATGATCGAGGACAACTTTGGTTTGGATGTTATGGACTTTGATGATCTCTACAATCATCGAAGGTGTATGAGCATGAGATGAATGGCCAAACTAGTTCAAAATCTCACAAGATTGCCTTTTGTCTTACGAAAGAGAGGCAAGACTTCCACTAAAAATAATCGCTTCTCCCACTCAAAGTAATGTTGCTCAAAATCTTGTTGCCTACTCTACCCCACCTTTTCTCGAAGCCACACCATCAAATACCATTCACTTAGATGAAGTCGTATGCTCTTTCTTTGCACAGCAAGCTACCCTACATGTTACTTATGAAGAAGATCTATCATAGATTGAAGAGGATGCTCTTGAAGAAATTGATATCAGGTGGCAAGTTGCTATGATCACTGCAAGGATCAAGAAGTTTATGAAGAAGATAGGAAGAGGCATTGACTTCAAACCAAAACAGGGAATCACTTTTGACAAATCCAAGATTGAATGCTTCAATTATCAAAAGACTGGACATTTTGCAAGGGAATGCAGGTTTGCTAAATATCAAGCAAGCAGGATGACCGAGAAACCAAAGCTTGAGTTAATAGAAATTCCTATTATTGAAACAAAAGCTTTGGTTGCTCAAGAGAATTTATCGGAGGTTGACCGAGTCTTGAGTTTGATGATGAACCAAGAACTCCTCTTGTATGGTAGTCGTAAAGGAATCGGTGGAAGAGTTTGATTGGAGCACGACTTTTGATGAGGAACTGAACATCTCGCTTTGGAATCCGGAGATGGTTTAGGAAGCTTTGATTGGAGCATGGAGAGTGAAGATGATCCTGTTCTACTTGCTATGATGGCTACTTCACCAAGTTCACCCCTATCTCTGAGGTATGTACTAAGTGTTATGACTTTTATCAAAAAGTACTTAATAGTTATGTGACTAAAAGAGATAACTGTATAAGGGCTAGGTCTGAGGTAGCTGGTTATCAAATAACCTTAGAGTCAATGGAAGCCAAAATCCTAACACATGAAAATAATGAAATGGCTTGGGCAGAAAAGTAGGAACAACAGGATTATCAGTTAAAATTAAGTGAATGGAAGTTAAATTGTAAAATCTCTGAAATAGAAAAGCTTAGTAAGGAAAGAGATGAACTGTTAGCAAAGTTTGATGCATGGAAAGAATCTGGTCTTTCTCATGTTACTTATGTTCAAAAACAGAGAAGAGCTTACATTAGAATTGGCCTAGGTTTTGGTATGGACTTTAATAACATAGAAGAAAACCCATATAGTGATAAGGATGACCTTGATTTAGAGGATATAACGACTAGTGATGATGAACTAATTAATTATGTAGACACATCTAGTAATGAGGAATCAGTTAGTGACACACCTCCTGAGTTTAAGAAAGATCATGGTTATCATGCTGTACCTCATCCCACTGGAAGTTTTCAACCCCTTAGACCTGATGTTTCTCATTTTGGTGTTGACAATCTAGAGTTTAGGAAAAAGCTTATTGGTCAATCTAGGTCTGAAACCCGAAAAGAGACTGTTGAAATCCCTAAGGATAATGATGTTAAAAGTCAAGCAGTACCTTCAACTCAAAGTACTGCTACATGTTCAGCAGTACCTTTAGGAAAATCTTTTAAAAATACTGCTAAACCTTTTTGGGATAATTTTGGTCAAAACAGTTTTAATCATTCACCTAGAAGACAGAATAATTTTGGTCATAGACATAGAAGAAGCAATTTTGGAAGTTTGGGTCAAAAATTGTGTTTTGTTTGTTATAGTCCTGATCATCTGATTAAGGACTGTGACTTTCACTCAGAGTACCTAAGCAAATTTCCAAAGAACAGAACTACCAACCATAGCCCTAGAGAGAATAAACCAGTCTAGACTCATTCAAATAGGGTTAACCATAGCAACTTTTCACAAGACTATAGGTACCCTCACCAGAGAAGACCTTTTTCAAAACCACCGGTACCTTCAAATAATTTTCAAAGAACTCAGCGAAACTTCTCAAAGTCTCGCTAGATTTTCAAACAATCAAGGTACTGCAAACACTTTTGGAATGGAAAGCCTAGGAGATCAAATTATTATCAATCTAGAAGGCGTTACAACTCCAAAGAGTAGCTAGATCAAGGGACTCTACACCGAAGTTAAAACTAAATGGGTTAAGAAAGAAAATGCGATGAGGAACAAACGAGACTTTCAACAAGTCTTGGTGAAAGCAGAGCTTTTTGATAAAGATGATTTTGTGGAAAAAGAAAAGGAGATTTTTGTTGAAAAAGAAAGTTTTGCTGAAAATCCACTACAAGTTTTAAAACAAAAGATAATGCTTGATTCTTTCTACAAAAACTGTGAAGGATACATACTCAAGGAATTTGAGTTTATTACTCCACAAGGGGAACACAAGTCAGTAATGGCTTGGGTTCCTAAAAGACACCAACTCTTTTATCTTTGTGCAGGGCAACCCAGAAGAGGAGCTTAAAGATCATCTAATTGTGGATAGTGGTTGCTCTGGAAGCATGACAGGATACAAGGAGATTCTTTCAGATTTTAGATCTTATTATGGAGGAAGAGTTGCATTTGGGAATGATCCTAATGGAGCAAGAATCCTTGGAAAAGGAACCATCAAAGCGGTATAGATTTTGAGAATGTTAGATATGTGAAGGAGCTCAAGTTCAACCTTTTGTCGGTCTCTCAAATCGTGATAAAAGCACCTGTGTTATTCATCGGCAAGGAATGTCTCATCCTTTCCCCTGACTTCAAGCTTGTTGATGATAACTTGGTAGTCCTTAGAGTACCAAGAACCAATGATGTGTACAGTCTGGATATGAAGAGTATTCACTCTTTAGGAAGAGCTACATGTTTAGTGGCAAAAGCAACATCTGATGAAGCACATTATTGGCATAGAAGATTGGGCCATGTAAATTTCAAGAATATCAACAAATTGGTCAAAGGAAATTTAGTTAGAGGTTTACCTTCAAAGACTTACAAGAATGATCACTCATGCTTGGCGTGCAAGAAGGGTAAACAACACAAAGCTTCATGCAAGAAGCTTAAGGAAAGAACCATTAGAGAACCTTTTGAGTCATATACATGGATTTGTTTGGACTGTCTACGTTGCAAGTCTAAACAAGAAAAATCGCTTGGTTGTGATGAGATGATTATAGAGATTCAGGTTGGGTATTTTTCTTAGGATTTAAAGATGATACTTTTGATGCTATTCACAATCTTATAATAGCTCTTGAAAACCAATTGAGACTCAAGGTTAGAGGTATTAGATGTGATAATAGGATGAATTCAAGAACAAGCTTATGGATGAATTTTGTGCCAACAAAGGGATCAAGAGGAGTTCAAGATTGCAAGAACACCACAATGAGAATGGTGTTGCGAGAGAGAAAGAATAGAACTTTGATTGAAGCGGCCGAACAATGCTTGCATTCACAATTACCTATTCAATTATGGTCAAGTAGGCATGCTTATGTGCTAATATGAGTATCACCACCAAACCTCGATGAAGACACCTTATGAGTTGGCGATGGAAACAAACCGAACATTGCTTTATGAAACCTTTTGGATGCCCTCTAACAATTTTAAATACAATTGATAACTGGGAACGATATGATGGCAAGTCGGAAGAAGGATATTTATTGGGATATTGTACCAACAGCAAGGGATTTAGAGTGTACAATAGAGTCACCAAGAAGGTTCAAGATTGTCTTCATGTTGAATTTTTAGAAAATCAAGAAAATCGGAAGGGTAAAGGTCCCGATTGGATGTTTGATCTTGAGGTTTTGACTCCTTTTATGAACTATGTACCGTTAGAGAAGAAAATCAACTTTGTATACAATGGAGAAGATTTACAGATGTTGTTCATGGAGTCCATATTAGACTGTTGTTGTTCACGATGAAGAACCCATACCGTTGAACCAAAGCAAAGTACTAATGAACCAAAATCCTCACTATCGATGAGGATCAAGCTATTCAAGAGGAACTTAATTAGATGCTTTTCAAGATGTAGTAGCACATTCTTATAATGATGATCAAAGAAGAGCTTATGAAGAAGCAAAGAAAAAGAACAAGGCTGCAGAGTTCTATCACAAGATCAGAGGTGACAAGATTTTCGATCAAAGTCTCATTGCACTATTGATGACACTTTGGATGATTTGGATGATCCTACCATTCACGGCTTAGAAGATCTTCGATGATGAGTATGATGCTGAAGGTATTTTCATAAATTCCAATGAAGGTGCTGATTTCACAAATTTGGATGATAATATTGAAGTTCCACAGACACCAATCTTAAGAGTTCATAAGAATCATCCTACTGGTCAAATCATTAGACCTTCTACCTCTGGAGTGCTTATAAGAAAAAAAGCTAAGGGTCTTTCTACTCCTCACAATGCTTTACTTAGCTTTGCTTATAAACAAAATAGGTTGAATCACAAGGATCATCAAACATGCCTGTTTACTTGTTTTATCTCTCAAGAAGAACCCAATAATATAGCTCACGCATTATCTAAAGAAAGTTGGGTTGAAGCTATGCACGAAGAACTTCTTCAATTTAAGCTTCAAGAAGTTTGGGTACTGTGTGATCTACCTAATGGAAAGAAGGTCATTGGTACAAGATGGGTGTTCAGAGTTAAGAGAGATGAAAGAGGAAATGTCATCAAGAACATGGCAAGGTTAGTAGCTCAAGGCTACAGACAAGAAGAAGGAGTAGATTATGATGAAGTATTTGCTCTTGTAGCAAGGATTGAGGCCATTCGAATATTCCTTGCTTTTGCATCATATATGGGATTTCAAGTTTATCAGATGGATGTCAAGAGTGCCTTTCTCTATGGCACTATTACAGAGGAGGTTTGTGTTGCTGAAAAGATAGAGCTTATTTAATGATGTCAGAAAAGAATTATTTCTAAAAGATACTTTGATAATCTTGATATAAGCACGTAGACTACAAAGATACAATCTAAAGACAAAGACACAATCTTTCCTTGAAGATGAAAAGTTAAAGATAATTTATAAAGGAACTTGAAGTCAAACAAGTAGAATTCAAGTTAGGGAGGATTGTTGGGATATGAAAGTGCTGAAGAATGACAAAGTACTTCTAAAGAAAAAGTCAAAGTACTGCTGTCGAAGTCAAAGTACTACAAAGCTAAAGAACTGTTATATTTGTTTATGGAAAGCTTTGTTATTCTAGAATATTCTTTGTTTAGATTACTTGTCGTACAAGGTTACAAATTTTAAACCGACTAGGCTTATCGTTAAGGCTATAAAAGGACCACTAGATTGGCATTAGAGGTACGAGTTCTCAAGTTTACAATACGTGCATTATTAGAGTTTTAGAGAGTTCGATATTAGAGTTTTAGAGTTGTTAAAGTGTAAAACCCACATTTTCGAACACGATAAAATACCCAAAATACCCCCTTTAATTTCGAACTTAGGAAAGACATTAATTACTAAAATATTTCGTCACGGCTATAATTTAATTATTTAAACCGTTATTGTCCGAAACTGATAAAGGTAATACGAAAATAAAACTTACACTAAAATAATTTGTACACATTTAATATTGGCACACATTTTCCATTTGTGTCCCTAGCCGAATAATAGGATGTACACAAACATTTAAATCGTAAATCATGTCCAAATGGTGATGGTTTTTAAGTGTGGCAAGCCTTCCATCAAATCCCCATAATTTCGCTAGACCAATTTATATTTTATCATTTTGTACATAATATTCAATTTGAAGCAAAGATAAGACCACGTTAATTTGGAAAGGATTGGACACAAGAGTGAGTCTTCCCTTTAAATCGGCCGAATCAACTTTATTTTTTTATATATACCGAACCCCACTTTTGGCTCACCCTCATTAAACCCTAAAATTTAACAGCTACTGCAATTGTTTTCTTTTCGTCCAAGAATGCCGGGAGATGCGAAGCGACTTTTGGTGAGTGGTATAGCAGTGCTAACCTTTGGGTATTCGGCTGTTGTGTATTCGAAAAGTGTAGTTTCGGTTCTCGTGTTCACCTTCTTCGGCCCGTTCTTGTCGACTCAAAGGTACCCCTATCGTCTTTCTTTATATACAACTAAACAACAATTAACCTAATCATCAACTCTTTTATCATGCATATAATACATTACTTTGTTACACATTAATATAACCTGATCATGTTCGCTTCTAAAAGAAACCATAAATAAACTGATGTCGAGACATGGGTTATCCCTTGCCTCCTAAAGGCGTATTGGTACCGAAGTGGATATCGGGAATGTAGTATTGTTAGTGTTCCAGGGAGTCCATACCGTGGGTGTGTTTGTAAACCGAATACGTTGCGTTTAATTCCAGTTCGTAAATGAAATTGTAAGTTGCATGCGTACTTTGAATCACTAATTCAATAACATGAGTATTAAAGTTAGATTGACATAAGTAAACCTTAAACTTGGATATTTAACATGTTTAATCCTAAACTATGATAGATTGACACATTTAACCTTAAACTTTGGAGCTTGTCACATGCAAACCCTAAGGTTTTAGAAATCTCGCATATCAAACTTTGATGATTGTAGTATTTAACCTCGGACTTTATTAATAAATTATTAAAGAATCTAAAATTTGATATTTGTTATATTAAACCCTTAAGTATATTAAATTGTCATTTATAACCCTAAAGTATTAAGATTCCTTAAATATGAGAATTTACTAAATATAGAAATTTCTTAATTTGAAAGGTTACTTAATTCGGATAGCCGTCTAATTTGGGAAGTACGTAACTTAATAAACTTAATTATTGGAAGTTACTCATTCGGTCAACTTACTAAAAATAGAAAGTTACCTAAAAATGGAAAGTTACTAATTATAGAAACCTGCTAAAAATGGAAAGCCGTCTAAATGAGTAATCCGACTTTAATAAGCGTTATCCAACTTCATATAGGTTCCGGACGGCGGGATTGATACATCGTGTGACTTACGTTTCTATTTTGCTTGCTTCGATTGAGGTACAGATATTCTATCCCTTTTCAGTAGGGATTTCTCTTGACTTTTCAATCCTTGACTTTGCTTCACTTATAATATTCCTTTGCTATGATTTCCTTATGCTATTATCCTTTTGATATGATTCTGACATAATCCGTTGATATGATTCTGGTTGCTATGATATTCGTTTGTTATGATTACGAACTCGATTATGAACCTTATGATTATGAACCATCGATTTTGAACCTCGATTATGAACTTATGTTATGGAAATCGATATGAACCTTTGACTTTTGAACCTTTGATATGAACTTTGATATGAACCCTTATGATATGATATGATTATGCTTTGACCCGTCGGTTTGATACCCGAGCCAAATATGTGTTCCTAGTCGGAAGGTAACTCGACCGTGTCGTTGATGCACCAATGGCATGACTCAGGTGTATGAGTGATGATACACACCGTCCCCCATTATGATATGATATGATTATGAGCTCACTATATGTATATGATTTGGCCACTGGGGGCGTATGGATGCATCCTAGATATGATATGTTTCGAGGATTTGATCTGTTTGGAGATATATATGGTGAATGATGTCGGGTGCAATCCGCGTCTTCACAATTTTGGGAGCTAGCTACTCCATTTGTTACTTGAGGTCTCCTCCTATTATGTATGGTATTCCGAGGCCACCCCTCCGAATACAATGGCTACTTATGATATGATATGATATGATATGTTTCGGGCTCGGTAGATTTGATAACCCTTACACTTTTGATATACCTATATTGTACCTTCCGTATTCCCCAACGCACCATAATCAGATTATTTGTTCGTTACTCAATACCCTTATATGATTCACTTTTACCAAGATATAGATACTACATTACATTGATCTGTCACACTTTCATCCCGTCACTTCAGACTATCGTTCCATTCACGTACCGGATTATTATATGTTATTGGATTGATCATGATATTCATGTTTATACGACTACTGATTACTCTGTATGATATGTGTGTATGCGACTATAAGATTTACCTGTTGTCACCTGATGATATGCTACCTTACTGTTTTGTGATCCTTTTGATTTGTCTGGTAACCATGCTTGTGTGAAATTGATTGTTGATCTGTTTATATTTTGTACCTCGTTCGATTAATCTCGTGGACTATGACTATCCGTGGTGTCCTTATCGCTTGTTGTTGACCGCCATGTTCGCATTTGCTTATGCTACGGTTTGATTGGGTAAATGGTTCAACTTATGAAGTCTAGCTTGTTAACTTGTTTAATTGCCTGCTATGTATTTAATTCATTTAATTATAGTGTTCATCTGTATTCCTACTTGTTACGTGTGATCGCCATGTTTTGACTACCGCTATGATCTTGATTAGGTCTTCAACTAAGGGTTTTGACACATGTGAATTGCCATGCTCACTTATTAATTAATTGCTTCCGTCATCTGTAGATATCTGTTTGGCTTGTATGTCTTGATTTCTGAATTGATTGTATCTTGTGTATGTTGTGTGGATATGACGTCGCTATGCTTGCTTATGTTTGATACTTGTATGCCCGGTTTGAATGTGCTTGTTTATATGTCATCGATGCTTTGCTTTGTTTCGTTCTCCTTGTTATCGTGCTTTGGATATCTATATAATTGTGTTACGCAGGATCCTCATTGACTCATTGTTCTCATTTCATTTGTGACTTTATTATCCGCTTCCTTTGTTCATTTTGCATTTGATTCTATTTAGCTTTCGCTTTGTTATATCTGCTCACTTGGGCTTTTTAAGCTCACCGCATTTCTTTTCTGCGGCGGTGTTAGGTTTGAAGATGGGCTTTGATGGGTCGAGAGTTGGATTATTTGAGTGGACCAACCCTAGTTACCTTATTATTTGGATTTATTTTGTCGGGCTATTGTTTTGAGATTTCATTTTTATTTTAGACATTTTGGATTTCGTAATCTTCCTTGTCAGTCGATTGTTTATATGATTTGATACTTCATTTTAAGGTTTTCGTTTGTAAGGATTTTATTTGTATGTTCTGATATGACACCAAAATGTGACACTTCTACCCTCGTAGGGTTGGGGTGTTACAATTATGGTATCAGAGCCAGGTTTCGTCTTGTTGACCTTAGGATTGACCTGTGAGGAGTTGGGTAGACACTAGGCTTCCGTCTGTTCTGATCTTCTCCGAATCATTTGAGTGTCGTTCAGATTTGACTTTGATATTCGTTTGTCTTCACTAATTTGGCTTTCTTCTTTTCGCATCGAATTTTGTTATTTGGTCTTCGCACATCCGTTTGCCGATCATTAGATGGAGACTACCCGTGGAGCCGAAGATGATGGTGCCGATCTGCGTTGTCGCTTGTGATTGGAGAGGTTCGTGGAGCGAAGCCACACCCGATCGCCATCTCGCTAGAGACATCGGGATCTTCTTTGGCCGATGACCTACCAAAGACGCAAAAGACGGAGACAAGATTCAACCGGTGGCTGAGAAGGTTCATTTACTGCATATGATTTGGGCGCGACTTGTGTTAATCCGATTCGTTTGTCATGCGTTTTGAGGCGGTTTGATATTTTGTTAAGTGATTTTGATCGGTATTGCTTTTCCTTGATTCGTTCAAAACTCGGTTTGAATTGTGAAGTTTTATTATTTAGCATTTTGGTGATATCTTAGCTTTATTTCGGATAGTCAGTAATGAGTCATGAGGAGCCGTTTTGTGCAAGTTGATGGCCTTCTTCATTATGATATGGTAAGTTGCTTGATGTAGTTTATGCTGTGTGTATATGAATCTGGTCTGCTTTGGTATGTTACTTGATATCTGTATGTGATATGTTTTGTTGTGATATTGGTTATGCGGTTTGTCATGACCTGGGAAAGAATATGATAACAATAAGGACTTGTTATGTGATGCAAGTATTATGACGCCTGATCAACGTGATAATACCGAGATCATATAATTTGACCTTATTAGAATCATACGACATCTTGGGAAATGCCGAGGGTTGGTACGTGAATGGAATAGGGCTTATATCCATTATTCGTCAATCCTCTTGTTCGTTTGAAATTCTGTACCTCTTCGAGAGATTCACGTCGACATCTGTTACATATAAGTTTAGTACGCTTTGGAAAACCGAAATTTTTATGATCTGTGTGAAACTATGAATTGCTACGACTGCCTTAAACTCGTACATCTCTGTCTACCTCTGCGACTTCAATTTTCGAGGACGAAAATTTTCTTTTAGAGGGGAAGAGTTGTAAAACCCACATTTTCGAACACGATAAAATACCCAAAATACCCCCTTTAATTTCGAACTTAGGAAAGACATTAATTACTAAAATATTTCGTCACGGCTATAATTTAATTATTTAAACCGTTATTATCCGAAACAGATAAAGGTAATACGAAAATAAAACTTACACTAAAATAATTTGTACACATTTAATATTGGCACACATTTTCCATTTGTGTCCCTAGCCGAATAATAGGATGTACACAAACATTTAAATCGTAAATCATGTCCAAATGGTGATGGTTTTTAAGTGTGGCAAGCTTTCCATCAAATCCCCATAATTTCGCTAGACCAATTTATATTTTATCATTTTGTACATAATATTCAATTTGAAGCAAAGATAAGACCACGTTAATTTGGAAAGGATTGGACACAAGAGTGAGTCTTCCCTTTAAATCGGCCGAATCAACTTTATTTTTATATATACCGAACCCCACTTTTGGCTCACCTCATTAAACCCTAAAATTTAATGACATCGCCATTGTTTTCTTTTAGTCCAAGAATGCTTGGGAGATGCGAGCGACTTTTGGTGAGTGGTATAGCGATGCTAACCTTTGGGTATTCGGTCATTGTGTATTCGAAAAGTGTAGTTTCGGTTCTCGTGTTCACCTTCTTGACCCGTTCTTGTCGACTCAAAGGTACCCTATCGTCTTTGTTTATATACAACTAAACAACAATTAACCTAATCATCAACTCTTTTATCATGCATATAATACATTACTTTGTTACACATTAATATAACCTGATCATGTTCGCTTCTAAAAGAAACCATAAATAAACTGATGTCGAGACATGGGTTATCCCTTGCCTTGTCTCACCCTAAAGGCGTATTGGTACCGAAGTGGATATCGGGAATGTAGTATTGTTAGTGTTCCGGGGAGTCCATACCGTGGGTGTGTTTGTAAACCGAATACGTTGCGTTTAATTCGAGTTCGTAAATGAAATTGTAAGTTGCATGCGTACTTTGAATCACTAATTCAATAACATGAGTATTAAAGTTAGATTGACATAAGTAAACCTTAAACTTGGATATTTAACATGTTTAATCCTAAACTATGATAGATTGACACATTTAACCTTAAACTTTGGAGCTTGTCACATGCAAACCCTAAGGTTTTAGAAATCTCGCATATCAAACTTTGATGATTGTAGTATTTAACCTCGGACTTTACTAATAAATTATTAAAGAATCTAAAATTTGATATTTGTTATATTAAACCCTTAAGTATATTAAATTGTCATTTATAACCCTAAAGTATTAAGATTCCTTAAATATGAGAATTTACTAAATATAGAAATTTCTTAATTTGAAAGGTTACTTAATTCGGATAGCCGTCTAATTTGGGAAGTACGTAACTTAATAAACTTAATTATTGGAAGTTACTCATTCGGTCAACTTACTAAAAATAGAAAGTTACCTAAAAATGAAAAGTTACCTAAAAATGGAAAGTTACTAATTATAGAAACCTGCTAAAAATGGAAAGCCGTCTAAATGAGTAATCCGACTTTAATAAGCGTTATCCAACTTCATATAGGTTCCGGATGGCGGGATTGATACATCCTGTGACTTACGTTTCTATTTTGCTTGCTTCGATTGAGGTACAGATATTCTATCCCTTTTCGTGAGGGATTTCTCTTGACTTTTCAATCCTTGACTTTGCTTCACTTATAATATTCCTTTGCTATGATTTCCTTATGCTATGATCCTTTTGATATGATTCTGACATAATCCGTTGATATGATTCTGGTTGCTATGATATTCGTTTATTATGATTACGAACTTCGATTATGAACCTTATGATTATGAACCATCGATTTTGAACCTCGATTATGAACTTATGTTATGGAAATCGATATGAACCTTTGACTTTTGAACCTTTGATATGAACTTTGATATGAACTTTGATATGAACCCTTATGATATGATATGATTATGCTTTGACCGTCGGTTTGATACCGAGCCAAATATGTGTTCCTAGTCGGGAAGGTAACGACCGTGTCGTTGATGCACCAATGGCATGACTCAGTGTGTACGAGTGATGATACACCGTCCCCATTATGATATGATATGATTATGAGCTCACTATATGTATATGATTTGGCCACTGGGGCGTATGGATGCATCCTAGATATGATATGTTTCGAGGATTTGATCTGTTTGGAGATATATATGGTGAATGATGTCGGTGCAATCGCGTCTTCACAATTTTGGGAGCTAGCTACTCCATTTGTTAATGAGGTCTCCTCCTATTATGTATGGTATTCCGAGGCCACCCTCCGAATACAATGGCTACTTATGATATGATATGATATGATATGTTTCCTGCTCGGGTAGATTTCGATAACCTTACACTTTTGATATACCTATATTGTACCTTCCGTATTCCCCAACGCACCATAATCAGATTACTTGTTAGTTACTCAATACCCTATATGATTCACTTTTACCAAGATATAGATACTACATTACATTGACTGTCACACTTTCATCCCGTCACTTCGGACTATGGTTCCATTCACGCATCGGATTATTATATGTTATTGGATTGATCATGATATTCATGTTTATACGACTATTGATTACTCTGTATGATATGTATGTATGCGACTATAAGATTTACCTATTGTCACCTGATGATATGCTACCTTACTGTTTTGTGATCCTTTTGATTTGTCTAGTAACCATGCTTGTGTGAAATTGATTGTTGATCTGTTTATATTTTGTACCTCGTTCGATTAATCTCGTGGACTATGACTATCCGTGGTGTCCTTATCTGCTTGTTGTTGACCTGCCATGTTTGCATTTCTGTTTATGCTACGGTTTGATTGGGTAAATGGTTCAACTTATGAAGTCTAGCTTGTTAACTTGTTTAATTGCCCTGCTATGTATTTAATTCATTTAATTATAGTGTTCATCTTGTATTCCTACTTGTTACGTATATCGCCATGTTTTGACTACCGCTATAATCTTGATTAGGTCTTCAACTAAGGGTTTTGACATGTGTGAATTGCCATGCTCACTTATTATTTAATTGCTTTCGCTTGCACTGTAGATATCTGTTTGGCTTGTATGTCTTACGATTTCTGAATTGATTGTATCTTGTGTATGTTGTGTGGATATAGCGTACGCTATGCTTGCTTATGTTTCAAGACTTGTATGCCCGGTTTGAATGTGCTTGTTTATATGTCATCGATGCTTTGCTTTGTTTCGTTCTCCTTGTTATACGTGCTTTGGATATCTATATAATTGTGTTCTGCGGGATCCTCATTGACTCATTGTTCTCATTTATTTGTGACTTTATTATCCGTTTCCTTTGTTCATTTTGCATTTGATTCAATTTAGCTTTCGTTTTGTTATATCATTCCTTTGGGCTTTTTAAGCTCGGTAGCATTTCTTTTCTGCGGCGGTGTTAGGTTTGAAGATGGGCTTTGATGGGTGAGAGTTGGATTATTTGAGTGGACCAACCCTAGTTACCTTATTATTTGGATTTATTTTGTCGGGCTATTGTTTTGAGATTTCATTTTTATTTTAGACATTTTGGATTTCGTAATCTTCCTTGTCAGTCGATTGTTTATATGATTTGATACTTCATTTTAAGGTTTTCGTTTGTAAGGATTTTATTTGTATGTTCTGATATGACACCAAAATGTGACACTTCTACCCTCGTAGGGTTGGGGTGTTACATAAAGAGTCTGCATAACAAGAAGATTTAGAGTTATTAATAAAATCGTTGAAAGTTAAAGTTATATTCTTCTTAGCTTTGTTAAGTATATTCCGCATACTTAATAGAGTTTGCTCAGTGTTTCATTGTTAATAACTTTGGATTTATCCGAGGTTGTTAAACCCTTAACAAGCTATATAGTTAGTTTGGTTAGAGTACATCGATCCAACATTGTTGGTGACAGTGTAATTTCCAAAGTCTATTATGTTGAAGGTCTTGGTCATAATTTGTTCTCTGTTGGTCAATTTTGTGATTCTGATCTAAAAGTGGCCTTTAGAAAACATACTTGCTTCGTGAGAGAACTAGATGGTGTTGAACTTTTAAAGGGAACCCGTGGAACCAATCTTTACACCATCTCTATCGAAGACATGATGAAGTCCTCTCCAAGTTTCTTGTTGTCAAAGGCTTCAAAAACAAAGTCATGGTTATGGCATCGTCGTCTCAATCATTTGAACTTCGGAACCATAAATGATCTTTCTAGAATGGACCTCGTAAGAGGTTTGCCCAGATTGAAATATGAGAAAGATCATCTTTGTTCAGCATGCCAATTCGGAAAAAGCAAGAAATACGCCCATAAACCCAAAGCTGCAAACTCAATTATGGAAATTCTTCATACTCTTCATATGGATTTGTGCGGACCCATGAGAGTGCAAACTATAAACGGGAAGAAATATGTGCTAGTCGTGGTTGATGACTACTCTTGGTTTACTTGGGTTAAGTTTTTGAGGTCAAAGGATGAAACTCCAGATGTCATCATCAAACTTATCAAACAGCTGCAGGTTCGACTTAATAAAACAGTCAGAATTCTCCAAACAGACAATGGAACTGGGTTTTTCAACAAAGAACTAAGTCAGTTTTATGAAAGCATTGGAATCAGTCATCAAAGAAGTGTTCCACATACTCCTCAACAGAACGGTGTAGTTGAAAGACAAAATCAAACTCTTGTCAAAGTTGCAAGGATTATGTTGATATACTCAAAGGTTCTAATGTTTCTCTGGGCTGAAGCCATTGCCACTGCTTACTATACCCAAAACCGTTCCCTTATCCATACCACTCATGGAAAAGCTCCTTACGAACTTGTCCACAATCGAAAACCAGATCTTTCTTTCCTTCGTGTATTCGGTGATTTATGTTATCCAACGAATGATGGTCAAGATTTAGGAAAGTTAAGAGCTAAGGCGGACATTAGAGTTTTTGTTGGTTACGCACCAAACCGGAAGGGTTACCGAATCTACAATAAAAGAACCCGAGATATCATGGAAACTATTCACGTCACGTTTGATGAGCTGTCTGAGCAAATGGCTTCTAGACAATCTAGTTCTGGACCCGCATTTCAACATTCATTAAGTAGTCCCATTAGTTCTTCTCTTGTACAGAATCCCTCACCTACAGTTCCATATGTACCTCATTCTGAAGAAGATTTGAAGAAATTGTTTGATCCGATGTTTGATGAATACTATGAACCTCGTGTTAATGATCAATCTACACCATTAACAGTGGCGGCTCCTAATCCAGTCAACACAGATAATTCATCAGTTTCTGTATCACTGTCTCAAGAAGCGCCTACTGCAGATCACTCATCATCATCTTCAAATCCTCAATCTTCAAGTGTACATCATGGTAATGTTACTGCCTACTCTGATGGATATAACCCTTTTGCCACTCCAGAAGATGCACCATTCGAAAACATTTTGCCCCGATCCATCATTCGAACCATCTTCATCTGGGACCCCTAACTCGCTACTTGGTTCCTCAACAACAACCACACGAGCATTTCAGAAAATGGACACATGATCATCCATTGGACAATATCATTGGGAACCCTTCTCGTCCGGTATCTACTCGTAAACAACTTGCTTTTGATGCCTTATGGTGCTTCTTCAATTCCGTATTATCAAAGGTTGAACCAAAGGATGTTAAAATGGAAATGTCTGAGGATAGTTGGTTCAACGCAATGCAAGAAGAAATTCACGAGTTCGATCGCCTTGATGTTTGGGAATTGGTTTATGCTCCTGACTGTGCTATGATCATTGCTCTCAAATGGATCTTCAAAGTAAAACTTAATGAGCGTGGTGATGTGTTAAAGAACAAGGCAAGACTAGTTGCAAAAGGATGTCGTCAAGAGGAGGGTATTGACTTTGAGGAATCATTTGCTCCAGTTGCACGTATCGAGGCAATCAGAATCTTCTTGGCTAATGCTGCTAGCAAGAACATGGTGGTGTATCAGATGGATGTGAAGACTGCTTTTCTTAATAGAGATCTGAAAGAAGTCGTATATGTCAGTCAGCCTGAAGGTTTTGTGGATCCAGAACATCCTACTCATGTTTATCGCTTAAGGAAATCCCTTTATGGTTTGAAACAAGCTCCAAGGGCATGGTATTATACACTGTCAAAGTTTCTCTTATCTAATGGATTCAGCAGAGGAACAGTTGATCCCACATTGTTTACCAGAAAGTCAGGCAAACACTTAATTCACGTTCAAATCTATGTTGATGATATTATTTTTGCCTCGACCGACCCAAATGAATGTGACCATTTTTCAAAGGAGATGGGCTCCAAATTTCAAATGTCTATGATGTGACAAATGTCATTTTTCTTGGGATTACAAATTTCACAAAGTCCTAGAGGCATTTTCATTAATCAATCTAAATATGCTAATGAGATTTTAAAGAAATTTGGATTTGATTCTTGTGACCCTGTTAACACTCCCATGGTGGAACGCACAAAACTGGATGAGGATCACTCGGGGATCATGGTTGATCAAACGAAATATCAGTATGATCGGATCCACGATGTACCTCTGACCGATGAACTGATATTTCATTCGTTGTATGCATGTGTGCTAGATTTCGTGCTAAGCCTACCAAAAGCACCTTGAAGCGGTTAAGCGGGTCTTCGGTATCTCGAGGACCATTAACATGGGACTTTGGTATCAGAAGGACACCGATATGTCATTAACAAAGATATGCGGATGCGATCATGCGGTGTCAAGATACACGTCGAAGCACGTCGGGTGGTGCTCAATTCTTGGGAGATAAATTAGTAAGCTGGTCTTCAAAGAAACAAATGAGTACGTCTATATCATCTACAGAGGCAGAATACATAGCTATGTCATCTTGTTGTGCTCAAATCCTATGGAAGAATTCACAATTATATGACTATGACTTTAAATTCAACAAAATCCCTCTGTATTGTGATAACAAAAGTGTCATTGCTCTCTGTTGCAACAATGTCCAACATTCAAGAGCAAAGCATATAGACATTCGACATCATTTCATCGAGGAACAAGTGGAGAAAGGTGTGGTGGAACTATATTTTGTGACCGAATATCACCGAGACATCTTCACTAAAGCTCTTCCTAGAGAACGTTTTGAGCTTATTCTTCCACGACTTAGGCTAAAGAGTCTACAACCGAAACACTCAAACGTCATCAAGAGGAAGAAGAGGAGTAAAGGCTTTTCTTCATCTATTCCTTGTACATATCGTATTAAAAGCAAAATACAAAATTATAAAACCCACAAAAGAAAATAAAAAATATAAAATTTCAAAATCCATAAAAATCGAAATTATTTTGAAAAAGCCCAAAAGAATTTATATATATATATATATATATATATATATATATATATTATTTATCTCGTTTCATCAATTTTCGAGTTCTTGATAACATCTACGGACTTTGATTTGACATTCGACGAATTACACGGGTCTTTAGATGAAGTTTAAAGCAGTTGTAATATATTTAAAAAAAAATGAGTTGGAGAAAAATGATGGTTTATTGTCATTTCAGGCAATAACCCGTTTTTAATGAATGAACAGAGTTATGTTTCATCCAATTTTAAAACCTCACGCTCTGATTCTAAGAAAAATGTGTCAATCCAAATATTTTTCCTTCTAAAGATTCTTCTGAAAAATGTTTATCATCTTATGAAAACTAAATTGCTTTGAAAATAACTCGGTCTTTTAAAAATCACCTGGACTTCACATTTGTCAAAATCTCCACTTAATCAACAACATATGTCATTGATTGAGGGGGAGAGTGATTTCAAACATATAATGGTTATTTTTAAAAAAAATTGGCACGTAAACATTCAAAGTCTAATTTTGGATAATCATAATGAACAATGCTTTATACAACTGGTTCCAAACATAGAGTGTGTTTTCATAAGATCATTAAGCATGTTTTAAACAATGGAGTTTAAAGTCTTAAACTCTGATCCTTATCAATTTAAATGTTTTTCAAAAGAAAGTCACAATTCCACTCATAATCTTTCAAAATCAATTTAAATCAATAGAGATCACAAATCTCAAAGGGTTTGAAAAGTGTGATCGGGGGAGAATTTATGATTTAAATTGGATCTACAACTGAGAATTCGATAAGTGGTTTTGGTAATGTAATTGCTAGCACTCCTCCCTACATGTGCCAAACGATTTCAAAATTTCATGCACATGTTGAGGGGGAGCATTCATCTTAAACCAAAATGGATTGAAACGTGATTGATTTATCTCGAAGTGCAGGTTCCCTATAATATGTGCAAAACTCTTTTGAATATTGATGCACCTATTGAGGGGGAGCGAGCAAATGAAAAGCTCATCCTTCCCAAAATATTTTGTACAATGTACTTAAAATAATTGATTTGATAAGGGAAGTGATGATGATATCTTTAGAAAATAGTTAATCAAAGATTGAATTTCTCATTCTTAATCCAAGATTTCAAAGTCCTCTTGCCTCAATGTGACAAAACAACTTCAAATACCTGAAGCACATGTTGAAGGGAAGCATTTATAAAATATCAAAAACAATTAAGGTACAAAATGCTTTGATTTTATATCACAAGTACCTTGATTGATTTTCAAATGGTTTCGAGGCAGAATGAACAATACCAAAAGACCGAACAACTTATTTTATGCAAGAAGATATAAGGATAGTTAGGTTAGGTATTCGTTCCCACGATCCCGCCAGAGCCGGAGGGATCTACCCAGGGACAATCCACTAGATAGTGTAGAAGTCCTTATGTATGATGAAAAAGGAGAAAAGTGAGAAATGGGAAGAGTGCGGACTGAGACAGAGCTAGTACTGGAATAAACCCAACAAGGTTCTAGTAATGAAGTCTCGGTAAGCACTGAAGGAGTTGAAGAATGAAAAAGAATTGAATGAGAAAAGGGTGAAAATAAATAGCCCTCCAAAAATTCAACCTTAGGGCAGAAACCGGGTTCAACTCAAATGCTACTGGTTGTTACCAAGGTGACACCAGCATTAAAGACAAGATGTCATGGACCCAGTGATGCACTACACTACAACTTCCCAAGCTACTCAAGTTCCTCTTAAAAGGACTTGTTTCATTCTTACAGGGAACCTACATAATCTATCGACTTTCTCTTAGAGATTGTTGATATTGAAGAAGGAGACTGGTATGTGCTAAAACACATAACATTTCTTTACCAAAATAGACCCAAAATAACCAACAAAGAGCCGTTTATGCCTAATATTTGTGTGTTTCTTGAGTTTATGCATGTGCAGGTACGAATATGACAAAACAGACAAAAGAAAGCCAAAACCGAAAAAAACCAAGCACGAGAGAAAGAACAAAGAAAAAGCCGACGCTGGGATGCTATTTTATGTGTTTTAGATTCTCAAAGTTGCATTTTACGGAGTTCTGATCATTTTTGGAGAATTTTCACATCATTACTTTTACTTTCCCAAATTTACACATTACACCTTTAACTTTTACAAATCCCCATTTAAACCCCTCTTTACCCATTTTTACCCTTTTTACCCTCATAAATCCCATTTATCACAATTACCCATTTTACCCTTACCATTTCTAAAATTACACCATATGTCCTTTTAAATTGAAAAAATATCATGAATGGTCCTTGTTTTAGAATTTGGTTAACAAAACCAAATAACACTTCTAAATTCTAAACTATCCAAATCCAATAATCAAAAGCCCAATCCAATCTTAAAATCCCACTACCCATATCCCATTTAAACCCAAGTCAAAGGACAAATTACCCGGTCAACATATCCATACCCTCCCTTATAACCCCAGTCAACAATAAATCCCCTAGTCAAACCCAGAAGACGCGCCAAGAAAATAAAAAAAACACTGAGTTACTGTTTATATTCTTTCCCACAAATTTACCCTGCATCCCACCTTTTTACCCCCACTTAAGAGTCCTTCTAGAAGCCTGACAACGTGTCAGAGATGTGACAGCATGTGGATCACCAGGATGGACAAAGTAAGAGTTTTCATTGGTTGAGCCACCTCACTAACTTGATCCAACGGATGAGATAGATTGGAATTATTTAAGAGTGATTTAAGGGTCGAGATTAAAGGATCCAGATGCTTCTGAAAGCCAAACCCAAGCTCCTTTGATCAGCTATAAAAAGCCTCCTTCAGTCACCAAGAGAATTTTCCAATTCTTCATGTTTTAGAAGAGTTTTGATCCATTTAATTTATATCTTTATTCTTTTCATTAGTTAGTTGGTTAATTATAATTTCAAATTAAGTATTGTCAACTCATTTTGTTAATTCAATTTTTTTACCGTTGAGGCCGTTTGATCTCCTCTTTCTACCGTAGTCCGCAACGTGGACAAAAAAGAAGGAGTTGGTCCGAATCTGGTGCTCATAGTGAGTATTTTCTGGAACGCAGTTGTGTACTGGGTCCCACGAATGGCACCAACTTGTTAATACAATTTGTGCGATGGGTTACGGTAAGTCTGGGTGTAGCTTGCTAGACTGGGCCGCCAAGCCTTTGGTGGATTGGTCTTGTACTAATTCAAGTAATTTGGATGAGATCCATGTACAAGAAAGGTAAACCGTTAGTCTTACCGTGGGGACGGACCCCACGATTAGACTCCGGCGTGAGAGTAATTATGCATTCTTGAGAGGGAAAGTAGTATGTGTGTAATTATGAGAGAGACAGTTGTTCTACCTTGTATATGGATCATACCCCCTTTTTATAGGCGAGGTTTACCGCTGGGGCTCCCTGGATTATCGTATATAGTGGTTAGTTGCCGGAGTCGGACCCTTGGCGGACAAGGGTTCCGTGTTATTCACGGATGCGGACGCGAGAGGCCTAATAGTTAGAGGTTCAGCCCGTTAGGTATCTTGTGCAAATTCCAAGGCCTAGGTCGTAGCCAACTTAGTCGTTGGGCTTACTGTTGGCCCAGGGTCTGTGGTTATTGGACCTGAGTCTAGGATTTGCGGTCATTGGACATGAGCCTAGAGTGGACGTAGAGTATGTTTTGGGCTTAGTGGGCCTTTTATACATACTATACGTCATCAAGTCCCCCAGTCTAGTATGTTCGTTGCGTGCGGATATTGTCGCATGCGGTGAATGTCACTAGACTTGAGTTGACTAAGGATTTCGTCATGCGTTTTTTCTTTTACGGAAGTACTTTTTTCCTTCCTTTAGGGACTGCTATACCATCCAGTCCCCCAGTCTAGTATGTGCACTGCGTGCGGATTTTGTCACATGCGGTGTATCTACTTGACTTTATCTTGTGAGTCATTTTTTCTTCCGCATTCATGAAGCGTTCCTTCGACGCTTCCTTTCCTTGGGAAGTGTTTTTTACAACGTGGGCATTTTTCGGTTTTTCATGTTTTGGTTAATTTGACTTCGTGGGCCCATGGTCTTGTACCATCCTTATCCGTGTGGCTTTGATTCTGACCGTTGGATTAGATTGTATTTTGGACGCGTGTCTTCTCTTATTGTTTTCTAGGTTAATCGTCGTTCCGTTTGTATAAATACCCCACATTTTGACCTTCGCCATTTTTTTATTGTTCTTATGTTGCGAACGCTATTCTTCAATCTGGTGTTACCCTTGGTTGTGTCCGTTTTCCATCTTCCGTTGTCAGGTTAGGCTCTTGATTCCCTTTTTTCTTTTTTTCTACTATGGGTACTTTTTCTTCTACTAAGTCTAAATTATCCCAGAAGGCACTTGACTATTTCTGTATTGATTATTCGATTCCGAGCTGTGTTCATCCAAAATTGCCTGATCCTGACAAAAGTATTCGTGAAGCACCGAATGGGAAGATTGGTGTCTACACCCGTTTCTTTGAGTTTGCCAATTTCCGTCTTCCCTTGTCTTCTTTCCTTGTTTCAATTCTTGACTACTATCGTATTCATATCTCACAGCTTTCCGTTATTGGTGCTGCTAAGGTTTCTCAATTTGAAATTCTTTGTTTTGCCCTTGGTATTGAACCCTCAATTGGTTTGTTTAGGTGTTTTTATGTCTTGCCTCGAGTCATGGTGGCTTTCTTTTAGTAAGCGTCTTTGATAGCTTTGGTGTTTGCTATACAAGCCCTTGATTATCTTAAAAGTTGAAACGATCACTTTTCCGGATTGACTCATTTGCTTGTCCTTCTATTCATCCTTTTTTCGTTAGCGGACGTCTTCCTAAGGATGCCATTCCTAGGAATACCGAATTTAATGTTGGACACGTTGCTTCTCTTGTTACCAATGCTTCTTCTTTTGTTAAGCTACCGGAACCCTTCCTTTGTTTGGTTGGGTTGAGCCGTAATTACACTTTGAGCAAAGACTTTTATCCCGTGTTTTATGATCAAGAGAATCGGGGTGGGTATACTGTATCTATATTTTTCTCTTTTATTACTTTTCATTTATTTTTTGCTGACCTATGCTTCTTTTTCGTCTGTTTGCTACAGCTATGGATTTGTTGTCGTTGGTTAAGAATAAAAAAGCTTTGGAATTGCTTGTTGATACTCGGCCCCGGAAAGATGATGAAGTTCCTTTGTTAAGATTGACCGAAGGTCGTACTGTCCCTTTTGTCCCTCCTTCCTCCAGTGGAGTTGAGCATGTAGTTGCTTGTTCGGGAATTGTGTTTTCTCAATCATTGGATGGTGTTGTTTCGCGACCTGACCATTTAGGTTCTAATATTGGTTTTGATAGTGCGGTGGCTTCTGGTTCTGGTAGGAAGAGGAGGAAAGTTGGTATTAACCTCGTTCATCCCCCTAAGAAGGCAAGGAGCGACCTTAACTATTCCAGTAGGGCCTCTACTGGTGGTAAGTCTTCAGAGTCTATTAAGAAGTTGCTAGCTCAAAGTTCTCAGTCTCTTGAATATTGTTTATATGCTTTACCCACTCATTCTTCTTCTTCTTCTCCTTTACTATCGATTACTCCCCTTTATGACGCTGGAATGCCCACTGAATCTGGTTTTGGTTTGTTGCATCCTGATGGTTCTCCTTTCAGGTATGTTTATTTACGCTTTTATTTTGCTTTATTCTTTTCTCGCTTCTTCCTTTTATTTACTTGTTCTTTATTTGTTTATTCGTAGTTCTCCTATGCATGTTATGACGGATGTTGTCATTACTGCTGCTTATTCTGTTGGGAAAGGGAAAGGTCAAGTTAATGTTCCTTCATCCCTTTCAGGTGGCCTTTCTCCAGTTGCTAGTGTTTATTCGATTCTTGATGACCTTTCAGGTCTTGATGTCCCGGTTGAGGATATTCGGACTATTGATGACCCGGATTCTAGTTCTTTGTCTAGTGTTCATATTCCTAGGTGGAATGTTGCCAAGAGTTCCCTTCTTAATGATGTTGATGAGTGTCGTTCTATGGTGGACGAGTTTGCTCCTCCTGCCTTTTTTTCCTCTATCCGCGATATGGGGTATGAGCGCCTCCTAGGTGAGTTTAATGTTGCCGTGGCCCGACAATTGAGCTTTAGTTCTGAAGTCCATCAGCGTTTAGAGTATAATGCCATGGAGCGGAAATGCTCATCGTCCTTGTTTTCGCGTACGGATAAGGAAATTTCGACTTTGAAGTCTGAGGTTGCCAATGGTATTTCTTCCCAGGCATCTTCTGATACTGTGTCCATAGCAGCTTCTGCTGGTGAGCTTTCGTCCCTAAAGGAACAAAATTCCTTGCTTGAGGGAGAGCGAAATTCTCCTCTAGCCGAGGTAGCATCTCTTCACTCATCCCTTGATGCCAAGGATTCTGAGTCATCCGCTTTGCGAGCTGAGATCATTGTTCTTAAGTCTTAGAATTCTAGTCTTTCCGGGCAGGTATGCATCCGTGTTTCCTCTTCTCATTTTTTTTTCAAATAACTTTGTATTGTTTTTAGATACGGGCTTTGGAAGAGTCATGTTCTGAGCTCCGCAGTCGGGCTCCATCCTTTGCTGCTTTAGAGGAGGAATTTTGTAAGATTCAGGATGTTAAGGTGGCCAGGCTTATGCGGAAGGTTGATTCGGTCGTTGCTGACTTGTATGCCCTGGCTAGTCATCTTGACGAGGAGTTTTATCCTTGATTCCTTACACTATTATCAAGCCGTCGTTAGTTATTGATGAATGGTATGAGTCTCGCCGTGTTTAAGTACTTAAACTCTCCAGAGTATACTGCGGCAATGGAAAAGGTTATTGAGCGTGCTGTTGATAAGGGTATGCAGGAAGGCTTAGCTACGGGTATTATTCATGGTAAGGAGAAGAGAGATCTTGAGGAGCTTGCTGCATATAATCCTTCCGCAGAAGATCACTATGTTTCTGCTGTGAGAGCCCATGAAAATGTGGAGTTTTCGTTTCTTATTGTGCTCAAGTCCAGCAAGAATGCTGGTATTGCTGAAGTTCTGGACATTCTCCGTGTTGATGAGCCTTCCGCTAATGCTCCCATGATTGCGGGGTTACAGCCGGATCTTGAGCAACTTATTATCCCTGTTTATGATAAGGGTAGTAATGTCATTGTTGGCAACAATGCTTTGTCTTGCTCTTTGGAGGTTGTTCAAAAGAGGGTTAATCAGGTTAGAAAACGCCTTGATGGTTATCGGTTGTCTCTTGCCGATGTTTACAATTCCTCTATTGACCCTTTGTCTGCTCGTAATGTAATGGTTGTGGGAACATTTTTGGCTGGTGAGCCAGCCTCTGTTTGCACTGCTCCTGCACCGGTTGTGCCCCTTCCTGCTAGTACTTCTGATGTTTCTGTGATACCTCTTTCTGTTGAAGATTATGATGTTGGTATGTCTAACACCCTTGCTGAAGTTGCCAATGACCCGTTTTCTGGAGTAAGAACGATGCTTGTGTTTGCTTTATGATACTTGCGATGATTGTTTCCAGCCTTTTTCCTTTTGTTTTGTATCTTATGCTACAACTTTTCTTTATATTCGAGTTCTTGATGCCTTCGTTGCATGTTATCTTCCATTTTCGTTTGCTATTTCAACGTTATACGGATATGCACGTTTTGTAGTCTTTTGCGCACATTTTTTGTTTGTGCGGTGCTATTTTTAACGTTTTACGGATATGCACGTTTGTAATAGTCTTTTGCTCACTCTTTTTGTTTGTGCGATGCTTTTTTTAACGTTATACGAATATGCATGTTTGTAATAGTCTTCGGATAATTTTGGGCTATCCTCCCAGTACTGGGTTTGTAATACCTCTTACGTACTTTGGTGATTCAGCTGTTCACCAGTTGTGTTATTCGTGATAACTTTATGCTATTCGGAAATAACATATTCTTGCGTCGTACCCAATTCAAGTGGTTGCGCGTCTTATGCACTTTATAAAAATAAAAAACATTTTAAAGAATAAAATAATAAAGGTAGCTAGTCTTCATCATTCTTTTATTAAGTGATCATATTTTTTAAATACATTACAGAAATAGGTAAATCCAAATACATTTTATACTTCCCTGCTATCGGCTGTATTCTTTTTATTTCCGTAGCTATGTAAGCCGTGATTCTCTTTGAAGTTATGCTAATGGCGAATGTTTTCCTTGGGAGAGTTACGGGAGCTTGTTTTGATTGCCATCTGCACGCTATTCTTTTGGCTTTGTTGATGTGGGTAACATCTTTGCGAGTACCCGTACTTTCTTCAAGGGCTAGAATCCTCTCCTTGTATGCAACTTTCTCCTCTGAGACCTCGTGTCACTCTCTTCTGACGATGATCCCGGGGGATTTACCAGGCTATTACCTTTCGTTCTTCGGAAAGTTCCGTGTTTTTGAAAGTGTAGCCTGTGAAAGTAGCTTTTATATATATATCCAGGCCCTTGCAAGTTGGTCATCTTTACCTTGCGCTCGGTCTGTCCGACCATATTCGCTTTGGTCGGTGAGCGTGTCTTGCACGAGCAGCTGGTGCAACAACAATAGGATGTGTGCGTAGTCTGCATCCTTTGTTGCTTGTCGTTGTAAGGGAAGCTTCCTAATGGCTAGGGGCTTCTTGATATAGCTCCTTGCCCCTAGCGTTCCTTCTTATCCTTTCACGAGGACCCATCCCTTTCACACTCCACCATTCTCGCCCCTACCATTTCAGTTTTCGCATGCCTCCTTGACCCGACTGTCTCCATGATTGACCCGTGAGCACCTGTTCGATCTTATTTCCCAACGACACGGGAGTCTAATCGGATGAAGTGCTCCGGTCATGGGTGCCACAACTCTAATTGGCAAGAACTTGGAAACGTCGTAGGAGGAGGTTTGAATGACGGGGCGTCATGGTATTTTGTGGTGGTGGGTGATTAGCCGTTATTTTAGAACGGCTGAGTGTTATTAGCAGTCATTTAAGAACATGTTTCTGTACTCTCCGTACTCTCCTTCGTTTTTCCCTTTTGATAGTGATGAAGGTTTAGGTTATTTATGTTTTCACTGTCGCTATCTGGCCGATATATCGCCATGGGAACAAACTTCTTCAGAGTTTTGTTTTTAGGAATGTTTGACTTTGGAGGGCTGCGATTATTGCTTTTGCTTTTCTGGTGCCTTCCTCTTTTTCCTTACTTCGCGTATTTATAGCGAAGATTTTACTGTTTTCCACTCGCTGGCGATTGTCTTTTTCTACCAGTTGGTAGGTTATTATATGCCTAGGATCGTAGCCTGGGTATATTTTTCTGCTTGATTTGATGTGATATTCCTTGGAAAGGAACGCGTATCTTTACTTGCAGATTTCGTCCTTTATTAGTTATCTGGATAAGGTTTATCCTTTTATTTCCGCACTTGCCCTTTTTTGTTATCATGTCCGCCACGACTTTCTACGCTCTTCTCTGGTATGTTATCCCTTCTAGAGTTAATTTTTACAGGTTACTGGTTCCTGAGTTTTTCTATTCTCTGGGAACTGTTTCCGCGTTGTATTTTCCTTCGTCTTCCTAATATCTTTCCGTGCTTGTTATTACTACTTGCTACGTATATTTTTATTTATTTAATTTTTTTTTTTATTTTTTTTGCGTGTCATGCCGTTTATCCACTTTATTAAATAAACTTCTACCATCGGTTCTTTCCATTTTGATTCTCTTTGTTTCTTCAAATGCAAACATTCTTCCGTGGTATGTCTTGCTTTCCCATGGAATTCGCAAAACTTTCCATCGGCTTTCTCTTTGACCACCGTATTTGGAGGCGGGCCTGGGGACCTAGCCCTTCTTGTCGCTGGTATTCCCTCGTACGGCCATATCGGTCTGCGGAAACCTTGTTGCCTTTCCTTGGCTCTTGATTTATTTTTATGCTCTTTCCGGAAATACTGTCGATGCTTGATTGTTGCTTGTTCTTTTGGTTTTTGTATCCACAGCTTTTTCCTATGATGCCTTCCCACCGCTGCTTCCCCTCTAAGAAAGGAAGTAGTCACATTCATTACCTCTGCCATTGACTTTGGGACTGTGTCATGTAGCCGGTTAATCATCTCTGGGTCAGTAATCGCGTGCATGAATCCAGAGATTTTCATGATTTCCGGGGCTCTTTTTACGTTCCTTGTTTCTTCCTTGAATCGTTGTACGAAATCTTCTATTAGTTCCCCATCCTTTTGCTTGATGTGGTGAATCTCCATAGGGTCTTTGATGCATTTCTTTTGTTGTAGGAAGTTAGTCAAGAAAGTCTCTTTTAACTTGTCGTAGCTATCTATTGATTCCGGCGGAAGGTCATCAAACCAGACCCTAGCGGATCCGGTGAGTGTGGAGTTGAACATGTGGCACCATGTTGCCATGGCCCATCGTTCCACCTTTGGTGCCGCTTGGAATATTTTTAGATGATCCTCAGGGTCTCCGCTTCCATCATATGTTTCACGTTGGTTGGCATCCGCGTTTTCACAGACATTTCGAAGTAGCGGATATGCGGAGTGAACGGATCGGTTCTGGCACCTGGGTGGCGGTCGCAACCATAATCATTTGGCTTCCCCTTTTTAACTTTGGATCCTCGGCCTTCACTTCCGTGAGATTCATCGTCTAAATGGTTATTCGCCTTCCGCGATCGAGTTTTTTGAGTTTCCTGACTTCTCATTCTTGATCCCATCGGCCATGATTGAGAACCCTTACGGTTGCTCCTCTCTTTCTTTCCGATATCTTCGAGTGTTTGTTGCCTGCGGTCTTTGGGACAAATGGAAACACTTCCCTTCTTATCTCCGAGTCTGTGGAATACACTTGGGCGCAATCTTTTGAACACCGTCTCCCTCACGTCTTCCTTTCTTCTGGGTGACCTGGATCGGGTATGACCTTGACTGCCGTCGTTTTGCGTGTTCATCCGTTTTTCTTTCTCGAGTTGTTTCCGCAGGTCATCACTCGACTTTTTCGCTCTGCGGCAATGCTGGGTTTCATGATGATCCTTTCGGATTTCTGCTATCCTGGCTCTTTCTTCACGCTTTTGAGCTTTCTCCGTCACAATAGGCCAGATCTTGTCGAAATTCTTATCACAATATCTCCGGAGGGCTGCGTCGGACACAGGTCCCTCTGGGGTCCGTTGAGGCCGTTTGATCTCCTCTTTCTACCGTACTCCGCAACGTGGACACGAAAGCAGGAGTTGGTCCGAATCTGGTGCTCATAGTGAGTATTTTTAGGAAGTCTGGGCGTAGCTTGCTAGACAGGGCCGCCAAGCCTTTGGTGGATTGGTCTTGTACTAATTCAAGTAATTTGGATGAGATCCCTGCACAAGAAAGGTAAACCGTTAGTCTTACCGTGGGGACGTGTTGGGATATAGAAAGTCAAAGTGCTGAAGAATTATAGTACTGAAGAGTCAAAGTGCTGAAGAAGTCAAATTACTGCTAAAGTATAAAGTCAAAGTACTGCTCGATTCATCAAAGTACTGCATGCTTAAAGGACTGATATGCAAAAGCGTTAAGGATTATCTTGTAATTCTAGAATGTTCTTAGATTAGTTTAGTATTACTTGTCGTAGAAGGTTTGTAATTGTAAACCAACTAGGGTTATCCTTAAGCCTATAAAAGGACCCCTAGGTTGGCATTAGAGATATACGTGTTTTAGAGAATACGATATTAGAGTTTTAGAGTTGTTAAAGAGTCTGTATAACAAGCAGGTTCTAAGTATTAATAAAATCATTGAAGTTAAAAGTTAATTCTTCTTAGCTTTGTTAAGTAAATTCCGCATACTTAATAGAGTTAATTCAGTGTTTCTTTGTTAGTAACTTAGGATTTATCCGAGGTTATTAAACCCTTAACAAGCTATATAAGTTAGTTTGGTTAGAGTACATCGATCCAACAAGTGGTATCAGAGCTTGTGTGGAAACTCTGACTAAGAAGAAACCCTTAAAACCTAGTTAACAACAAACCCTAAATATGTCGACTAAAGCTGCACCACCACCATCCATCACCTCACTAAGAATACCAATCATCAAGAAGGGAGAATATGATCTATGGAGTATGAAGATGAGGCAGTACATTGCTATTACAGACCATGCAATCGTGGAATGTAATTGTCAATAGTAATGAAGTTATTCAGAACCTATAGATGTTCTTGGATAACCTAAACCACCTAAAATTTGTCTTGCAGCAGCTACAATAAGGAATCAAGAAAAGGCTCTCAACATCCTATTATGCGCTATACCGATGGTCACCTACTCAAGTTTCATGATGCTAAGGATGCTAAACAACTATGGGATGCTCTCAAGACAAGGTTTGGAGGTAATGATGCTTCCAAGAAGATGCACAAAAATCTGTTGAAGCAACAGTTTAAAATTTTCACTATTGGTGAAAGAGAAGGTCTTGATGCTGCCTATGACAGGTTCCAAAATCTCCTCAGCATGCTAGAGTTATACAAGGCAGAGGTATATGTTGAAGATGCCAATATGAAGTTCTTAAGGAGTTTGCCATCTACATGGCATGTGATTGCTACTATGATCAGAGGACAACCTGGTTTGGATGTTATAGACTTTGATGATCTCTATAACCATCTGAAGGTGTATGAGCATGAGATGAATGGCCAAACAAGTTCAAAGTCTCACAGTATAGCCTTTGTGTCGTCTGAAAAGAGAGCTTCCACTAAAAGTACTGCTTACCCTACTCAAAGTACCGGTGCTCAAAGTACTGGTTATCCTGCTCATTCTATTACAACCATGACCAACCCCACATCATCACCAACAAGCACCATCCATTCGATGAAGTTGTATGCTCATTCTTTGCTCGACAAGCTCGTTACACTGTTACCTATGAAGAGGATTTGTCACAAATTAAAGAGGATGCTCTTGATGAAATTGATATAAGGTGGCAAGTTGGTATGATTCTGCAAGGATCAAGAAGTTCATGAAGAAAGCAGGAAGAGGCATCGACTTCAAACCAAAAGTGGTATCACTTTTGACAAGTCCAAAATTGAATGCTTTAATGTCAAAAGATGGACACTTTGCAAGGAATGCAAGTTTGCTAAATATCGAGCAAGCGTGATGGAGAAACCTAAGCTTGAACTAAAGGAAATTCCTATTATTGAAACAAAAGCTTTGGTTGCTCAAGAGAATCTATCGAGGTTGACCGGAGTCTTGAGTTTGATGATGAACCAATAACCTATTGTATGGTAGCAGTGGAAGACTCAGTGGAAGAGTTTGATTGGAGCATAGCTTTTGATGAGGAACCTGGATTTGATGCTTTGGAATCCAGAGATGGTCTTGGAAGCTTTGATTGGAGCATGGAGAGTGAAGATGAACCTGTTCTGCTTGGTATGGTAGCCACATCACCAAGTTCACCCCCTGTCTTTGAGGTATGCTCTAAGTGTCATGATTTTTATCAAAAAGTGCTTACTGATTATGTAACTGAAAGAGATAACTGTAGAAGGACTAGGTCTAAGGTAGTTGGCTATCAAATTACTTTAGAGTCAATGGAAGCCAAAATAATAACACATGAAAATAATGAAATGGCTTCGGCTGAAAAGTATGAACAACAGGATTATCAATTAAAATTAAGTGAATGGAAGTTAGGATGTATGGTCTCTGAACTAGAAAAGATGACTAAGGAAAGGGATGAATTGCTAGAAAAGTTTGCTGCTTGGGGAAAATCTGGTCTTTCACATGTTAGTTTTGTTGAAAAACAGAAAAGAGCATACACTAAAACAGGACTAGGTTTTGGCATGGACTTTAGTAGCACAGAAGAGAACCCATCTAGTGATCAGGATGAATGTGATTATGAGGATATAACAACTAGTGATGATGAACTCATTAACTATGTAGATACATCTAGTAATGAGGATTCAATTAGTCAAACACCTCCTGAATTTAAGAAAGACAAGGGTTATCATGCAGTCCCTCATCCCACTGGTAGTTTTCAACCACTTAGGCCAGATGTTTCTTGTTTTGGAGTAGACAATCTAGAATTTAGGAAAAAGCTTATTGGTCAAACTGATATAGGTCGATCTAGTTCTGAAACCCTAAAAGAAACAGCTGAGAAACCTAAAGATGATAGTATTAAGAGTCAAGCATTACCTTCTTCTCAAAGTATTGCTAGACGTTCAGCAGTACCTTTAAGAAAACCTTTTCAACATACTGCTAAACCTTTTTGGGATAATTTTGGTCAAAACAGTTTTCATCATTCACCAAATAGATAGGATAGGTTTGGTCATACACATAGAGGAAGCAATTTTGGGATTACAGGTCAAAAAATGTGTTTTGTTTGTTACAGTCCTGATCATTTGATTAAGAACTAAGACTTTCACTCAAAGTACCTAAGCAAATTCCCAAAGAACAGAACTGCCAACCAAAAACTAAGGGAAACTAGACCAGTTTGGAGTCATTCACATAGGGTTAAACATAGCAACTTCTCACAAGACTATAGGCACCCTCACCAGAGAAGACCTTTTTCAAAACCCCCAGTACCTTCAAACACTTTTCAAGGTCTTGTTAAGCCAAAAATAGTACCTTCTCAAAGTACCGCTTCGTTTCACCAAACACTTTTGGAATAGGAACCCTAGGAGATCTAATTACTATCAATCTAGAAGGCGTTACAACTCAAAGAAAGTAGCTAGATCAAGGGACTCTACACGAAGTTAAAACCAAATGGGTTAAGAAGGAAAGTACTGATGGGGAACAAATAGTACTTTCAGCAAGTGAGAGTGAAACAAAGATTTTTGTTGATAATAAAAAAGAAAACTTGGATGAAAAAGAGATTTTTATTGAAAAACCACCACAAGTTTTGGAATAACCAAAGATAATTGATCATGTGCTTAAAGACATTGGAAATTACATACTTAAAGAACTTAAGTATGTAACTCCACAAGGGGAACACAAGTCGAGAATAGCTTGGGTTCCTAAAATTAACTAACTCTTTTATCTTTGTGCAGGCAACCCGAAGAGGAGCTTAAAGATCATTTAATTGTGGATAGTGGTTGCTCTCGAAGCATGACAGAGACAAAGATATTACATCACGTTTTAGATCCTATTGTGGAGGAAGAGTTTCATTTGGGAATGATGCTAGTGGAGGAAGAATCACCGCAAAGGAACTATTAAGGCGGGGAGCATAGATTTTAAGAATGTTAGATATGTGAAGGAGCTCAAGTTCAACCTTTTGTCGCTCTCGGATCGTGATAAGAAGCACCTGTGTTATTTGGTCGACACAAAATGTCTCATTCTTTCCCACAATTCAAGCTTGTTGATGATAACTTGGTATCTTGAGAGTACCAAGAACCAATGATGTGTACTGACCGGATATGAAGAGTCTTCACTCTTACGGAAGAGCAACATGTTTAATAGCAAAAGCAACACTTGAAGAAACACATCGATTGGCATAGAAGATTAGGCCATGTGAATATCAAGAATATCAACAAGCTGGTTAAAGGAAATTTAGTTAGAGGTTTACCTTCCAAGACTTACAAGAATGATCACTCATGATTGGCGTGCAAGAAGGGTAAACAACACAAAGGTTCATGCAAGAAGCTTGAGGAAAGAACTATTAGAGAACCTTTGGAGTTCTTTGCACATGGATTTGTTTGGACTTGTTTCATTGCTAGTCTAAACAAAAAGAAATCTTACTGGTTGTGACGGATGATTGCGATGGATTTAGTTGGGTATTTTTCTTGGGATTTAAAGATGATACCTTTGATGCTATTCATGATCTTATAATAGCCCTTGATAATCTATTGCTAAGTATGAATTATGTTGAATTCTATATAGAAGGATTACTCTTTGAAATGCAAGGATTCTGTTGAAGAAGTAATTCTACTGAAGTATTAAAACCGTGTAGATGGTTTCTATGGAGATAGTTATTCCGCGTATTCTATAGTTAGTTAGGATATGCATGAGCTTTATTAGGAAGTTATAATGTATATCTTATTTAGTTTTATGTTTATCGTTTCTTGGGAAGCGGTTTGGGTTCCTTGTCTATAAAAGGAACACAATAGTATGAGTTATGTACGACGTTGAAAAACAAAGTTTTAATATAATTAAAAGATCCATAGAGGATCAAAGTGTTCTTAGTTATTTGTGTTGTTACTTGTGTTTGATTTCCGCTAAAGAATACAAGTTATAGAGACTGTCTTTTAGTGTGTTTGTGATTACATAAGCATAACTAACGATCTACGAGTGCTCATAAGATCTATCAAGGTCTTAGGTTCAACAAGTGGTATCAGAGCTGTGCCTTGTGTAACTTTTCTTGCAGTTTGTTGTACATTGTTGATGGTTATCGACTCACCAGCTGTGCCTTGTGTACATCAAAGAGTTGGCTAGTCCAAAGGGTACAGCTTTGGTAAAGACACATCAAATCTGTTGATAGCTGTAATGGTTTGCTCAAAATCATAGGGTTTGCAACTCACCCATGCTTAATTGCTGAGGGTTGCATGGTCATCGATTCACCATGGTTTATTCTTTTTTTTTTGAATCCAAGAATTGGCTAGCCCATAAGTATATGGCTTGTGGTAAAGCAGTGGAATACCATATTGGGTTCTCGATTCACCAAAGGTGATTCTTTCTCCTAAGAATTGACTAGTCACGAGCAAGCGGCTACAGGTAAAAAATTTCAAATCCGTTTATGGTTGTTGATTTGCTAATAAATCGATGGTTATCGGTGTACCATAGTTTTCGAACTTAAACATTTGGCTACTCCATTAGTGATGGCTATTGGTAAAGAGACATCAAATCCATTATTTTCAATGATTCACCTCTCACGGGAGTTAACACACCGGATGTGATGAGAATAGTATGAAACTAATATGTTTTGATGTACATTTTGTCATTTGTTCTTTGCAAAGATCCGGAGTTTCAAAGTTTTGTCATTATAGAGATGTGCTTGTTTGGTTCTTTGTCACCGATGTTCGAGTACAATCCTCACGGTTACGAAGTGTTAAAGATCTATCAAGCTGGAACTTAACCTAGTCAAATTCGGTTTAGGGAGGATAGTTGGGAATTACGCTAAGTATGAATTATCTTTGAATTTCTTGAGAAGGATTCTCTTGAAGTGCAAGGATTACTGCCGAAGAAGTAATTCTCTTGAAGTATTAAAACCGTGTAGATGGTTTACTGCGGAGATAGTTATTCCGCGTATTCTATAGTTAGTTAGGATATGCATGAGCTTTATTAGGAAGTTATAATGTATATCTTATTTAGTTTTATGTTCATCGTTTCTTGGGAAGCGGTTTAGGAGTTCCTTGTCTATAAAAGGAACACAATAGTATGAGTTATGTACGACATTGAAAAACAAAGTTTTAATATAATTAAAAGATCCATAGAGGATCACAGTGTTCTTAGTTATTTGTGTTGTTACTTGTGTTTGATTTCCGCTAAAGAATACAAGTTATAGAGACTGTCTTTTAGTGTGTTTGTGATTACATAAGCATAACTAACGATCTATGAGTGCTCATAAGATCTATCAAGGTCTTAGGTTCAACAAGTTAAGGGGAAGATTGTTCTTAGTATCTTAGAGACTCTCCCGAGGCTCTGATACCACTTATTGAACCTAAGACCTTGATAGATCTTATGAGCACTGCATCGTTAGTTATGCTTATGTAATCACAAACACACTAAAAGACGTCTCTATAACTTGTATTCTTTAGCGGAAATCAAACATAAGTTACAACACAAATAACTAAGAACACTTTGATCTCTATGGATCTTTAATTATATTAAACTTTGTTTTTCAACGTCGACATAACTCATACTATTGTGTTCCTTTTATAGACAAGGAACTCCTAAACCGCTTCCCAAGAAACGATAAACATAAAACTAAATAAGATATACATTATAACTTCCTAATAAAGCTCATGCATATCCTAACTAACTATAGAATCGCGAATAACCATCTCCGCAGAAACCATCTACACGGTTTTGATACTTCAGTAACTCTTCAACAGAATCCTTGCACTTTAGCGTAATCCTTCTGTAGTAAATTCAGCATAATTTATAGTTAGCAGAATTCCCAACAAAATCAACCGAGACAAAAAATAAGAGGTATTAGATGTGATAATGGGACTGAATTCAAGAACAAGCTTATGGATGAATTTTGTGCTAAGAAAGGAATCAAGAGGAGTTCAAGATTGCTAGAACTCTACAGCGAGAATGGTGTTGAGAAAGAAAGAACGAACTTTGATTGAAGCGGCCGAACAATGCTTGCTTGATTCATTATTACCTATTGGTTTTAATGAAGTTGTAAGTACTGTTTGCTATGTGCTTAATAGAGTATCATCACCAAACCTCGATGAAGACACCTTATGAGTTGTCGATGGAAACAAACCCAACATTCGTTTTATGAAACCTTTTGGATGCCCTCCGACTATTCTCAACACAATTGATAAGTTGGGCAATTTTGATGGCAAGTCGAAGAAGGATACTTATTGGGGTCTTGCACCAATAGCAAAGGATTTAGAGTTTATAACAGGTCACCAAAAGGTTCAAGATTGTCTTCATGTTGAATTTTTAGAAGATCAAGCAAATCAGAAGGGTAAAGGTCCTGATTGGATGTTTGATCTTGAGGTTTTGAATCCTTCTATGAATTATGTAACTGTTAGAGAAGAAAATCAAGCTGTCCACAAAGAAGATGAATTACAGTACATTGTTCATGGAGTCAATATTAGACCTGATGTTGTTCCTGATGAAGAACCTATAACTGTTGAGAAGGAGAAAGGTACTGATGAGCCAGAATCTACAATGTCTGCTGAAGATCAAGCTATTCAAGATGAGTTTAATAGGATGCATTTTCAAGATGTAGTAGCACAATCTTATGATGATGATCAAAGAAGAGCTTATGAGGAAGCAAAGAAAAAGAACAAGACTGCAGAGTTCTCTCACAAGACTTTGGATAACAAGATGCTTTAAATCAAAGTATCTGCTGCACTGATGACAACACTTTAGATGATTTGGATGATCCTACCATGCCTGGCTTAGAAGACACTGATGATGAATTTGAAGATGAAGGTATTTTCTCAGATTCCAATGAAGATGTTGATTTCACAAATTTGGGTGATAATGTTGAAGTTCCACAGACTCCTATCTTAAGAGTTCATAAGAATCATCCTACTGGTCAAATCATTGGACCTTCCACTTCAAGAGTGCTAACTAGAACAAAAGCTAAAGGATTTTCTACGCCACACAATGCCTTACTTAGCTTTGTGTACAAACAAAAAAGGCTGAATCATAAGGATCACCAAACATGCATGTTTACTTGTTTTATCTCTCAAGAAGAACCCAAGAATATAGCTCAAGCATTAACTAAATAAAGTTGGGTTGAAGCTATGCAAGAAGAACTTCTTCAATTCCAACTTCAAGAAGTTTGGGTATTATGTGATCAACCAGATGGAAAGAAAGTCATTGGTACAAGATGGGTGTTCAGAGTAAAGAGAGATGAAAGAGGGAATGTCATCAAGAACAAAGCAAGGTTAGTAGCACAAGGCTAGAGACAAGAAGAAGGAGTAGATTATGATGAAGTGTTTGCTCCTGTAGCAAGGACTGAAGCCATTTGAATATTCCTTGCTTTTGCATCATATATGGGATTCCAGGTTTATCAAATGGATGTCAAGAGTGCCTTTCTTTATGGCACGATTACAGAGGAGGTTTATGTCAAACAGCCTCCTGGTTTTGAAGATCCTGCACATCCAAGCAAAGTCTACAAAGTTGTTAAAGATCTCTATGGACTTCATCAAGCACCTAGAGCTTGGTATGAAAGGCTGTGTACTTTCTTATTGCAACATGGTTACAGGAGGGGAGCCATTGACAAGACTTTATTCATCAAGAGAGATAAGAAGGATATCATACTGGTTCAAGTATATGTAGATGATATCATCTTTGGAGCTACAAAATAGTCCATGGTCAAGGAGTTTGAGCGGTGATGCGACATGAATTTCAAATGAGTTCTATGGGTAAATTAACATTCTTTTGGAGCTTCAAGTTAAGCATATCAAAGGAGGAATCTTCATAAGTCAAGATAAGTATGTCTCGACATTCTTATGAAGTTCAATTTTGATGCCATGAAGCCGATTACTACACCTATCAAGTCTATCAACTCATAGGGCAAGGATGAAGATGGTCAACTGTTGAAGTCGTTGTATAGATCTATGATTGGTTGTCTTATGTATAGCGCATCTAGGCACGATATCATGTTTTCGTTTGTTTATGTGCAAGATATCAAGTCTCACCTAAGGTCTCCCATATGAATGCAAGTGAAGAGAACTTTTAGTTATTTGAAACAACAACCTAAGTTGGGGTTGTGGTATCGAAAGGATTCACCTTTTCACTTGGAAGCTTTTTCAGATAGTGATTATGCGGTGATAACTATGATAGAAGATCAACCACTAGAGGATGCCAATATCTTGGAAGAAGATTAGTCTCATGGCAATGTAAGAAGCAAACTATTGCAAGCAACATCATCCATCAAGCGAGAATATGTTCTTCTTTGCAAGTTGCTATGGACAAGTCTTGTGGATGCGTAATCAACTCATGGATTATGGGTTCAACTTCAAGAACACTCTTATCAATGTTGATAATGAGAGTACAATTTGCATTGTGAAGAATCAAGTTTATCACCCAAGACCAAGCACATTCAGATTAGGCATCACTTCATCGAGATTGTTATGAGCACGTGCTCATTAATGTTGTCAAGGTTCACACAGATGATAATGTAGCTGATTTACTCACTAAAGGATTTGATGTTTCACGATTCAATCACTTGGTGGTGAGTATTGGAATGATTAATTACTAAGCTACATTTAAGGGGAGGACTGATTAATTAGTTAGACAGCCCTATGCATTGCTTGAGGGGAGGCAATTCAATGCCTATTTACAAGTTTCTGCCATTGTGAAGAGAAGACTGGAAAAGTACTGCTTTTTAGTTATATGAAATCTTGCTTGAAAAAATCGCGCATGTGGAAAGCAATCGCTTGTCTTATCAACGCATCGTTCCAACAACAAAAAGGGTAAAATTCAAATAACGGTAACTTTGTTATTATGTAATGTGATTTTTAAATCTTCCTATAAATAACTACCTTCGATTTTCCTCTCATCTTTATTCTTATCAATCTTTCCATATATCTCTCTCTTTCACATTTACTATTCATCAAACCACTTTCTTTGTAAACAAGAAATCAATGGCGAATCTTAATACTGTTTCTAAACACAACATGGTGGCTAATTTGGATAAAACTGAAGCAAATGTCGCATTCCATGACATCATTGATTTTCTCCCTGGATCTCCAATCAGTTATGCGCTTTTGGTTGAACCAGATATTATTGAGCTGTGGATTCAACAGTTTTGGGCTACTCCTAGAACTCACATGGCGAATGATGAGTCTTATATACAGGCTAAGGTTGCTGGAAGGATTGTAAAAGTTAGTGAAGCTTCAATTCAAGAAGATTTATTATTTGATGATGAAGAAGGAGCTATCCTTTTTGATAAACAGCTTCTTTGGGATACTTTACGTGACATTGGGTATGAAGGGTCTTTGACAGAAACAACATTCAAGAAACCCTTATTTAGTCTACATTGGAAGTACTTGGTTCATGTCCCACTTCATTGTATCAGTTCTAAGAGTACTTCATGGGAGCAATTTGGATGCAATATAGCATCTGCTTTGGTAGGTTTGGCTACAAATCGTATCTTCAATTTTTCAAGGCTGATTTTAGATGGGATGCTCTCTCACATTTCTCTTGGATCACGCTGGTTGATGTATCCACGATTTATTCAAGTCTTCTTAAATAAACAACTTCATGATGTACCAAAGCCTTCGAGCTTATTAACTGTTGTGGTACAGCCTGCCAAGATTTTCACTTTCATGGCTAGGAAGAGTTATTTGTTTTCTGGAAGAAACACTCCCTTGACTACCTTAATGATGGAGATTGTTCAAGCAATTCGAGATGAGGCTGCAGCAAGTGAAGAAAGAGAAGGTACTGCATCTTCTCAAGGTACTGCTTCCCAAGGTACTAATGTACAAGAAGGTACTGCAACTTCACCTCCTACATCTCCACCACATTCAGAACCAGAGGTAAACCCACCATCCTCTCCCAATGATTACACTTCAACAGATGGGCTTCAAACATATGGAGGAGATGAGGGAGATGTGGCATCTGAAGGACAGGTTCTGGATACTTATGCTTTAACAAGGGAGCTAACAAGGTTGAAGAAAGACTTTGAAGCTCAGAATGCACAAATCAACAAGTTGCAGATCAAATTTAGAAGATTAAAAAAGTTTGTCTGGCCATTGGTTCACCATCATAGATTATGGGTCAAGTCTCAAAGGAAGCAAGGAAGGCCAGTTAGGAAATTTAAGAAGTCTTCAAAGGGAAAAAAGGTTCAATGACAATCTTCTATCCAATTGGGAGGAATGCGGAGCAAGATAATTTGAAAGAAGATGCTAATTTTATGAAGAAAAGAAGAAGAACCTCAAGTCTTGAAGCTCAAGTAAATATTGAAAGTCTTGAACTCAAGGAACGGAGTTCAAAATCTTGGTGTAGAAATCTTGATGTTCAAGGTCTTCTTGATCAAGGTACCGCATTCTTCAAGGAACTCAAAGACAAGAGTGATTACACCAAGGACTCTTAATTTTGATGAAGAAGCTGGTCCTTCAACAATTCTACAAGAAAAGGAAGTTGTTACACCAAAAGTAGTGCACACTGCAAGTGATGATGAAACTGTAGCTGAGATATTGCACAACTTATCAAGACCAAGAGGTGTTAGCATTCCAGGGGTTGCTGAAGAACAACCACAAGCTTCTTAACCAGTTATAGATCCAAAAGATAAAGGTAAAGGCAAACTGGTGGAAACCTAGAAGAAGAAAAAGTTGACCTTAGCAGAGTTAAGAGCTATTGAAGTGGCTAAGAATGAAGAAGCTGCTAGGGAGCTAAAAGCTAAGTTTGATGCTGAAATTGTTCAAATAGTGGAAGAGCCTGAAGCTGTTATACCACAAAGACCAATGAGTAAGGCTAAAGAAAGAAATGCTATGATGGCTTACTTGAAAGGTCAAGGATACACTGGGTTACAGAAGCTGAACTACTTGGAGATGAAAGACTTATATAATGCTGTCAGAGAAGCTTATCATAAGCAAGTTGAGAGTATTATTTCTTTCAAAGATGATAAGCACAAGGAGGATTTTAGTAAAAGAAGCTTGAAAAGAAAAAGAACAACTGAAGCTGAACATAAATCAAAGAAGAATGAGCTGAGATCAGATACAGTTGATGAACTGAGGAATTACATTAGAGTTGTTGATTTTGAGAATCCTAAATCCAAAGATGCTGCAGTTAAGAAATCCAAGATAACTACATTTGAAGTAGTAAAATCAAAGGAGGATGGAAACTATTTGATGTTCCATAGAGAGGATGAAAGTTTTAGAATCTTCAATTTACTATGGAATATACTGCATATAATTGATAGAGCAGATCTGTTTCAACTATACCAACTAGTGCAAGAATACTTTGAACATATTCCATCAAGTGGAGTTGGGTTAGTATTACTAGGAGATCTGACAACTATCTTCGAAACTGAGGAAACAAGCAATGATGAACTCTGGCAAAATCAAGAGAACTGGGAGATTATAAGCTGGAGATTCTTTGAAGAATCAGGAGTTTATGCTTTAGAATTGGAAGATGGAACTATGATCCATATGTTAGCTGAAAGAAGATATCCTTTGACAAGAGATCTTATGAGAAGGATGCTGGATCATGGAATGGAAGTCGAGGAAGAGAATGACACAGCCTTAATGGTTATTGAATTGTATATTAAATGGACAAAGGCTGAGGATGAAGCATAAGTACTGGTATGATGTTTAATTGTATAAATTTTTTGAAAAGTAAGTACTTTATTCAAAGTCTTCTTTGGACAAACGAGACTTTAACCAAAGTATGCTTAAAAAGACAAACCAAGAAATGTTTTAAAAAGAAAACTTTGGTTAAGTGAAAAATATTTTGAAACAAAAGTTAAAAGATCCAAATGGTTTTTGAGATGGTAACAACAAAAGGTTATCAGTCCACCATGGTTAACAAAAGGATTGGCTAATCCATGAGCAAACGGCTCTGGTAAAGATATCTCAAATTCGTTATATAGTTGACAACTTCCTAATAAGTTGTATGGTAATCAACTCACCATATCAGCAAATGTAAAGAGTTGGCTAGCCTACAAGAAAAATGGCTTGTGGTAAAGGTCGTGGAAAACCATTTATATGGTAATTAGTTCACCATGGTTGCAAGAACAAACTAGTCCAAAAGTGCACTTTTTGGTAAAGACAAATCAAATCGATGATAGTCGATAATTTGCTAAAATCATATGGTTATCAATGTACCATGATCTTACACACCTAAACATTTGGCTACTCCGAGTTAATGGCTTTGGTAAAGAGACATCAAAATCCATTAAATTTCAATGATTCACCTCTCAGGAGTTTACACACCGGAAGTGATGAGAATAGAGTGAAACTTAATGAATTAATGTACAAAATTGCCATATGTTGTCGAGTTGTTGAAAAGATGGAGTTCTTGATTATTCTGCGTGATTACATATAAAGACTACTTTGATGATGATAATACAAGCACAGGGAATACAAAGACAAAATTTTGAAGATAAAGACAAAATCTTTCCTTGACGACAAAGACATTAAAGTTAAATATACAAAAGAACTTGAAATCAAGCAAGTAGAATTCAAGTTAGGGGAGGATTGTTGGGATATAGAAAGTCAAAGTGCTGAAGAATTAAAGTACTGAAGAGTCAAAGTGCTGAAGAAATCAAAGTACTGCTAAAGTATAAAGTCAAAGTACTGCTCGATTCATCAAAGTACTGCATGCTTAAAGGACTGATATGAAAAAGCGTTAAGGATTATCTTGTAATTCTAGAATGTTCTTAAATTAGTTTAGTATGACTTGTCGTACAAGGTTTGTAATTGTAAACCGACTAGGGTTATCCTTAAGCCTATAAAAGGACCCCTAGGTTGGCATTAGAGATATACGTGTTTTAGAGAATACGATATTAGAGTTGTTAAAGAATCTGTATAACAAGCAGGTTCTAAGTATTAATAAAATTGTTGAAGTTAAAAGTTAATTCTTCTTAGCTTTGCTAAGTAAATTCCGCATACTTAATAGAGTTAGTTCAGTGTTTCTTTGTTAGTAACTTAGGATTTATCCGAGGTTATTAAACCCTTAACAAGCTATATAAGTTAGTTTGGTTAGAGTACATCGATCCAACAGGACGGACCCCACGATTAGACTCCAGCGTGAGAGTAAGTATGCATTCTTGAGAGGGAAAGTAGTATGTGTGTAATTATGAGAGAGAAAGTTGTTCTACCTTGTATGGGGATTAAACCCCCTTTTATAGGCGAGGTTTCCCGCTGGGGCTCTCTGGATTATCGCATATAGTGGTTAGTTTCCGGAGTCGGACCCTTGGCGGACAAGGGTTCCGTGTTATTCACAGATGCGGACGCAAGAGCCCTAACAGTTGGAGGTTTAGCCCGTTAGGCATCTTGTGCACATTCCAAGGCCTAGGCCGTAGCCAACTTAGTCGTTGGGCTTACTGTTGACCCAGGGTCTGTGGTTATTGGACATGAGTCCATGATTTGCGGTCATTGGACCTAAGCCTAGAGTGGACGTAGAGTATGTTTTGGGCTTAGTGGGCCTGTTATACATACTATACGTCATCATGTCTCATATTAAGTCCTTTTTAGCTGAAACTTAGGAATCTAGATCTCTGGTTGGTGGCTGTTAACTAGCTTATTTTAGTTTAATTTTAGGAATTTTCTATATTAGTTTAATTTGTGCTTAAAGTAGACAGGTTAGGGCTGTTTGGCATTTGTGATTATAAGTTTAGATTCATGCTCATCTGCTTATAGCTAGTTTTGATTTGATTCCCTTTGGTTGTTTTAAGCTGCATGTAGTTATTTTTAGCTCGTCCTAGTTTATGGTAGCTTCTGCTTGCTTATCTCAGCTTATAGCTTATTTCCTTTAAGCTTCTCACAAGCAGTTTCATGCCCATTTGATTATTCTGCTGTCATCAGTTGCATTTGGTATTTTTCCTAGATTCTCAGTATCTAGGTATTTTTTGGGATTTTTCATAATTTTTCCCTGCTCATTTGCTATTTTTCTGCATTTAATTTCATTTTCAAGCCATTTTAAATAGCTTTTAATCCAAATAATTTAGAAAAAGGTCAGAAAAATGCAATTTCAATTTTCTTAGGTTTAGAATATTCAAAAAGTCATAAAAAGTAATTTTCTAGATTTTTCATAGTTTAAATAGTATTTTCTAGGAATTAAATTAGTTTTTAATAGTATTAAATTCATAATAAATAGAGAAAAGTTCTGAAAAATGTGATTCTAGTTCTGAAAATTCTCTTTAGTTAATTTTGATTTTTGAAAAATAGTTTTGTAATTTTCTTGCATGTTTTCCTAATTTTTAGCTTTTCAACTCTATTTTAAATGTTTAAAATTAGTTTTTAATTCAAAATAAATCAAGAAAACCCAAAAAAATAGTTTTAAATTTCAAATAATTTTTAAATATCATTTTTAGCAGTAGAAAAATAGTAGTTCATTTTTATGAGTAAAAATAGATTAGTTTGCATTTTATTTACGTTTTAATAATTACGTCAATCGCGTTTTAGTTATAATTTTCATATCTAGTTTAAATTCCTTGTTTGAATTATAGATTCTATTGTTTTAATTGTTTTCCTTTACTATTCCTCATCTCATAGTTTAGAAATCATCAAATTCCCTTTTTACCCATTCGAATCCCGAATCACGCGACGTGAGTTGTTAAAATCCATTCATCCCTCGCTAGGAACGATCCAGGGACTCAAACCTAATACGTTTGAGTTTCCCATATACTACACACTTTCTATTATTGATCTCTTTCCGGAGTAATCAATTTTTGCCGCAGCTGCCGGGGAGGCGTGTAGTGAGTTTTCTGATTCCGTCTCGATTCGCGTGCATTTGAAGATCCTTCCCAGAGTGAAGTTATCGTTGTTTTTGTAAATATCTCTTTTCTAAAAACCCAAAAAGATTTTCCTTTTTAAAATTTGTTTCCCTTTTATGTTTTCTATTTATAAAAACCCAAAAATAATCGTCTTTACCCTCTGAACCATCAATTCTTTATCTCTTTACCCTCTTTAACTGTATAATTTTATCTTCTTTATCCTCTAAACCGATAATTCTTTCTTCTTAACCCTATATATGTTTAATTCTCATGGAAACGATAAATTATCGTCGTTGTTTTCACTGCAAAAGCCGTATGGAAGAAGATGAGTATGATTGTCTCAATCAAGAATGTGTATGTAAGCGATGTGGAAGAGTTGGTGCTAGCGAATCTTGCTATTGGTGCGAATTATCCGACAAACATTCTCTCTATGATTCTCCAAGGTTCTATCCCTAAACCGTCTAGAATCGATAAAAAATTTTCGCAATTTACGGATAAGAATGAGACAGAAGTTCAAGAACCGGAGCCTATCACAAAAATGGTGGAAATCGCTAGCTCATATCCGTATAATTCTTCAATGTCTTTGTTTTATCAACTCATTTGCATATGGTGCGAAGGACCCGAATATGGTGGGAATTGTCCCGGTTGTAGCATTGGAAATTCGGGAACCGAGGATTGCCAAAATCCTTGCAATGAGACAACCGATTTCCCTTACCAACCTCCGTACCATGAGCCGGAGACATACTCTTGTGAGTACTGTGGAGGTCCTCACCAAGGTTTTCAATGTCAAGCTCAATTTAACAATTCAACCTTTGGTTATGAACCTTACCCATATTCGTCACAACAATTGTACTGTTGTGAGTATTGTGGAGGTCCGCACGTTAATTCCGATTGTCAAATGAAGAACCCGATTGTTTACGAACTAGTTCCTTGTGATAATTACGACTATCCTTATAACCCACCTCCATAATACCAAGAGACTCAACCACAACCTTCGTTTTTATCTCATAAATTTGTAGAAAAATTTCTGAATGTTATGAATGATATCAAGGATTACCTTAATAAACGTTACCAAGAAGAAGATCCTCATCAGAAGACTTATGGTGAATTACTCGCTGAAGAGCAAGCCGGTAGAGTGAGTTATCGGAGACCTCTCGTTTATGACTATGATGACGATTCTGATGAGGAATATATGCCTCCAAGTGGCAATCCTACTCCCGTTTCTGAGCCTTTCATTTCCGACCCTTCCCCTTCACTCACGCCGGTTGAGAGAAGTGACATCGTTTTGGAAGAGGTCGATGATCATATTTCTAGAGACATTGTTGAACCCGTTGTTCTCTCATAATTTGTTAATACAAATAAACCGTAAAAACGTTTATTAATATTTTGCGATCTCTTTGTGTTTTGTTGATAACAAATATAATGTTGTCTTAAGTATAATTATAAGGATACATGTTATTTTTGTAAAGCATTTACATATAGCCATTTAAATACAAAAATGTAGTAATTAAGCATTTGTTGTAATAGTTTATTAGGATGGGTAAAAACCATAACCCATGGACCATAACCCATGGATCTTAACCCATACCCAAGTAGACTAGATACAATGTATACTTAGATACATTGAATCTAAAGAAAACCCATGGACCAACCCATAACCCATGACCCATAACCAAAAACCCATGGGCAAGAGGGCGTTCCACGGATCCCTAGGATTACACTAGACGGATCCCAGTGGAAGGGATCCGTGGGATCCGGGAACGATGAAGAATTTTGCCTATAAATAGAGAGCCATTTCTTCATTCTAACTCACCCTCTTCTTACTAAATCTCTCATACACTCTCATTCTCTTCTAACATATAGATCACTTGATCTAGAGAGTTGTTCTTCTTTCTTTCTATTTGTGATCCTCATATAGGTCCTTCTCTAAGGCGAGATCACGAGCATTCTACAAGTCATCCAAGCAAGGGTCCTTGATTGATTTGTCACTCCGCAAGATTTACATAGCGAAGATCTTGTATTTGATATTTCACATATTTGTTGTGTAATAGTTGTGTTGGTTTGGTCCACCGTGCTACGGACTCGGTATCTAGCTTTGTACGGAAAAAGTGTAAGCAACGTTGTGAAGGCTTCTCCGCCAAGTGAAGGAGTTTGTTGACATAGTGCTTGAACTCTCGAGTAGGTGACTCGGGGAGTGGAGTAGGGCAAGGAAGGTGTCCTTGTAGCCGAACCACTATACATCGGTTGTGTCTTTTCTTTCCCTTTGCTTTACTTTATTTACTTGCTTTATCATTAGATCTATACTTTCTCTACATCCATAAGATCTCACATATTAACGAATCTAAAAGTTTTTGAAACTAACGTAAAATCGGCAAAACTATTCAACCCCCCTTCTAGTTTTCCACAATTGGCATCAAGAGCTAAGTTTATAAAAGTTTTAAAATAAATTTGTATTTTAAAACTTTTCGATCACTATGGGTTCGAAAATTATAAGGAAGGGCAATCTATGCAACGACCACCACTACTTGAAACTAATGGTTTTATATATTGGAAAAATAGATTGAAACATATGTGAAATCTAAAGATATTGATCTTTGGTACATTATTGTTGAAGGCGATTTTGAGGCTACCTCAAAAGATGATAAAGGAATGTAGTTAACATACCTCATGATAAACTAAATGATGATTTGAAGAAAAGCTTTCTAAAAATAGTGAAGCAAAATGGTTTTATATAATGCTTTACCGAAAAAGGAATTGAAAGAATTTCTTTGCTTAAAACCTCTAAAGAAATTTGGAATTCTTTAGTTGTAACTCATCAAGGCAACGAACAAGTTAAAAATAATAAAATTGATTTATTTGTTCAACAATATGAACAATTTTCAATATCGGATGAGGAAACTATAGATCATTCATTTGCTAACTTTAATACTATTATTACATCTTTACAAGCACTTGATGAATCTTTTTCTAGCCGTAACCATGTTAGGAGATATCTAAGGGCACTTCCATCGAAGTGGAGATCCAAGGTGACGGCGATCGAAGAGTCAAAAGATTTGACAACCCTCACCCTCGATGAACTCATAGGCAATCTAAAAGTCTACGAGCTTGTTCTTGCTAAAGACTCCGAAGCCTCAAAGGTGAAAGAGAAACACAAATCTCTTGCCCTAAAAGCCAAAAAGGCTTCAAGCGATGAAGAGAACTCCTCCTCGGGTAGTGACGACGAGGAGTACGCTATGGCGGTAAGGGACTTTAAAAAGTTCTTTAGAAGAAAGGAAGATCGTCAAACAACCGTATGACGATAAGAAAGGCTTCGGAAAAGCAAAGAGGACGAGAAGCCAAAGGATGATCGTACTTGCTTTAAATGTGGGGACCCAAACCACTTTATTAGTAAGTGTCCCAAACGGGATGATCAAAAGGCGTTCGTGAGCGGCACGTGGGGAATGAGCGACGAGGAGGACGAAGAAATTTGTCTCATGGCAAATGACGAGGTATGTCACGAATACTATAGTAGTTCATCACTTGATGACGACTCATTGCATAATGAATATGACAAACTATGCAATATTAGCTTAAAACTAATTAACAAAAACAAGCTTTTAAAGAGTCAAAATCAACGTTTAGATAAAGAAGTCATAGAATTAAAAGCAAAACTAAAACGTTTAGAAAAGGGTAAAATAGCAAGTGGTGAATGTGAACTTTGCGTTCAACTTCAAACACTAGTTGATCATCTAGATTCTAAAATTGCTAGAATGAGTACAAACACTTTAGATACAATACTCGATGGTGTTAAAACCGGTAACAACCATAAGGGTCTAGGTATTCAACAACTTGATCCATCAACTAGTGAAAGTAAAGAAACAAAATTTGTTAAGGAACTAGAAAAACCCACCATTTGTTGTGGCGGATCCCACGGATCCCTAAAAGGGAACCGGCTAGTGTGCGAGACAGGGATCTGTGGATCTGCTGCAACAACCAGTGGTAATAACTTAGCTTCTTCATCTAGAACTGAGTTCGTTATCGTTAACAGGAAGAAACCAACTCATGTCACCACTAGACAACCACCTCCAAAATATAATCCTACTTTTGCAAGAAACAAAGCACCATCTTTTTCAAAACATAATGCATCTAGGAGACCTAATAACGTTTATCCAAGAAGTAACCATCAAATGGGATAGAACCCTAATATGCAAAACGGTTTTCCTTTTCAAACATTTGCTCCATGGAATGCATACTCATCTTATCCATACATGTCTAACATGAATGGAATGTTTAACACTAATGGACCCATGAACAAATGGGGACCAAACTTTGAGTTTATTATTGTTTTAGGTGTGCTTAAAGGTCGACCTAGACCCCGATGAATGGGTCAAGGATAGCGGGTGCACGAGGCACATGACCGCAATAGGGATCTATTCTCCACATATGAATCCGTAAATGGAGGTAATGTGGTGTTTGGAAATAGCAAAAGTAGAATCATCGGTAAAGGTACGATTTCTAACAAATCTCTAACCATTAACGATGTGTGTCACGAGAAAACCTAAACTTTAACCTCTTAAGTATAGGACAAATATGTGATAAAAGTGCAATGTACTTTTACCAAACCGATAGTAAGATACTTAAAATGGCATAACCATAGGAAGAGGAATTAGGAAACATGGAGTCTATGTCATTAAAATCGGTAATGAACCTAAAGACAAACTATGTCTTACCTCTATGGATGATACTTGACCTTATGGCATCGAAGATTGGGTCACGCCAACATGCGACTTCTTCAATCGCTATCATCCAAAGATCTAGTAAGAGATCTACCTAAGTTAAAATATGAACATCATTTTGTGATGCTTGTAATGTAGGAAAACAAGCTCATTCAAGTCATAAAGCTAAAAACATGGTGTCTACAACTAGGTGTCTAGAATTACTACATATGGATTTATTTGGTCCATCCGCTATCCAAAGTTATGGAGGCAACTACTACACTTTGGTAATAGTAGATGACTACTCTAGGTATACATGGACAAAATTTTTAAAGAACAAAACGGAAACCTTTAATTATTTTGAAATATTAAGCAAAAGATCCAAAGACAACTAGGAAGTCCTATAGTGTCCATTAGGACGGATCATGGTAGGGAATTCGATAATGAAGTGCAATTTGGAGCCTTTTGTGACGCTAATGGTATTACTCACAACTTCTCGGCTCCACGCACTCCACAATCGAATGGGGTAGTAGAAAGAAAGAATAGAACCCTTCAAGAAATGAGTCGAACCATGCTTAATGAACAATCCATACCTCAAAAATTTTGGTGTAATGCCGTTGATACTTCAACGTACATACTCAATCGAGTCTTAATTAGACCAATCTTAGGAAAAACTCCATATGAGTTACTCCGAGGCAAAAAGCCTACGTTAAATCACTTTAGAGTCTTTGGAAGCAAATGTTTTATTCTTAACACTAAAGATTACCTTACAAAATTTGATCCTAAATCAACCGAAGGTATCTTTCTAGGTTACTCGCCAAATAGCAAAGCTTACGTCATATTAAACAAAGAAACAATGAAGGTAGAAGAGTCATTAAACATAAAATTTGATGAAAGTCCACCCAAACCCTCTCCACCTCTTGTCGATGACGAGATCATAGAAAGTGAAGCTATAGTAATAAAGAAAAAGATAAATGAAGAAGAAGAACCTTTAAATGATGAAATCATAAACATTAAAGAGTCCAAAGATCACCCGTAGATAAAGTCATAGGAAAGCTAAGCGAGCGAACATTAAGGTCTCAAGTTCAAAACCAAAGTAGCTTGTTTTGTTTCGTTTCAACCATAGAACCTAAGAACACACAAGAAGCCATAAAAGATGAAAGTTGGGTAATGGCTATGCAAGAAGAACTAAATCAATTCGTTTCTAATGATGTTTGGACACTTGTCCCTCCACCTAGTAATCAAACCATAATAGGAACAAAATGGGTTTATAAGAACAAATTAGATGCAAACGGAGTAGTGTCTAGGAACAAGGCTAGACTCGTTGCCCAAGGGTATAACCAACAAGAAGGAATAGACTTTGATGAGACCTATGCCCCCGTGGCTAGATTAGAGTCTATAAGAATACTTCTTGCGTATGCTTGTGCTAATGATCTAAAGCTTTATCAAATGGATGTCAAAAGCGCTTTTCTAAATGGTTTCATTAATGAAGAAGTATATGTAGCTCAACCTCCGGGCTTCATCGATTTTGAAAAACCCAAACATGTATATAAATTAAAGAAAGCCCTTTACGGTCTTAAACAAGCTCCAAAAGCTTGGTATGATAGACTCAAGTCCTTTTTAATTAAACACAACTATACCATGGGGTTAGTTGACAACACACTTTTTACTAAGAAAAGAGAGTCACATATAATCATAGTGCAAATATATGTAGATGATATTATATTCGGATCCACTTGTCAAGACATGTGTGATGATTTCTCTAAAATCATGCATGACGAGTTCGAGATGAGTATGATGGGAGAACTTAGTTTCTTTCTTGGTCTACAAATTAAACAAGTAGAAGATGGTATCTTCTTTAATCAATCTAAATACATAAAGGAGATGTTAAAGAAATTTGGTCTAGAAGAGTCGAAACCAATTAGGACACCAATGTCATCCGACACCAAACTCACAAAAGATGAAGACGGCGAATCCGTAGATAATACTAAATATCGTGGCATGATAGGTAGTCTTCTCTACCTCACGGCAAGTAGGCGGATATCATGTTTAGTGTTTGCTTATGTGCTAGGTTTCAAGAAGACCCCAAAACATCACACCTAGAAGCCGTAAAAAGGATATTTAGATACATTAAGGGTACAACACAATTAGGATTATGGTATCCTAAGGGCACGGGAGTAGAAACAATTGTATATGCAGATTCGACCATGCGGTGATTACGTTGATAGAAAAAGTACAAGTGGGGTGTGTACTTTCATGGGATGTTGTTTAACGTCTTGGTTTTCTAAGAAACAAGCGGCACTAGCAATATCAACAACCGAAGCCGAGTACGTCTCGCGGCAAAGCATGCCAACAAGCACTATGGATGAAACAAGCGTTAGTAGACTACGACATTCATCTAAGCGACATAGCCATCCTATGTGACAACAAAGGTGCCATCGACTTAAGCAAGAATCCGGTATTGCATTCTCGCACAAAGCATATAGAGATTCGTCACCACTTCTTAAGAGACAATGTTCAAAAGGGGAACATTTCTATTGAGAAGGTAGCATCCGAAGACAACATAGCCGACGTCCTCACCAAACCGTTGAAGCGGGAACAATTCAACCTACTTCGTCTTGGTCTTGGTCTAATGGAACAAACGTCGTAACTTATTTGACTCTACAAGGTATGTAAACACTAGCCTTCTTCTTTCTGAGTCTAGGATCTCTATTTCACGCACAACTCACAAACAATACGGGAATTTTCAAAACCCAAGATGAGTTTTCCACTTATAGCTTTCTTATTTTTTTTAACATATACACATTTTCAAAGAAAACCTACTTTCACAATGTTTTCTAAAAGGATGATACCTTCCCGTATCAATTTCACAAAAGCAATTTCTCATGTCTAGGACAAATCGCTTTTTCATTATTAATACAAAGTAAAAACCCGTTTTCATTGCATCTCATGTCTTTTGAATGCTAAAGGGGACACATAACTAATATGTGTTTTCGGGTACATTCATTTAAGCAACAATGAATTAGGAGCATTGATAACACAAAATTACGTACTCATGTACTAAATATGTGTTTTCGGGTTATCTCAATAGGATGTTTTATACTTCTAGTTTATTTTCTATTTCTTTTTAGGGGTCGAGATAACCGCAACTCCAAATAGTTTGCATATAGGCACACACTAGGCAAAAATGTTTCCAAAAGGAAAATTTTGTGTTGCCTGAATCACCAGACCCACGGATCCCAGCCTTCATGCTGGACGGATCCCTCAAGGGAAGGATCCGTGGGATCCGTGAAAGTAAGCTATTTTTACCTTCTATTTTTCACTTTGGATGAAAAATCCACATTTGTTTCATTTTGGGAGTATGCTCTTTAATGCTTGTGTTCTCATGATCACATGCCTTGAATTCATATCTAATCATTAGATTTTAATCCACATTTTGGGTCAAGCATTCATTACAATGCTTTGTTTTCTATATATAGAACTCCCAAAATGCTTGCATAATCCATCTCATCCTCACATACACAATACACCATGTCATCCAAAAACCCATTAGATGAATCACCTAGTACAAACAATCATTTTCATGATACCCAAACCTTTGTACTACCACCATCCAAAATACCACAATCAAACTCTAGGATATCCGCACGGATTAGTATACGATCTTGTTGTTTAACAAAACCAACCTCAAATGGTTCATCCTCAACAAATAACTCACCACAAGATGCTTCCATTATAGCACCCCCTCATCACCAACAAGTACACCAACTTCATCACCACCTAAAGTCACTCTTTTGGAACTCCTTAAGACTCCAACAAGATCTAACCAACCTAAAGAAAAAGAAATAGTCTTTTCAACACCCCCCACATCTCCAAATACTATTTTTCAAGATCTTGAAACATCACCACCATTAGCTCCCATCACATTACAAGAACATCTAGGTTCTTTTCCACCACCATTTACAAACATTCCGGATGTTGATCCATATTTTCCTATTTTTCCACCACAACTTCCGCATAACTCAAATCAAAACAACCCGGAAAACTTCCGCACTCATTACCCACATCATTTACATTGTGAACATTGCCAATCCACTAGGGAAATTGCAATAGAAGTTAGGGAAGAAATGCGTTTCATACTCAACCTCATCCTTGATCGCATCAATACCATCACTCATCAAAACCTCCATCCATAACCTTATGCAAGCATGGAAGGAATCACTACTACTATTTTCTACTTTTAGTATTTTTTTCCTTTGAAGTCATTTTCAAGAACAAGTCTTGTTCTTATTTTTACATGCTTGTAAGTGGCATAAATACCACTACAATTTGTTGTTTTATTACAAGGCCTTGTTTACATACCTTGGCTCCCAATCTTGATTCTCGGCAATCACAAGATTATTTAAGCATGTTACTAACCTTTCTTTTGTAGGATTTTATTTTTCTTCACTTGACGCCCAAGCTAGGGGAGCTACCGTCGAGGGGAGTAAGAAATCGTGGACTACTTTTTCCACATTTTATTGTTTATTTCTTCCAAGGGTTAACTTTTGTTTCGACAAAAAGGGGGAGAAGAAGTAAAACTCAGGAGCTTTCAAAACTTACATCTACTCTTAAGTTTTACTCATCATAACACTATGTTTTGTCATCAATAAAAAGGGAGAGATTGTTAATACAAATAAACCGTAAAAACGTTTATTAATATTTTGCGATCTCTTTGTGTTTTGTTGATAACAAATATAATGTTATCTTAAGTATAATTTTAAGGATACATGTTATTTTGTAAAGCATTTACATATAGCCATTTAAATACAAAATGTAGTAATTAAGCATTTGTTGTAATAGTTTATTAGGATGGGTAAAACCATAACCCATGGATCTTAACCCATACCCAAGTAGACTAGATACAATGTATACTTAGATACATTGAATCTAAAGAAAACCCATGGACCAACCCATAACCCATGACCCATAACCAAAAACCCATGGGCAAAGAGGAGCGTTCCACGGATCCCTAGGATTACACTAGACGGATCCCAAGTGGAAGGGATCCGTGGGATCCGGGGAACAGTGAAGAATTTTGCCTATAAATAGAGAGCCATTTCTTCATTCTAACTCACCCCTCTTCTTACTAAATCTCTCATACACTCTCATTCTCTTCTAACATATAGATCACTTGATCTAGAGAGTTGTTCTTCTTTCTTTCTATTTGTGATCCTCATATAGGTCCTTCTCTAAGGCGAGATCACGAGCATTCTACAAGTCATCCAAGCAAGGGGTCCTTGATTGATTTGTCACTCCGCAAGATTTATGTAGCGAAGATCTTGTATTTGATATTTCACATATTTGTTGTGTAATAGTTGTGTTGGTTTGGTCCACCGTGCTACGGACTCGGTATCTAGCTTTGTACCGGAAAAGTGTAAGCAACGTTGTGAAGGCTTCTCCGCCAAGTGAAGGAGTTTGTTGACATAGTGCTTGAACTCTCGAGTAGGTGACTCGGGGAGTGGAGTAGGGCAAGGAAGGTGTCCTTGTAGCGAACCACTATACATCGGTTGTGTCTTTTCTTTCCCTTTGCTTTACTTTATTTACTTGCTTTATCATTAGATCTATACTTTCTCTACATCCATAAGATCTCACATATTAACGAATCTAAAAGTTTTGAAACTAACGTAAAATCGGCAAAACTATTCAACAAAACCCCCCTTCTAGTTTTCCACAGAAAAGTCTTTGCTAGTCTCTTAGAAGTTACTTTAAATATCGTTTTCTTGAAAAGTCTTTGCTAATTGCTTAGACAAGAGGCTATAAAATGAGATTCTAGCTCACAAGGCCAAGAATTTGCAAGCTTCCCTAAATGATTTTAAATATGCGAAGCTTTGAAAGATTTTGCTAGTTTCTAATAAGTGACTTTAAAATGCGAGAATTGAGATTATTTTACTAAGCAATTGCTAAGTTAATATATGTTTTGACAACTTGTTGACTTTCATTTGTGAGAGTAGGAATAGAATTACGACTTGACCGGGCGTGTTGAGCCCTAGCTTGTTCCCTTAACCATAGATAATTTAATTATCGGCTAAGCATCCCGGATCTCATTATTTGAGATTTTAAATTTGCGAGATCGAGGAATGATAGAGTTAATTATGAGTTTAGATGCTAGCGTGGAGTAGATGGTTCTCTTTAGAGCCCATCGAAGGTACTTATGGCATTTTGCTCCCACAAAATTGTTTCACCCCATATCTGTAAATAAATAATTAAAGTTGTTCAGTTTATGACGATAGTTAGTTCTTTATCTTCTTTGGAAAATCCTTTCCTATGAGAGTTGGGTACACATCGAGGTAATGTCAGTGTTGCGGTATAAAAACCGTAGGATTCGGAGTTTGGCATAAACATTAACATGAAATAAAGCCCAAATGTATTAAAATGAAAAATCCTAAGCCATAAAAGTTTTCTATGTCGACGGTATCCCATTGTCATGGACTTCAAAAGGTTAAGGAAAATTCAAAGTCATAATAAGACTTTTGATAAAACGGTAATCCCGTTGAGTTAGTGGTTGAAAAGACCGAGGGCCTAAATTGCAAAAATGAAAATGTCTTTGAAATAAGTGTTAAGCCAAACTTTGAATCCGGAGATATCTAAATAAAGCTTCGTCTCTGGACTCGTAGATGAGTTGTTTGATCGTAAATAAAAGGATATCTCCCTAAATCGTGTTAAATTAGGACCTTGATGTGGACCTCATTTTTGTATGCAACGGTTTTTGAGGGAAGATGGAAAACTAATTAGCGTCTTAGCTTCATATCTTTATCGGAATAAAACCTATCGAAACGAGAAATTTGAAGAAATTCATTTCTCACTAAAAATAAAATAAATAGAGGAAAATAGGAAAATGGGAGTAAAAGGTAATTACACAAGTAACTTCCATGGGTAGTGTTAGCATCTAAAATCATATTTAACAATGATTTCGATTTTACGCTTAGTTTGGGAGCTTGTGAAAAATCAGAGACGATGTATCCTATCCGTATGGTCACTTCTCGCTGAGTTGTGTTTCCTACTCCGTGATCCTAAAATTTCGTTTGAAAAATGTTGGAGTTATTGATGGACATGAAAGTTCAACAAATCGTCACTCATAATGAAAATGTGCTTAAACGTAATATCTCTATGTGAATTAAAAGGTAAACGGGACTTTTTAGAATTGAGGGTTTCTTAATCTCTTTTAAGGAATCTTTGCTACTTTTCATAGGTTTAGTAGAAAGAAATTGAAATCCTTAGTTTTAGAACCGTGAGTTGATTGCATTGCGTGAGGACACGACAATCGTCTAGTCTGGGGTATTTTGGTATGTGCTAAAACACATACCATTTCTTTACCAAAATAGACCCAAAATAACCAAGAAAGAGCCGTTTATGCCTAATATTTGTGTGTTTCTTGAGTTTATGCATGTGCAAGTACGGATATAACAAAACAGATAAAAGAAAGCCAAAATCGAAGAAAACCAAGCACGAGAGAAAGAAGAAAGCAAAAGCCGACGCTGGGATGCTATTTTATTGGTTTTAGATTCTCAAAAGTTGCATTTTACAGAGTTCTGATCATTTTTGGAGAATTTTCACATCATTACTTTTACTTTCCCAAATTTACACATTACACCTTTAACGTTCACAAATCAACATTTAAACCCCTCTTTACCCATTTTTACCCTTTTTACCCTCATAAATCCCATTTATCACAATTACCCATTTTACCCTTACCATTTCTAAAATTACACCATATGTCCTTTTAAATTGAAAAAATATCATGAATGGTCCTTGTTTTAGAATTTGGTTAACAAAACCAAATAACACTTCTAAATTCTAAACTATCCAAATCCAATAATCAAAAGCCCAAACCAATCTTAAAATCTCGCTACCCGTATCCCATTTAAACCAAAGTCAAAGGACAAATTACCCGGTCAACATATCCATACCCACCCTTATAACCCCAGTCAACGATAAATCCCCTGGTAAAACCTAGAAGACGCACCAAGAAAATTAAAAAAACACTGAGTTACTGTTTATCTTCTTTCCCACAAATTTACCCTGCATCCCACCTTTTTACCCCGCTTAAGAGTCCATCTAGAAGCCAGACAACGTGTCAGAGATGTAACAGCATGTGGATCGCCAGGGTGGACAAAGTAAGAGTTTTCATTGGTTGAGCCACCTCACTAACTTGATCCAACGGATGATATAGATTGGAATGATGCAAGAGTGATTTAAGGGTCGAGATTAAAGGATCCAGATGCTTCTGAAAGCCAAACCCAAGCTCCTTTGATCTGCTATAAAAATCCTCCTTCAGTCACCAAGCGGATTGTCCAATTCTTCATGTTTTAGAAGAGTTTTGATCCATTTAATTTATGTCTTTATTGTTTTCATTAGTTAGTCCAAAATCAGTTTTTCATACGTTTTCCTTTAGCATTTTAGTCATTTATTTTTATCATAAAAATAATTAAAAATCAAAAATAGAGTTTTCAATAAGTGTTTTAACTAATCTCAAAAGGAAAAAAATCATAATTTTTTTTTGAATAGCTTGCTTGCTTTTCTAAGTTGGTGGATGGTTTGGTTTTTGCCCTGCTTCTGTATTAAATCTGTCATCTAAGAAGTTTCAAGTGAGTTCATTAGTTTATTATATTAAGCTTAGTGATTGAGTTTTGATTTCTCTTGTTACTTAGGGTAGTGATTATTTATGTTTGCCTTTTGGTTCCCATGTAGAGCTTATTTAGAATGCTTAATGTAGGCCTGCAACCAGTCTTTTACACTTTAGTCTGCTGAAGATTGTAGTGCTTATGGATTATGATCTTTTGTTTAGAAAAGGATTGTTAGAACTAGCTTAGCTAACTCAGATCTCACTTTAAGAGCCTATTGGATAGATTATCTTAGACGGTTTTTCTTAAATTCAAATCTGTTCTAACTCAGATCTCCCTTTTATTTTCGATTTTTAATTGTCTCATATTAAATCCTTTTTAGCTGAAACTTAGGAATCTAGATCTCTGGTTGGTGATTGTTAACTAGCTTATTTTATTTTAATTTTAGGAATTTTCTATATTAGTTTAATTTGTGCTTAAAGTAGATAGGTTAGGGCTGTTTGGCATTTGTGATTATAAGTTTAGATTCATGCTCATCTGCTTATAGCTAGTTCTGATTTGATTCCCTTTTGTTGTTTTAAGTTGCATGTAGTTAGTTTTAGCTCGTCCTAGTTTATGGTAGCTTCTGCTTGCTTATCTCAGCTTATAGCTTCTTTCCTTTAAGCTTCACATAAGCAGTTTCATGCCCATTTGATTATTCTGCTGTCCTCAGTTGCATTTGATATTTTTCCTAGATTCTCAGTAGTATCTAGGTCATTTCTGGAATTTTTCATAATTTTTCCCTGCTCATTTGCTATTTTTCTGCATTTAATTTCATTTTCAAGCCTTTTTAAATAGCTTTTAATCCAAATAATTTAGAAAAAGGTAAGAAAAATGAAATTTCAATTTTCTTAGGTTTAGAATATTCAAAAAGTCATAAAAAGTATTTTTCCAGATTTTTCATAGTTTAAAAAGTATTTTCTAGGAATTAAAATAGTTTTTAATAGTATTAAATCCATAATAAATAGAGAAAAAGTCTGAAAAATGTGATTCTAGTTCTGAAAATTCTCTTTAGTTAATTTTGATATTTGAAAAATAATTTTGTAATTTTCTTGCAAATTTTCCTAATTTTTAGCTTTTTAATTCTATTTTAAATGTTTAAAATTAGTTTTTAATACAAAATAAATCAATAAAAACCAAAAAAATTAGTTTTAAACTTCAAAAAAAATTAATTATCATTTTTAGCTATAGAAAAATATTAGTTCATTTTTATGAGTTAAAATAGATTAGTTTGCATTTTATTTACGTTTTAATAATTACGTTAATCGCGTTTTAGTTATAGTTTGCATATCTAGTTTAAATTCCTTGTTTGCATTGTAGATTCTGTAGTTTTAATTTTTTTTCCTTTACTATTCCTCGTCTCATAGTTTAGAAATCATCAAATTTCCTTTTTACCCATTCGAATCCCGAATCACGCGACGTGAGTTATTAAACTCCATTCATCCCTCGCTAGGAACGATCCGGGGACTCAAAACTAATACGTTTGAGTTGCCCATATACTACACACTTTCTATTATTGATCTCTTTCCGGAGTAATCAGAGACCCTCTCCCTAGTCTCTAGCATAGGAACCAAATGTGCACGATTGAGTCTAGAGCCACGAGATCATCAATAAATCTCATTAGGACACAATTAATGAAGACTCACTATTTCACACAATGTGGAAAGTGAGAATATATTTTAAGAGTCCTACGCATTATCTTTGTGGTATTGCCAGAACATCTAAGTGATGTGTTAACACATTCACAATGAAGATGGAAAACCTTCTAGAGCCAACATCAAACAAGCTCTTGGTGGGTGGCATGTGAGATCTATCCAGTAGATCAAACATGTGACTGTGTATTAATGTTTCAAAATTAAAAGGGTATTTATGATTGATAATTGATTTTCTAATAAAACCTTCGTTGTATTGCAAAACCCTTTATATTAAGCAATACACGATTATTTTTCAAATCATTTTTCATCAATCATTGAATCTTAATTCATTTGGTTCACTCACTCCGTGTTGTCTTCTTTGAGACGTTCGGTTTGAGAACGGCTAGAGCGTGCGAAACCTCGTCAAGGAGATTCCTCGAATTATACCGATCACGGTAGTACTTGTACTCATCGACGGGGCGTGGTCGTGCACTCAATTCAACGAAAGTGATCAAAGATACTTTGTGCGCTTTATTGCTAATCGTTGTCTGCGGGAACATCCGATCATGCGGTGATCGAATTGAGAGTCAATAAATAACCGCATGCTCACACATCACATTCACTTCGAAGAAATCATGATAAGTGCATATCTTCATCAACGGCTCGATATTTTCAATCCATGCTTCGCTACGCTCTTTGGAAATATTATGAATCAAAAGCTTCGCTACTCGATGAGAAGACATCATGATCCAAAATGTGAGCATCTCGGTCCAAAAGTCACAACATCACATCATGGCAATACAACAATGGATGGGTCGAGATTTATCGTGGTGATGATCTCAAAGTTGGCTCATAACTCACCATCACGTGGATCAGTTAAAGACCTCCACTTGAGACAACAAAACATGCAGAACATGAAGAATTCAACACTACGGGCTACAGAGCAAAGAACTTAATTAAAAATCCAAGAATACTGAAATGTAATATTTGTTTGTAATTGATGTAATTGAGGTGATCTCCCTTAGGGGGAGATTGTTAGGATTTAGAAAATCTTGTAGTTAAAGTGTCGGTCACCTCAAGTATATGTATTCGTTAGAAAGCTCGTAGTCGTAGTCATTTAGTGTTAGTAAGTAGTTCGTTAAGTAACACCGTGGAGGACGGACGGGTCTTTACCCACTGTATGCCTGATCCACAGCCCGTAGGAGGCGTGTCTTGTAATTTCTCTCTCTAAAACCTCAAATATCATTTTTATTTGTCTCACTAAGTTCCCAAATTCTTCCACTTTCTCTCTCTAAAACCTCAAACTATTCGAACCATTTTGTGTTATGGGATGTGTTTATGAAAACCAATATGTTACATGGTGAAATTAGATGGTTGGTTTTTATTTAGTGTCATTGTGAGTCAAATGTAACCTAGCTGTTTTCATATGTTTTATGATATGTTCGGTGTGAAGCACAAAATGGTACCTTGTTTTACGCACGTATCAAGCGGAGATGTGGGATTCAGTCACATCCTATGTACTTAAACATTTTTTGTAGTAATATATTTACCATGTGTAAAAACCTTTTACCAATACAATTTGAAAATTTTGATGCATTTTGTGCATCAAAATTTTGTTTTTGCCGAATTAACTGGTAGCCGGTAAAATAAGACCATATTGGAACAAAACCGAAAGCTCAAATATAAACGAGTAGTTTTTTTTAGTACACGTGCTCAAACGGTATATTTGGAAAATATGCGGCTATTGTATGACTTAAACTCATTAAGGGTGCGTCTGGTTTATAAAAGTGTTTAGATTTTGTTTAGGATTTAGATTTAGTGTATGTTGATCCCAGTTGAACAAACGATCCTTATAGAAACTGACTTAACAATAACTTGTTAAATACTACGCGGAATATAATATTTAACCTTAAGTAGAAGAACAGTAATAACACTTAAACACCTCAATTATATTAATAACGAATACTCTAAACAGTATTTGGGTTTTACAACCTTGAAGTGTATCGACCTTAGATATATCAAAACACACGTATATCTAATCTAACCTAGGACCACTTAAGTTTATCGTGATACTAGAACTTCCTTTTAACTTCTTTACTTTTGGGTGGTGATATGGCGTTGGTTGTGACTATGGTAGATGTGGTTGTTATAGACTATGGGTGTATTTAAACTAGCAATGGATAAGTTTACCTCGGATGAAGTTGCGCAGATGGTTTCAATTAAACTAGCCGTGGTTGCAAAGAACACTAGCAAGTGGTTGTTGCATGCACCACCTCCTTCTCTTGTCTTCTACTACACTCTTCAAAGTTTCAAGCATCGCTTCATTTCCACCTTTATCGACACCACATAATCACCTCCTTGATCTCCACTATCCAAATCATCATCCATGTTCACAAGACCTCCCCGAATCTATGCACTCACTCCTCCCTGCTTGGTTACATCCTCCAAATTCACATCCCGAGAGGAGTGCACCTTCTTCTCTCGCTTCTAACCTTCCTTACAACAGCAATCCCTGGTCTCTTAACCTTCTCCAAAACAAACACCCTGTGCTTCAAATTTCTGATCTGTCTGCCCTGAAACACAGCAAGATCTTGAAGACTAGAGATTGTTTCCTCCATCTTTCTACATTTAGTCGTCAATTCATTCAAACGTTCAAGAATATCCTCCCCACTTCGACCTGTGTTAACTGGTCCGAGAGGTGGTTCATTGGAAAAGTCATCATGTACCTGAGTAGGATCCGTCAATTCAATATCATGTTCCAAACTACCCTCATCACTTCGAGCTGTGTAACCTGCTCCGAGAGGTGAATCCTTGGGTAAAGAAAACATAGCATCAGACCTAGCCTGATCATCTATGCACCCTAAAGTAGCCAGTTGGCTAGGGATTCCTCCACTTGTGTTGAGTTCCAAGGAACTCTCCACATTAGGAGTTGCCAAAGGTTGGGTCTTATTTATGATTCCACCGTCCCGACCAAAGATCTAAGCATGAGTCAAGAAGGAAGCCCTTCCAATCATGTCACCTCCACTCCTTGTGACAGCCTCATCGCTACACCACTAACACCAGCTTGAGGTAGCTTGGTGCCCTTCCTCCTTCTCCTAGTACACAAAATCCTAGTGGGTTCAGAGGTTGAAGTTAAGGGTTCAAAGATGGGTTCAAGCGCAGGTGTAAGAGGTGGGTGTAAGTGTGATAGCCGGGTTTCGATTGTAGTAGCAGGGTTTCAAGATTGCAGTGGATTGGGAAGGTTGGGGTTCATGTACATCATCAAAATCAGAAATATCCGGCAAACATATTAGGAAACAAAGGGGTAACTCTGCCAGTGAAATTGGGATTCTTATGCCTCATGTGTGCAAAAACCTTAAGAAGCATATAATGAACCTCATACTCCCTATCATGATCAAGAGGTTCTACAATCTGACTATCCACAATCAGTTGAACAAACCTAGGGTACAAGTAATACTTACCCTTCTCCCTAATGTTCTTCAAAAAGCCATCAAAAATCATCCTAGACCAATTAATTCCCTCCCTTCAGAAAGACAAATAATTGCAGATTCAATTTTGGAGGGAAACTCATCAAACCCTGTGGTCTTATTACTCACACACATCAACAAAGTGTGGATCAAAAACTTCCACTGAGGTGAAAACATACCTTTATGAAATTTAGTTTTACCTTCTCTCCTTTCATAACCTAATCTCTCTAACCCTTCAAAAATAGCAACATCAGAAAGATTAATCACCCCATCAGCATCCTCTAACTTCAAGATAGTCCTAATGACCTCCTCATTAACCAAAATCTCATTCTCATCCACAACCGTCCGAAGAACCTCTAATCCATCTCTCTCTTGTATCTCAGCATTCCACCAAAATTGATGTACATATGTTTTAAGGATTGTTGGTGCTACAGTTAATGCAAAGTGGATGGGACTGTGGTTAAGGAAATCAATCATCTCATGAAAGCCTTCTGATTGATTGTTTTTGATCAAATAAGCAACTAGGTTATGGGTTTTGGAATACAGTGACGGCATTGTGATTAGTGATGTGATATGATGTGGGATTGTGAATAAAGCAGTTGGGAGTGGTTAGGGTTTGTGTTAGGCGCCAATTGGAAGTGATTTGAAGATCAATTAAATGATCTGGCAGTGATTTGGGGAAATAAATACATTATCACCAAAGTTACAAAACAGCCCCTCAAGTATCCATCAGCAGCAAAACTATGGCAGTGGATTGAAAACCACTAGCAGTGGTTTGAAATGCTCTAGCAGTGGATACAACAATCACTCTCCAATCTTTGACTAAGACTACAACAACCAAATCTAAGCCAAAAATAGTGATATCAAGCATTAGTATGAAGGATTACAAAAGATTCACTCATTTTATTTTTTTTATTTAATTATTTATTTTTAAATTAACACATCAACAGCTCCAAAAAGCTCCAATTTATACAAAAGCTCCTTCATACCTGCACATCACAAACACAAACCAAACACTTGAAACATTGTTAAGGTTAGCAGTGGTTAGAAATAACTAGAAGTGGTTTCAAAAATTGTACTGGCAGTGGCTAGAATAATTCTAAACACCCAGTCAAAAGGTCAACTCCAAGTCATTAATCCGTCCACCAAAGTCAAAGACTTCATTTACTCCTCAACAACTCACACCTTCCCCACATTAACCACACTGATTTCATATTTACTCTATTTAAGACCATCTTACTCACATACCACAAATATCACTCACATTCCCAAAATTCTCTCACTAAAAACACTTGCAAACACCATCTCACCAAAAATCATGAGTAACTCAAACCCCATCAATCTTTCAATGATGACTCTTCTTCCGACAAGGTGTTTGGGAAGAGTTTCTGAAAACAGGCAGAGTTGATGAGGAAGTATCATCAAAGAAAAGAACTCACTCAGGTTCTTCTAAAGGTGGTTGGAACAACTACTTTTCATCAAGGAACACATCCCTCTCATGTGTGAAGACAAACCCTTCAGCTGCTGGACCTTCTACAATCCAACCAAGGCCATAAGATGCTATCATTAAGGAATCCGGCTCAGACCTAAGTTCCATGCCAAGTTATGTGTCTCCATATGAAGGTACAGATGATGAAACTTCTTCAAGAGTCCATGTTGTGCCTCCCCTTGCTGCAGTAATACCACCAGAAGAACTTCAAGCACCACCTCTGCAAGCACTGTTGACAGCACCTCCACCAGAGGGTCCATCATCATCATCACCACCTGTCAGAGGAAGGGTGATTGGGCTTGCATGCCCCAAAGTTTGACAAGTGATTGGAGGGCCAAGAGTGCAGAAGGAAATGCCAGAGTGGGGCATTGCTAAGAAGCCTTAGATGGTGTGGGGAAAGTTGTGAAGCTTGTGTCATTAGATGGTTGTTTAGAAATGTTGTCTTTGATGTAGTCTCACTGGTAGTATGTTTCCATGGTTGTAATCTTCGCATCTCAGGATGCGATTTATCAATAATAATAATACCATGTTTGTCTTTTAAGTCCATTGCAGCATACTGGTTGTGATTAATTTCCTTTTTCTCTGCAAAATAGTTAGTGGGAACACAAAGAAACAAGCAGTGGATAGAACAAAACTAACAGTGGATAGAACAAAACAAGCAATACTAAGATTAACTAATAACAGTACATAACTTTTTACAAGCTTTTACAAAACAAATTTGAGATTTAGAGATTTATCATTCCAATACTAACTACAAGGTACTGAAACCTCCACACATCAAAAGCTTTAGTGAGAAGATCAAGAACATTGAAATCAAGATGGATTTTACCATTTGAATCAACCTTTTCTCATTACAATCTCTAATAAAATGATGCCTTATCTCAATATGTTTAGTTCTAGAATGCAAAACAGATTTTTAATTATGCATATTGTAATCGTTATTATCAATGTAAATCTTAGTATGCATAAAATTGTACCCAAAGTCCAACAATTGATTCTCGAATCCAAAGCACTTGACCACAAAGAACTAGCAGCAGCCCACATACTCGCCTTCCGCTTGTAGAATTGGCCACAATTGTTTGCTTTTACACCGCCATGAGATTAGTCTCGCTTCCCAAAACCGACATCCTCCAAGAGTAGACTTCCTATCCAAACTAGCTCCAAGATAATCACCGTCTCAGATAGGCCACCAAATCAAATGTGAATCCTTAGAATACCAAAGGCCCAATTTAGGATGACCCTTAAGGTATCTAAAATTTCTCTTCACAGCATTCAAATGTGTTGTGTTTGATGTGACTTGAAACCTTGCACACACACATACTGAGAACATAATATCCGCCTAGATGCGATGAGATACATCAAAGATCCAATCATGGATCTATACAGCTTCAAATCAACTTTGGGACTTCCATCATCTGGTAGCAGTGGTTTCGAGTCTCCATTGGTGTACTAGCACTCTTTACATCCCGAAACCCAAACTTCTTCAAAACATCTTGCTACATACTTGTCTTGACTAATGAAAATACCATCAGTCCTTTGTTGAACTCAGAGTCTCTAAAAAGAAAGTGAGTTCACCCATAGAACTCATCTGAAACTTATCATGCATAAGTTTCTCAAAGTCTTTGCACAGCTCCTTATTGGTTGAGCCAAAGATGATGTCATCAACATAAACCTGAACTAGCAATATATCATCCTTGAGCTTCCTTATGAACAAAGTCTTATCAATCAGTCCCCTCTTGAAACCATTGTCCATCAAATAAGTAGAAAGGCATTCATACCATGCCCTTGGAGCTTGATGCAAACCATACATAGCCTTTTTCACCCTCAGACCTTATCGGGATGATCAGATCTTCAAAACCGGAGGTTGACAAACATATACCTCCTCATCAATAGTACCATACAGAAAGGCACTTTTAACATCCATTTGATACACAACAAAGTTTTTGAATGAAGCATATGCCAAAAACAATCTTATAGCTTCAATTCTGGCAACTGGGGCAAATACTTCATCATAATCCAAACCTTCAGTTTGTGTGTACCCTTGAGCAACCAACCTTGATTTATTCCTTACCACTATACCTCTTTCATCCCTTTTATTTCTGAACACCCATTTAGTTCCAATAGCCCTTTTTCCATTTGGAAGGTCAACCAATGTCCACACCTCTTGAAGCTTGAACTGCAATAGCTCCTCTTACATTGATTCAACCCATCCTTCTTCTGTTAAAGC